>VZTD01001058.1:767682-1086208 GCA_013397725.1 Rhagologus leucostigma | reverse complement strand
AAATGGCAAAGTCTGGAGGAGGAGGAGGAGGAGGCGGCGGCGGCGGCAGCGGGGGACTGACTTGGGTGGTAAGTTGTGGGGCTGCGTTTTGTTGTTCGTGGGTTTTGCTGCTCGTGTTTTATTATTATTTCTGTTTGCGTCCCTTATGTGTGTGGAAAGAGCGCGGGTTGGCTTTGAAAGGAGGGAAGAAGCTGAGGACTGGCGTGGTAAGGGAAGCGCTGTAGAGCCGCCACTCGGTGGAGGGCTCCGGGGTAGGAGGAGAAAGCCTGGGCTTGGGATCGGTGTTACAGGAGGGGAGCTTGTCCCTGGGGGGGCTCCTCGGGGTGCTGGGAGCCGTAGGGAGGAGGTCAGTCTGTGAGCAAACAGGTGGGAACGAGCCTCCCGCCCCGGGGGCAGCGAGTGGGTCATCAGGGCTGTCTTGAAGTCGCTGTCCTCCACAGCGAGATGTGGTCTGTCTGTCCTGCCAGAGTTGCAGGTGTTGCCTCTTGTTCCTAGAGCAAAGCCTTTGCGGGCTGGCAGAGGGGCTCTGTGTTGATCCCATCTTCTTTTCCAGCTTTGTGAAAGGACAGTACCTGAAGTTCCCAAGTTTCAGAGACAATGTGCAGGAGCCGTGTGCTTGCTCTTCCATCTTGGCATTCAACTTCATCATCTTCCAAAAGCTGTAACTCTAACAGAGTTAGAGTTACAAGAAGAGGGTGTTTTACTGCCTTTCGTGGACTGGTTGGAAGTATTAAGATTAGAGAGGTTGCTGGTGATAACTGACTCTAGAATTGGTGGATCCTTTTGAGCCTCCTTATAGTCCTTTGAAAGTTCAAGCCCTGGCTCCCAGTGCAGAGGTGCTCCCCGCGTCTGTAGCAACAGTGGATGCTCTCAGGTTTTGGTGAGACCTGAGAGGAAGGAGGAGCAAAGGTGACCTGAAGGGGTCCGATTCAGCCAATCAGTAATTCCCCTGCCTCTCTCTTGCTCAGCATAGAGGGGTAACTTCTTTAATGTTTCAGCAGAAGACACTGTATCTTGTTTGATAGGTGGTGAGGTAACTTTAATCAGATACATGTGCTTCACAGAGGTAGGAACTTTTAACAAGTCTTGTTAAAGAGAGTAACAGCAAACTTGTTCTCGTGTCCCTCTACATCTTGAAGCTGTAAAGAAGTATTATTGGAGTGAACAAATCCTGTGTGTTCTGATGGTGGACTATTTCCATGGCTCTAATTACTGCATTTTATGTCCGTAATTCTCTTTAATTTTAAGAAGCTGGCAGCATGGAAAGGTATATAAAAAAATGTGCAAGTTTCTGGGTGTGCCACTTGAAATTAGACAGTTTAGACATGGGAACAGCGCTAAGTTGAAAAGCTGAAGTTATTCTCCTTTCTTTCCACAATACTTTGTGATCTTTATCAACTGTGGTCTTTGGGTGGCTCTTCAGAATCAACATTTTTACCATCTAGGTTCGACCAAGTAATTGAAAGTTTTACAGCTCATACAGAAAACTGCAGAATGAAGTGTGAAAATTACTGAGTAGGCATTTTTAATGAAACATGTTCTTAAATGTAATGGGGTTGAAATTACGGTGAGTCAACAGTTTCCTACAACTGGAAATGATCAAACTTTTCATTCTCTAAAAGCAGTAAAAGTTAAAAGTGTTTTTGTCAACTCAGAGTAGTTGTAGGGAAATAATTAGATTTTAGTTAAAACTGTGTTCATTTATTTTTTCAGAGAACAGTGGGACATTCTTTCTCTCATGTGCATTTTAAATGGTGAAGGTAGGATTTCTGAGCCAGCTCCTAAAACCAGACCTGTTCCATGTCAGCTGTAGAACACTGGCACACGAAGAACAATATTGTTGTAGTACTGAATTGGATGGGACCATGGCCGATGTGCCAGGCTGAAAAAAATGTTGGTTTGGGTGGCGGTTCATTTGTAGATGATCATATGCTGTCCTTGAGGGTGAGAGGTACAGAGGTAGGGACAGAACAGTTTCAGCTGTCTGGCTTTAATCTGCTTGCCATATATCTGCTGGATATGCAACCGCTTGCAGTTTGGTTGTAGGTCGTTTTGAAAGCACCTTGATTTCTTTAGAGTTCTTGCTAGTGTGTTAAAACCACTAGGATGCTTCTCTGTCTGAGTAATGTATTCTGTGTAGTTTGTGGTTTCTTTATAAGACCACGAGTTAAACAATTGAAGGGTAACAGAAGAAAGTCTGGCCCTAAAGATGAGGAAGCATTTGAAACTTGGTGGGATGTTAATTTACGTTTCAAACTAGCGGATCCTGTGTGCATAACCTAGTTGCTCACACTTTAGTAAGGAGTTGTGTGTGTAACTTCAGCTTTGGGTGTGATTCAAAGAGCACGCTTGTAGGCAGGAAAGAATTACATGCAGTTGTGAAAAGGGAAAGGTACTTCCTACTGTGGAGAATTTACCCTAGAGTGAATTCCATAGTGAGACATCATACAAGCATCAGGTGATGCCTACTTTTGCTTTTAAAAGCAAGAGGAATTAAATGTTTATGGAAACAAACAGCAAGTCATCTGTGTTTTCAGCTGTAATAGGACTTGAAGAAATATAACTAGTTAGCTGGTAAGCAGGCACAATTACCAGTGATGGGGACACATGAGAGTGTAACAATTGAAAATATTTACTGGGAAAATGATTTAGCCTTATTTAACTGAAGATAAACCAAGATAACCTCTGATTTGTACTTATGGTTACTTACTTATGTAATGTACTTATTTGGTGTTTTAATAGGTTTCTTTTTTCTTGGTCTTGTTGATGATTTCCTAAATCAGCTTGCAGGTCTGCACTCTAATAGTTGGTAGAAGGTGGAGTTTTGACCAACAGAGTGATATAAATTACTTTTGGTGGGTGATCTCCAAGTGTCTCTCACAAAAGTGCTAAGTTGTATTAAGAGTTAGTTATAAAAGCATGGATTTGTAACTAGAAGAGTTTTCATTGGGGAAATATAATGGCATTTTCTAATGCTAGAAAAACTTACTTTGAACAAAAGAAATAATTCTTCAGCCTCTGTGTGTGTTTAGGAACTACAGAAAATGAATTGTAATGGTACAGTAATAGCACTTAATTTTTTTTAATAAATATGCCTTTTATAGTGAAGGTGAAGTCATTGCAAGTAACGCTTTGCAGTGCATTGGTTCTGATACAATGGTAATGCCCACACAACTGAATATTTCAAACAAGCAACGTTTAATCACTTAGTTCTGTCAGTGTTTTCAAGAGTTTCTTCTCGACCCTAGGAGCTACATGAGCCTGATAAATGGAAACTGAGACTCCTGATAATAATTTAGGACTTTGAACACCACTTCCATTTTCCTGTCCTTGGTGAAAGGGACAGGTTTCGGCTCTAGGAAATGCTAGCTTAAAGTGAATATATGCTGAGTGTTCATGTGACTTCTCTTTTAAAAAAATATCATTAATATCTGCTCCTTGGATGGAGCAGAAAGGAAATAAGGTATATTATTAATAGATGGAAATATTCCATATGCTTGGGTTATACTTGTTTGAATAAATACAGTAGATGTATACTGGTAAGTGGAAAGAACCAGCCTTTCAAATAATCTAAATTCAGATGTTAGCATCTTTCAGAAGTTTCAGAGTTTACCTTAAAAATAACTTTTAACTTAATAATGTCATTTTTTTAAAATATGAAGATTGTATGTAATTGTTAAGATAGTAGACTCAAAATAAAATTTATAAAAGCACCAACAAATAAAACAAAAAAAAACCAGAAAAAAAAAAGCATCAACAAATAGGACCCTAGTCCTATTAAAGGGACCTTGTCTTTCTTTTATCGTCTCATTTGAAATCAAATACTTTTAACTGTAATAAAGGAATGACTTTTCAGTTTGATTTGGCTTTTAATAATATGTTCTGAGAGAATTAAAACAAGTCTTCCTCTTCAATAATGTCCGATAACTTCTAGTGATGTGCTGTAATTCACTGGTTATGGCTCCTGCACTGGGTGGTTTCTAACTTTATGTGGGTAGGTTTTATGCATCTGAAATCTGAACTGGCTCTCTCCTGCCCCAAGGATCTGCCTATTACTGGTACACTGAGCTTTGACCATTCCTCTGATTTGGGAGCAGGGGCTTTTGGATGGGAGTTCCCTTCTTCTGCCGATATAGTGCTTGGAGGGGGAGTGTTGGGATATGACAGCGTGCCCAAGAGTTGCACTGTGTTACTTCTCTATCAGGGGTCCATTTCTATGAGCTATTAGGGTTCTGCCTGCCTGAAGGACAAACAGCTGGCAGAAATGGTTCAGTAATATGACCAAATTCTAATCAAGTCTTCTGTTTTTAGAAGTAAGCATACTGTCCTAGAAGTGAACCAAGGGTAAATAGTCCTTTATCCTTTTTATTGCTGTTTATTACTATACTACTATGCTATTCATTTCAAAGAAGGACTAGGTGGATGAAGTTCCTACTCCTGAGTCCTTTAGACCTCTTTAGTTGCCTCTCCAGACCCATGTTAAACCTCAGAATTAGCTCTGTGTTCTTTCCATTTCTTTATCTGGATCAAGCCTTCTGTTTCTCTGCTGGCTGAAGCCGGGCTAGGATGCAGTTGTCACATATGTAACAGTTGTTATGTGTGCTGTGAGTTTGTCTTATCTTTCCTCTGCTACACTGCCGTGTCTGCAGAGCCCGCGGGGGGTGGGGGAAAAGTCTTGTGTTGTTGCCAAGCCTCTTTCCAGTGCTCTTCTCTTGCTTCATATGAATGTCTGTCTTTTGCTATTATGGTGACCGGAGAGCTGGGAGGTTTTTCGTTCTGTGTGTCCTTCCCCTCCCTCCCCCTCGTTTTTCTCACAGTTGTGCAATGAAAGGAAGGTCAGACCTGAAATACCTGCCCGAATATATTAATATTAATATTTACTTTTACTAAACAGAATGTGTTTTGTAGGCTTTGAGCTATATAGTTATACCCAACAGTTGAGGGGAAGCAGCATTCCCTCCTGGTCTCGTTTTATTTCTGCTTCTGCTGCCCTTAAGGAAGCAGTGTTGTAAAGGGATGTCATGACTCTCCTGGATATTCTAGCACCAGAGGGAAATGTTTGTGGCTCACTTGGGTGAGTCAGACACAATAGTTCTGAAGAGGGATTCCTCGGATGATTTGGTTTGCCTGCCAAAAAAAAAGTTGTTGCTTCTTATCCTCTACCCTCCACACCACCATTCATTAAATGCTTTTGTTGTCCAGTCTTCTCCTTGTCAGAGTGCTGAATTATGCAGGATCAAAGAAGTGATAGAGGTGATATCAAGTGGAGGCTTGGTGCTGGAACAGGATCGGGGCCACATCTTTGACGGCAGCTGAGCCCGTCCCACAGCTCAGTACGTGCGTCTGCACCCTCTGTATTCTGAGCTGGGAGGAAACCTGGCATAGGTGAAAGAGTGCTGAATGCATAGGAGTGGGGAGCTAAATTGTAACCCAGTCTAGGCAGGAATGTGTATCTCAGGGTTTGGGGGGGAATTGATTTTAAAAGGTTTGTGGGCAATTACTTTAGGTGTTTGGTGGGGAAGGGTCTATGTTCAAGCACATGTCCTCTGTTAGTGTTCGACCTGTGTAGATTTCTCTGTGTGTGTGTACATTTAATTTCTAAGATGCCTGTTCTGCATTGAAGAGTAAGTAAGGAATTACTTTATTTGGACAGATAAAATAACCTTTCCAAATTAAAGAGCATATAAGTAGTCTAAAATAGACAGCTTAGGTCTGAAAAAATTACTGATTAAATTTAGTGTTTCATTTTCACTGACTTTATTTTTCCAGAAGTAGGTTTTTACCTTGCATCTAAACTGTCTTGTGTGTCTATGTGCAAGGGCAGTCTGCAAATGCGTGTTCATGTTTCAATTAATGAAAAGCAGCACATGTGATTCATAGCTGATGGATGCGAGCGATTTCATCCCTGGGAGTGAGTTTTATATATATATATTACAGATTATATAGAGAAAACTTAAGAATGAAAACTGTCTCAGAAAACTTCATTTTGCTCATTTGAAACAGTAAGTTTCTTGCAAGCCATCCACAGTTGAAAATATTATTCTGCATTAAATAGGTGCTTTGGGAGTTTTCAAAAGCAGACTGAGCAAAAAATATGTAGTTCTAAATGTGTATAACTGTGTGAAGAAGCCTGTTTTGAAAATTGTGTGCTTGGAAACACAGTGGTGTCTTCTCAAGTACTTGTATTGGAACCCAGATATTTTGGAAGAATGTATTTTAAGGCTAGTATTCCAGATTTAAAGTAAATACTAAGTTAAGGCTTATAAATATTATTACATGACTTTGAGAATAAATACTAAAATTTGAAGTATATTTTAAGTTCTAGCAACAAAAACAAGGTGTCAAGATGAAACACCAAATATTTGTGTTGCAAATATAAAAGAAAACTGTTCCTGATAAGTGAAGTGATAAACCAGCTCTTAGTAATTTTTATTCAAAAGTATTTCCTAGCCATTTTCTTCAGGTATTTCAGTAATGAGTACTCAAAAATTTGGTGTGAAAAACAGGGAAATATTCCTCCCCTCCTTGACAAGTGAGCATCAGATCTCCTATTTTTAAAATTTCAGATTGTAAATGCTTTTGCTCTTATGAACTAAGTCCTTTTAAATTGTGTTTTGAAGTGTGTTGTTAACTTATTGTATGATATCAGCTCATCTGATTTCATTTAATAAAGCTATTTTAATATCCTGTCTGGGTCTCAATGCAATTCCAATTTACATAGAAATGCGGTTTGCCACTGAAAGTAAAGTACTACCTCTATTTTTTTTATTTTGTGAAAGTGATAAATCTGTGTATTTGTTACACTATCCACATCTAGGAATTTTAGTGGTTTTTTTCAGCAACTAAGAAAAAAGGGTGTTAGCAAAGTTAGTGTAAAATCTGCTTGAGCTAGAACATGTTTGAAAGGTTCAGACCTAAACATCAGATCTATATTTTCCTTTGGACATAATTTAAAAAGCTACCTTAAAGGAAAAAAAAAAGAAAAAAAAAAGAAAGATGTAAAAGAGGATTAAAATGCTTAATCTACTATGGTTTTTTTTCCTGATTTGTGAAGTAGAATTGCAGTTGAGATATTAAACAGTCTGCTTTTCATGGACACCACATATCTTGAAGAGGTGCTGATTTCTTTTGCCCTTTTTTAATGAATTAGTGGCCTGGTTAGTCTTGGGCCTCCTGTTCCTTAAGACATCAGAAAGTTGTGCAAAGAAAAAATGTATGAAAAACTGGGCAAATGTCTACATTAGTGAGGTGCCAAAAACTCACACCAGCTTTTTTAATCTGTGAAGGAATCTTTAAGGAGAGAGCAAGAAACAATATTTTCTTGTCATGACAAAATACGGGAGCCATAAGATAATATTGAGAAGTTATTTTGCTATAAATCAAAAGAAGCTGAGATAAAGTAGAGGAAAATATAGTGGAAAAAAAAGGTCTTGCAACCAGATAACTTGGTATGTAACGTTTCCATAAGAACAGTTAGAATTCTGGGGTCGTCCCTTAAGCAGAGCATCTTTACTTACAAGAAATGGGTAGTGTGAGCTTCACTGGAGATATTTCCAGCTGTGTAATCCCTGGTAGCTCTGGGCTATTTGGAGTTTTTAGGGAAGATAGTGTAGTAGTGTGTGAGCATTTCAGTCCTGTATTTATTCCCTTGGTAGCTGTGTGTCATGATATAAAGGTACAGGAATGGCAAGGTGTCTGGGGAAAAATAACATTGTCTCAGTCCAGCTGATACAGAGTTCTGCTGCCTGAAGTCATTCGGGCTGTTACTCCATGCATCAGCAGAGAGCTTTTTGTTGGCCGAGGTAGTGTTTTTTGTCATACTCTTTTTAGTGATCCTAACTTAGTGTTTTCCACTGCTGTTGTATTACAGCATCATCATGAAAACTTTGAGGTGTCGTGTCACAATCTTGGAGGAAAGTGGAGGCAAGTTGCTTGGAGGAGAGCAGTTGCAAGAAGCGAGGCAGTTACTCTGTTTTGTTAAGTAGACCCAGAAGAGAGTTTTTCTTAAAATCGCAAACAGGAGATGGTAAAAGCATGTGAGAAATTGGCTGGGGGTGGAGGAGGAAGTACCATACTGGTTTGCTGGTGGAGAGGGAGGGAGGTGGTCCAGATGCTCGAGAGAAAACAAACCTAAAGTTGTATCATGTTAACCTGCCCTTCCTGAAACTAGTTAAATCTTTCAGAATATGCCATGTAGACTTTCTTCTCTGCCAACTGAGTGATAAACATCCATGTCAGGTAAAAGAAAGGTGATGAAAATGCAAAACAATTTAAAAATTAATCTCAAAATATATTTGAAGTTATTTTATGAGTCTTTTATATGGTATCTTTTATGGAGAGGTGGATTCCTCTGCCTGCCGAGACGCAATTCTTAAATTGCAAATTAAAGGGTAGAGTTTTGATGATCTTCAAGATTGTCAGCACTTTAGTGAACAATCCTGAAAGGATTTTCCTAATGACTTCTGTAGGAATGTTGTTGTGGGAGGATGAGTGGCTGAGGAAGAGAGAGGAGTTTTGGAACAGTGTTAAGGCTTTATTGACTCATTGATGCCTCTGTTTTCCTCCTTCTGAATTGCTGTAAATGTCTGGAACATCAACCCTCTGTTCCTTTCTCATGGAGTTTACTACTGAATTGAGACTAGAAAATGTAGTATATTTATGAGGCTTATAAAACATTTCAAGACTTGTAAAGTCCCCAGAGGAGGAGTAGATGTTGCATAGTAGGAGCTGAGCAATTAAACTCAAGCTACTTTTTTTTAAGGAACACTGGATTCGTATTTATTTTAATATGGCAGAAAAAAAAAATTTTGAAACTAGAGAATACCAGAAAATGTAGGTGTGTTACCATAGGTGCTTCTAATTATAAAAAAGTAGATTTTAGTATGGAGCAAACTGTGGTATGAGTGTGTAGAGTTTGTTCAATGTTTGGGACAGTTTTTTAAAAGGGAAAAAATATCATTGATTTTCATTTACGTGGTGCCTTGTGTTAAGTAAATATGTTGCTATTGCTTTTCTGTTGAAGGTTCCAGGGAGCAGACTTCTAGTAGTTTCTACTGATCGTATTGCATTCCTTTTTAGGGCACCATGTATGCTGAAAGTATGAAAACCCCATTATCACAGTGAAGGTGTTTTAGTATTTCAGTGCAAGATAGACAGGCAAATAACAGAAAGGTTTGTTATTATAAATAAATCCTAATATACTGATAGCTGTACATTCATGAGAGCTTAAGAATTTGCTTCTCTTTTTCAGCAGAGGATTGCTTCCCACTGAAGAGTGCAATTGGATAAGTAACCTCTAAGTGATATTTGGGCACTCCTCTATTACTGGTGTAGTGTGACTGGTAGTCCTGAACCTGACCAGAAAAGTCTGGGTTTGGGGTGCTGTGTAGAATAAAATCTTCATGTGTGCCAGCTAACATGAGCTCAAAAACTACCCTGCTGGATTTGTTTTCTCCATGTACTGTCTTGCAGTGTGAACACCTTGAATGTTGCCTTAGTCCTGCCTGAAGTTTTTTCTAAAGTTTGTTTGTTGGTAATGAAGATAAGTCAGCAGAGAAAAAGTACCTTGCAGTATGATATAGGTTCAAGCTGGCCACAGAACCCAGAGCATCTGGAAGGATATATCCCAGTGCTGTTCTAGGGGTGTGGTACTTGACATACAGCCTGTATGGGCTGCAAAGATTTTGTTTTTCAGAAACAGAAGTCTGTCAGGTTGTGGCAAGTAATCCTTGCAATTGGGAAATGGAAATATGCTGGAAGTCTGGAATACTTTCACAGTGCTCAAACTGGTGATGCAGTAAAGCATTAAAAAAAGGTCAAGGATGTGGAAACACTGAGTTATAAAGAGGTGCAGCCAGATACTAATAACCTGAAGTTCAGATGTCAGAATCTCTAACTTTTTGATTTCTTGGCTGCTGAGGGGCTTATGTGTGAATTGGCTGATGAAACAGTGGACCAAACAGATTTGCTTATTCTGTCATCAAATGGCTTCAGCCAGTGGTTCCAAAGACCACTGTTAACAGAATCTGTAGGAAAACAGTCCTAAGATGTCTTAAAGTTTAAGGTTTATAAATTCCTTATTCTGTTAGAGTATTTTTTTCCTTTGTTTGTCTCTGAATTTTATCTGGAAATAAGAGATTCTTAGAAAATTAATCTGTTACGAGATCATCCACGGATGTACTTTTTGATAGTGTGAGCACTATAAAAATTAGTATTGGAATAGAACTTGTCAGTGGATAGACAACTAAAAAAATTCAGACCAACAGAAAAATTTAGCAATAAAATTCAATTTAATTGTCACCATGCAAGGGTGGATGTTAGACACCTGCTTTTAAAGAACATAGTAAAGATCAGGATCTGAATGTATTGCTGGTTGTGTACAAGCCTATGCCAAATAAAGCATAATTTAACATAAGTGAAAGTGAATTAATATTTAAAACAATATACATGATTTTCTGGTCAGAAGTAGTTACAGGGAGCAGACATATTTGCACAAAGGTGTTATTCTTCAAAAAGAATGGAGAAAGCAAATCCCTAAATTTTTATTTAAATCTGGTGTGCCTCTATGTTGTGTATTAATAATCCTAAAATAAAAATGATGCTACTTTTATGTTGTTTAGGTATTTACTAGGAAGAGAAAGCTCTGCAATTCCAAGAGTGTCATTTCATTGTGCAGCTAAGCAATCTAGCAATACCTGTTGAAAAGTCCGGAGTTTTTTTTAATCATATCCTCCTATCTGTATGTTTCTGCTCTTTTCCTTGCACCACTAACTTGTCTAATTCTCTAGCAAGCTTATTCAGAAAAGTGAGCCAGTGGACAACTGATTGCTTCTGGTTAGTGAAAAATGGGAAAAAGCTGTGTTTGGTCTCTGAATCAGATTGTTGTGAGGTGGATTTGATTCCACCGTAAGAAATGGAGGAGGGAAGAAAGAAGGAATTTTTCCTTTTTGACAGCAATTAACTGTTTTGGTTTTCTATAATAGGGAAATCTGACCATTCTGAAGCTATTCCGTAACTGAATCATCATCGCTAAACTCTATGGAATGTGATGCTTTTAGAGTCCAGAGCGAAGTGTCAGAATCAGAGATTTTAAAAAAAAAAAAAAAGTAGGAATTTAAAATGAGCAAATGTATTCGTCTCACTGGTTCTGGGTGAATTTACCGGGAGCTCCTTTCCATGATCAGCTTTGGGAAGGATGCGATAGAGAGATTTAGTTCATGTCGCTAATGGTATGCAGCAGTCTATGGAAATTTGCTGTGGTAAGAGGGAACTGTTACTTTTGCATGTTTTCATCTTGGCAGGAGAGCCCAACCATTTGTTAAACACAGCAGGAGAGTGGTTTATTTTGAAACTCCCTCCAGTTTTGTTTTCATGGTGGGAGGTATTCTCAGCCAGAGTTTTCTTTGGGAAGATTGCAAAATGTTTAGGTAAAGTTTTATTCATTGCATGTTTTTCTAGGGCAAGAAGAGGCCATTATGATCCAATATATGACACCCTACAGTCAAGTGCATGTTACCTATAGAATTCCCTAGTAATTATCATATTGCACTTATATGCTTTTTTTTGAGGTATAGCATATCTCTCTCAGATGAGGTAGTTTTGTTTTGAACTATAATCCCTGGATTTCATTACTTAATTAACCTCCCAAGGTTTTACAGCTTAATTACACTCAAAATTTACTGTCTTGTCCCACTAAATGTGCTTATCCTACGCTTTATTTAAGGAAATGTAGGACACATGGCATGTACTTTTCTCCATTGTTATGTCCCAGGGCTGCATTTGCCTGTTCAGGAGTATGTATCAGGAGTATTCATTATATGGAGTAGTTTTATGAGGTTAAGGCAGAAAAGACAAAGCCAAAGGGAAGGAAACTTCCTGTTCACCTACATATTCTCTCCTAGGCTCATTTATGCTTGTCTGCCAATGTAGAAAATGTGCCCTTTTCTTCCTACCGCATAGGGGTAAGAAAGAATGGGCAGACTAAAGAAAAATGGTTTGTTAGTGTTGTTGTATGGAGATATTTTGCAGTGGAGGAGAAGATGACAGTGGCCAATACAAAATTCAGTTTGTGTAAGTGGGGAGAGACAAACATTTTTCAGGTTTTTCAACTTGCTATGGTGTGGAATTCATCTGCTTAAGTAAGAGTAAAGCTTTCACTGCAAGTAAGGAGTCAAACCAGGGATGTATATTCCAGCTATGGCAAGATTGAACCTGCCTTCTTTGTTGTAGCTTTACATGTTATTGTGTATTTAGATAGGAATAAGTTTTCTCTGGTGCTGCCAAACTCTCCAGATCAAGTGTGTATTAAGATTTAGCTGTATTAAGTACAGCTATTTGCAGCGTAAGTAACCAAACTCAGCATGGTGGCTCAAAATGCAAAGAAAGATGACATGACCCGGTTTTCATTACAAAAAGGCAATAAAAATCTCTGACTTAGTATGGATGTCACACATGCCTTGTTATACACAGAAATGTCAATGGGTGAGAACACAACATGAAAAAAAAAAGGCAAAATGTGAAGAAAGAAGATGCCAAAGCAAAATATGTGAGTTCATGGGTTGAAGGTAGACAGTAAAAGCCTTTTTGCCAAACTGTAGTCTGTCAGCGGCCACTTGGGTTCTGACTCTGGAGATCACCGAAGGAAAGAATGACTGCAGCTTTCACACGGTACTAGATAAATTCATGGCAAAAACAGCTTCAAAAACGAAGCTCTGCAGACATTGCAGTCATCCTGGGGAAAGCAGTTGCCAGGATAAGACGTGGTTATGATGGCATGCACGATAGTCGTGATGTAGTGACCTGTGCAGCAATTGCTGTCAGCTGAAAACTGGGGCTTGTCTATCCAGTTGTCACTATGGTGTGTTTAAGAGCATGTAGGAAGCTGGCACCGTCAGAGGTCACTGTATGAAGTATGACTGCGTGTCTTTGAAGAAGGATGAACAGTGCAATAGATTGTAGCTTTCCAAACTACTTGAGCGTGGTCGTCTTGCTGGCTTACCCATATGTGGATATTTGTCATCAGTCTGGGGGGTTAGAAAGTCGACAAGATTAATAAGAATCTGTAAAGTCTTGGAAGTCACAAGAACATTGGGAAAGTCATACTCTGTGTCTAAAAAAAAAATAAAAAATAGGCAACATTAAAATTGCAAAGCAGACCTTGAACATTGGGTAACCTGTAAACAAACAAGCAAAAAGCAGTCTGACTGTGAAGCAGAAGACTTAAGCCCTTTGTGACACTTGGTTAATTCTCTTTAGGGGTTTTCTCATGAAACAACAGCTGGTGCTGTTTTGAGAAGTGTTATTGGAGCTTTAACAATATGAAGGTCTTTCATACAGGACAGAATACAAAAGGCATTCTTGAGACAATTCCAAAATATACAGCAGAGGTTGTCAGTTAAACAGAACTGTGGTTAACTGCTTGCCCAGTTGAAAAAAAAAAAAAAAAAGATGGGGGAGGACTTTCCTGCTGCATTTATTTGTATTTTAAGTAGTAGGAACTCAGAAGTTGAAAACACTTAAATTTTATTTTGGTTTTTTTTTTAAGTTTTCAAGGAAAACAAAATGGGAGGATTGGAGAATGTTTGTGTCCATAAATCTCTATCCTGTGTTTGGTGATGAAGATTTTTTTTTTTTGGAATGAATTCTAAGCATCACTTGAACTCTAAAAATGTCCATTTGAAATGGAGATACAGAGATTCAGAGTTGTTTTTTTGGGTACAGCATGGCCCAAAATGCTTGGTCTGGGAAACTGCACTTCTGTGGACTTTCGTTCCTTGTATACCTGCATGATAACATTCATTTGTGTAGTTGCATACTTTTGGGATTTTGCTTTTATGCTTGTGTTTCAGTAACATGTTAAATAAGTTTTGAATGTTTGTTACATGAGGGTTTTTTGCATACAGAATGTGTATGATACTTGGAGTATTGCATGTATAAAATCATACATCATGAATAAAATCTGTCCTTCTCTATGACAATGAAATGAACATTTAAGTTGGGCATGCTTTGTGATGTCTCAATAAAAACTGTAGCATTAAAGTTCTTTAGGGCTACTTTTTTCCTTTTTTTATTTTCCAAAAAAAAAAAATCATTGACCAGAACAAAAATATGTTATGCTGATCCTTGGTGTATTCTTCTCCCTTCTTAAATCATAGATTATCATGTTCCAATGAGTGTGTTATAAGCTCTAAGGGACATAGGTGTCCCAGGGAGTACAGTCACAGAAGATCCTTACTAATGGTGGGCTACTGCAAACCTTATGTGTCCCCAAGAAGGGACGCTTCTGCAGGGCCAACTCTTCTTAGGCAGCAGAGTTTTAGTTGTGACTTCCCTTGTCTGTCAATGTGACAACAGTTTGAAAGTAGCATCTCAACAGAAGATAGAGTTTCGATACTCTACATTTATTACTGCTAAATTAGAAAGTATAAACTCCTCCAAGCTGTGTCAGTAAGACTTTCACTGGAAAGCAGAAATGTATTTCCTAGCATTGTATTAAAGGCAATAGCTTGCAGAAATCCCTTCCTAATAATTCTATAATTTTTCACAATCTAGAGTTACTAAGTCACAATAAAATCGACTTCTTCTAATCTTCTGACTCTTACTCTACTTGTCCCGTTACATTTTTGCTTTTGGAGATAGAAAAATTGTAGCCTAAATTTTTTAGGCTGAGATTTGAGTTCTTTGTGTTAATGTGTTTGCTGAGTTGTGATGTGTGGTTAGACCCCAGTCCTCACATGCTGGATGAGAGGAAGGATTTTGGAGTCCTAAGAATACAATACTGATGTACACGTCAGCTGAAGAACTGGCGTGTGGTAACTGCCCTTCACATGCTTCCCTGATTGTAAAAACTTCTTAAAGCCTGAGAATTGGGAGCAAATGAAACAGTTCTGTTTGAACAAGATTCTGGTGGTCTTTGCACCTGGGATTCTTTTGCTTTCTATATGAATTGCATCTCCTCTCTTCCATTTTTTCCAACACTTATTTCATCTGAGAAGTATTATATTATTTTCCTGCTAGTCACTGGTCCGTTTAGAACAAGTGAGCATAGTAAAACAGTGTTAACAGAGGTGTGGGACCACTAAGTGAGCTAAGGGTAATTCCTGTGAGATATGATGTTAAAGATGGTAATAAAATAAAAAAACTTATATACATGTACGGTGAAACCCATTGGAAGCCTGGACATCATTCACAGAACTACTTCAATGAGAAAAAATTATGTTGCAACTATTGGCAATGCTTCTTTAATAACAATTCTCATTCCTTCTCTTCCATGTATGTATCAGTTTAATGTGCCTATTTGCAATGTTCTGTTCCTTTTCTGCTTGCTTAGTTGATCCATAGCTAATATTTTTAGGGTGTTGGTGACAGGATTATCGCAGTTTAAAAGCAAATAACTGTGAAGGCTGAATTAACTTGGATTACCAAAGCCCTCTATTCACATATGTGATTTTGCAACTTCCCTGTTCTGGCAGAAAATGAGATAGATTCCAGAAGAATAGCCATGAGAGCTAGTGTTGTGGTTCTGATTCTGCTGCGTGTAATCCTGGTGCCAGATTGTGAGGTTCCCTGGGTTCTTTCCACTTTTTCTCTGGATGCTGTCAGATACAGGAGTAGGTATTAGAGAATTTTATTCTCATTTGGCATGTTCAGGTTTACTCATGGCCAAATATTTGGTTGTTGTCATCACTGGTGCACACAATCTGCTTGTCTCAAAGTGTGTCTCTGGAAGTGTGTTTCCTAGAATTTCCATAAATATACTAGAAAAATGTGATCTCTAAATCTGGAAGAGAAAGGTGATTTCCCTTGTTATGAATGGAATTGAATGCTTTATTCTTGTACTGGCTGGGCCAGGCAGGGGAAGGTGTAGAGGCATCAAAGCCTGAGTACTAGAAGCTGGAGAAGATAAATGGGATTAATATGTCAAGAATTGTGTGCTGTAGGTTGGCGTTTGGCCTTTGTGATTCTGGTGAAGTTGTTTGTGTGAGTTCAGTATCCTTTGCTCCTTTTTCCTATGGATTTATTTGCTTTCTTACCCTTTTCTTTCAGTGCTATCCGAGGCTGCAACAAGAGCTAGATTAAAGGAGAAGTGATTACACTTCCTTTTGGCCACAAAATTTGCATGATGACTGGTTAATTGAGGGTTAGAGTTTAGCCTGTATTTACTTTATATAGGCACATACTGGAAACAGCTAAACAAGAGGGAGAAATTTACCTGAGTGGCAAGTGGGTTTTGTCCTCATTATTTGTCTGGTGATGGTTTTTACTGGTCATATAACACCTGCTTCAGAGTTGATAAACCCCCTCTGAGAGAAGGAGGCTATTTCATGTACTGGGTGGGTGGGGACAGAATTTCTCATGTCTTCTAGCCAGGCAAATAAATCCTGTGAGTTAAAGTGACATATATTGGCATTTTTAAGATAATTCAGATAATTCCAAATTACAGGCAGGAATGCATACTGTAAAATGTCATTACTAGTCTCTTTGTGTATATGCTTTTACTATCTCAGAATAGGGCTATTCTATATTTGCTTGTTCTGAGATTTTAACCTTTTGTTTTATGTGGTTTTCATTCAATGGCAAGGAGGTATCGATCAGGAAAAAAATTGCTGAAAGTGCACCATATCTCTGTATCCCACCTCCCTCCGCATCCCGAAGTGGGTTAGTTTACCATAAAACTGTTCTTCAAGGTGTTTTTTAATAAAACCCAGACAGATTAGGCTTGAATTCTGTTTAAATTCCAACATTAGCCTATGTGATTCTCTCTTCTTACAGTCCTTGGCTTGTTTCATAGAATCATAGAATGACCTGGGTTGGAAGGGACCTGAAAGATCACCAAGTTCCAACCCTCTGCCATGGGCAGGGACACCTTCCACTAGACCAGGTTGCTCAAAATTCTGTCCAGCCTGGCCTTGAACACTGCCAGGGATGGGGCATCCACAGTCCCTCTGAGCAACCTGTTCCAGTGCCTCACCACCCTCACAGTAAAGGGTCTTCCTAGTAACAGTAAAGAATGCCTTCCTAGTATGTGATCTAAACCTACTCTTTCGGTTTGAAGCCATTCCCCCTTGTCATTCCCCTACATGCTCTTGTAAATAGTGTTTCTCCTTTCATCAGAAAGCATTCTGGGATTGTATCAGGTTTGATCACTTCAATAGAGAATGTAAATTATAGTAATTGAGAAGCCAATAGCAGAGGCATTATCGTGTTTGTTAAATCCTGCTGAATGAATTGTCCAGAATATAATGTAAAAGTGTAGTATTGCTGTTAGCATTTAGAACAGTATTCAGTGGTTTGGATTCAAATGCTTAGGCACAAAATGGATGTTATAAATACTTAACCTGAAGAGATGGGTGCCTTTTGTACTGTTGTTTCCTTATTTTGGTTTATTGTGCTTAGTAAATTGCTAAAGTTTGAATATGCTACAATTTGTTAAGGATCTGTCGTGTAATCTGTTGATTTTTCTCTGTTGCATGGATAGCTTTATCTTAATACATCTGAAAACTTAACATTTAAATTACATGACAAGTTTTGATTGCAATTTAAATCTCTGTCAGATTTTGTTTATATCTCAAGAGTGACAGATTGAATGAGGTTGATTGTTGGTTTGATTTGTTTTTTTAGACATTATTTGATAATCAGATGAATGCTTCAAAAAAGGAAGACTCAGAAAGCATTAATAAAAATGACACTTCAAAGAAGATGTCTGTTGAGAGAGTTTATCAGAAAAAGACTCAGCTTGAGCACATCCTCCTCCGTCCAGATACCTACATTGGGTCAGTTGAACCCTTAACTCAGGTAAGTGTCACTCAATTTACTGTCTTAACGGGTTTTGTTGTTTTAATGAGGAAATGTCTATTCTGGTTATTAAATAGATGCATCTCTGTTTTTCTCAGCATTCTGAATTACGAAGTTAAAAACCGTGGTCTTGTTTATGTATGCGTGTGTAGGAAGGGGATGAGATAAGATTTGCTTTAAGGCATTGAGTGCTTGGTTCATCTGAAAAGATACAATCAAAAAATACTGAAATCCAGTCAAAGCACAAACACACACTTTGTGTGCAAACAGACATTTATGTGTAAGTCTGTGTTCACAAACATGCCTATGTGCACACACATATGTATGCATATTTGTAAGCAGCATTTGTTGTAGGTCAAAAAATGCTTTGGTCTGTTTGTTTAGGTAGAGAACAGAGAATTTAAGCCTCCTGCTGGCACTTTCTTCAGCTGTTTTTGTGAAGTTGCAAGTTGCTTTGAACTTCACTGTCTGTACTGTTGGGAGTTCCCCGCCAAGCAGAAAATAATGGATTTTCATTATGGAATTCTTTGTGGGTACAGTTGTAATTTTTGCAGACTTCTGCTTTTGTCTTGTATGGCTGCAGTAATCAGACTGTAAGAGGAGAGCTTCTGAAGGAAATAGATCCTAGAGAATCATAGACTGGTTTACCAAGACAGTAAATACTTTTATTTTATTTTGTTTACATGTAGTTAATGTGGGTTTATGATGAAGATGTAGGAATGAATTGCAGAGAAGTTACCTTTGTTCCAGGCTTGTACAAGATCTTTGATGAAATCCTTGGTAAGTATTTTTAACAATAATACTGTCTTAGCATTATGGAGTGCAAGCTTTTCTGAGAGCTCTCAAAGTACATCAACTTGTATCTAAGTTTAAATCACAGACTTGAGTTCCACTGAACTACAGGGCATAAAAATTTAGTGCCTCCTAGAACTATAGAACAGTTTAAAAGGAAAGAGTTTTCAGCTGAACTTATAAGAAACTCTAAATATTTGTTACTGAATGTCCGAACTAGATTATTTTTATGATCAATATTGTTACTTGATTTTTAATCTGTGAAGTCTATTAGAGCTACAGTTTTAAGTGACATTTGAAAGAAGATTATTCCTCTGAAAGAATGCAACTTCTAAATTGTCTGAATGTTCACTTAGATCATCCTTGCATCAGTCATTGAAATTTCCTCCTGCACAGAGGGATAGTGGTGGTAGTTTTTATGGATCATTTCTAGACTTCTGACAGTTTTAAAGTAAATAAGTATCATTCTGCCATTAAAAAGGACTATGACTGCGGCACAAAAAGATTATTTTTAGAAAATTTTGTCAAAATTCTCTGAGTTACTGCGACTTACTGGTTGATGATATTCTGTTGGTGAAAGGCACACACTAATCAGCAGTAGAGACGTGGAATATCTGAACACTGTGCTGTCTGCTGAACTGATATTTTGGCTTAATTGACATGAAATCCTGGGCTTCAGCTTTTATGAAGTTCTGTTGTAAGGGTTGGTAAGATTACCTCATAAATTGAATTATGCTCTACTGAGATCAGTTTTGTTGTGACCTTCATTAGGTTCACAACTTCTCCACATCTCTAAAACTATGTTTTACAGCATTTCTGTGTTTGAGGCAATAAGGACTGTATTTTTACCAGGTGGAAAAGAATGCTTGTTTAATTTTTTTTATATTATTTTTAACTTATGACTTGATTTGATAAACATGGGAATGAAAACCTTTAATCACTTCTGTTTTGAGTGCTGCCTGATGGGTCTAATTTTTTTGGCATTTCTTGTTAGGGAGACCACTTCCATATTGTCCTATTCGAAAGGAAGATCACTATCCTGTCATTATTGTAATATTTCATGGCTTATTGCTGCTTTATGTAGCTCTAATAAGTGCTCCAGAGAGTGTGGTTTGAGAGCTAGGGGTCAGTGTAATAACATTATGAAAATGGGACATTTTAGCTATGCATGCTTTTGAATGAAACTGCACTTCATGGTTTTAGCAAAAGCACCTTGAAATATCTGATCTTACATTGAGGTCCTTGTCAGCTGTTTAGATAGCTTTGGTGTACTTTGGTGTTCTGGGGTTTTACCTTCGTCTGTTTCATGGATGATGAGATGGACCATCGTTGGATGCTGAAAATGACTGTAATGTGTTTTCATGTTTAGTGGCCACAGTCCCATTTCTGCTTTCTGCAGTTCATATACATGGCAGTGCAGTTGAATTAAATTCTGATCAAATATTGATTTCCAGTTATCCTTATTTTCATCCTAAACTGTGTAGACTGTTAGTTATAAGTCTCACAGGCTCTTTAGAGAGAACTTTTGCTGCGATCAAAACACTCCTTAATGGATGTGACTTTTTTGGTGGGTTTCAGTGTGTAAACTGGTCTGATGATGCATATAATTTTCTAGACTTTTTCACGTACATGCTGCAATAAATATACAAACAAGAACAACAAGAGAAGAACGAAGTGCTCAGTATGTTAAGAACAGTTATGAGCTCCCAAAACACTTCTGTGTTTATTTCTGAGATAGTCTAACTGCTAGCAATAGAGTCAGTAATTACAAGAAGCTTGAAAAATATCTTCTTGTAGATACTTGATTGTATTTATAGACTCCAGTTCTAAGATACAGAATATATATATAGAAAGAGCTACCAGATTAAGAAATACATGGACTATTGTAAGTGGTGGTAGAATATGTGTAAAATCAGTTTTACAGACCAAGAAATTAATAATTGCCTATGAAGTGTTAATTTGCACTGCTTTGTTTCGTAGTAAATGCTGCTGACAATAAGCAGAGGGACAAGAATATGACTTGTATTAAAATATCCATTGATCCGTAAGTAAAAACATGTTTTCATTTGCTTTCCCTGCCAGTATATTGCAGTTTAGATTTGTACAAATGATTTTACTAATGAAATTGGATTTATTGAAAACAGAGTATTTGTGGAATCATTTCCATTAGCTTCATGTTTTAAGATGAATGGGTGAAGTAAAAGTTGTTAACAGTAAGTGCTACCATTCTGAATTTATAATAATAGCTTTCTTAAACCATTGATGTTTGATTGAATGAAACTTTAAATCAGAAGATCATAAAATTTATGATAAATTGAAAGCTTGGCCGTGCATAACTATAGCCAGCCAGGTTCTTTACAAATCTTGAATACCAGCTTTGAGGTTTTGTAACACAATTTTGCAGCTCTTGAACTTCTGTGTTAACTTCTTTAGCATTAGGATAAGACTGTGTTTGAATTAGTCATCTATATCACACAGAAACTTTGTATTACAAACACATCATTACCACTGTTTTTTGAAACTGAATACTTGAAGGGAGAATTTCTGGTAAGAAGTACTGAATTTAAATAGATGCTGATTGGGTTCCTTTAGTAGTACCTTTTCAGTGACATTTAACTGAATAATAAATTATTTCGAAAGCTAGTTTTCAGACCTAACCTTTAGGATAAATATGCTGAGAAGTAATTTTTCTACTTTCGTCATGGAGTGGGAGGGAAATGGTAAATGTGTAAATCTGCCTGACCTGTCCTGATTTTGAACTCTCTAATACTCGAAAATGAAAATTCTGTGTTAGAGGTAGAAATATTACAATGCCTGCTATTGACGGATTTTGGCACTGATACATAAAATAAGTCACAATGTTTATCATAACTTGGAAATAACAGTTTTAAACAGATGATAACTTGTCTGGATGGACTTCAATGAAACCTTAAAAGCTGCGTCTCTAATTTGAGTGTAATTCTGTCACTGAGCTTCAGGATCCTGTTGCAGATCATGCTGATAGCGAAAGCTCTTCAAACAGATTTTTGGAGGGTTTTTTTTGTGGTATGGAATACTGTCATGTATGGACAATTAAGCTCCTTCTTCCAAGACATCTAATAAGCAAAAATGAGTGGGGTGTTTTCGGTTTAAAATTGTTAGAACTCTAAGTAAGTGTGGTAAGAATATGGTCTTTCGCTCTACTTTTATGTAGTTGTTTAAACAGGTATGCAGAAGTCCGTTTTCAAGATTGCATTCATTTGCTTAATGTCTTCACTATTTTGTAGGGAATCGAACATTATCAGCATATGGAATAATGGAAAGGGAATACCAGTTGTGGAACACAAAGTAGAAAAAGTATATGTACCTGCTTTAATCTTTGGGCAGCTACTAACATCCAGCAACTATGATGATGATGAGAAAAAAGTTACAGGCAAGATTTAATGTGCTTTGTTTTATTCAGTTAAGCCATTGTGCGCCTCTTCAGTATGCTTCTCCTTCCTAATTTTTCTCTTTCTTTTCTGTTTCGTGACCGGTGATTACTTAGTTACCATTACTATAGCTCTTTATTAGAGTAAAAAGACTTAAAGGAAATAACTTACTTTTCCTTTTTTAATACCAGTATTTACAGAGAACTTTACATTTACATTTCTAATGTCAGTACTCATTATTGAGTAACAAACAGCATACTTCTATATTTTAATTGTAACGTATACAAGTATTTAAACATTTCTGCTCCGGAAATGCAGGGAAAAATAAATTTGATAAATCAGGACATGATTTATTATCCTAAATTTAAACTGACCCTAGTTTGCTCTGTGTTGTTTCTTTCAGGTGGACGCAATGGCTATGGTGCAAAACTTTGTAACATATTTAGTACAAAGTTTACCGTTGAAACTGCTTGCAAGGAGTACAAACACAGCTTTAAGCAGGTATAGAAATGTTCAAAACGTCTTTCCTTTCTTTGCTGTAGTTACAGATTTGAAATCTTAACACATATATTTTAGGATTATTTAATGAAATGGATAATTTCTCATTCAAATGGATGTGTAGAGTTTGCAGGCTAGGTTAGTTCAGTCAGTAAAAATTGGTATCTGTATGTGTTAGGCTTTTTGGGTAAAATAACACTTTCTTTGGAGTGTTAGGTGACTAAAGAAACCCAAATTTCTATTAAAAGTAGAGTATATTCGTGCACATGTGGAAAGGAATACATTCAATTGAAACATTTTGAAATTGCTGTTGTATAATTTGTCAAAAAATCTTTCTACTTAGCTGTGCAAACATGGAAACAACTATCTGCGTAATTTTGTATGGTGTTAAGAAACAGATTTTTCAGTGTTTATGTCATGAATTTAATTAGCCCCACGTGGACTTAAGTGTAAACCCCCCCCACTTGAACCCATTGCTCATTGTTAGCATACAGACCAAGGGCTGAATGTAATCAAGTCTACTATATATAGCTTTGAGATGGCCACCTTTCTGAAAGTTTAAAGTACTTTGGCAGTATTAGATACCAAAGTTCCTTGGCTTTACAGTCTTTCCCAGCTGGTGGCTTTCTTCTCTTACTTTCTGGACAGTTAATTAATTTCTGGTCATGCTGTCATATCGCTACATAAATAATACATTTAATCTGTTATGCCTGTCTCTTAAAAATGTAATGTTTTCTGCTGACTGCCGAAGGGCAAATTAATATTGGTTCGAGTGTACTTTTTGGAAATAACTAAGTGCTTTATGACTCAAAGTGCTACATTTTCCAGTATTTTCAAAATTTGTGAAAATTTATTAGAACTGAACTTCGATGTTTGCTGTGAGCAGATGTTCTGCTTGATCATGCAGATGTGCCCACATTCTTATATAGGGGACAATACAAGACTCCTGAGTCAAGCCTGAACACCTTGGGCTTTTTTTTTGGCATACTGCACAGCTACCAAAATGCTGTCGTGGAGACTACTGAGTCTCTGCACAGGGACTAATAAGCCTCTCTGTAGAGGTGTGTAGTAGCTTGAAAGTGTTAAACAGATGGGTAACAAGGACTGTAATCCCAGCTCACTTGTATCTAATGTAGTAATGTGGGAGGCTGCATTTGCATTAGAATCATGTGCATCAATGTATTGATACCTGCACGTTTACAGAAACCACAAATGTGCTGTCACCTATGCTTGTGCCTATCTTTGTAAATCAATTAACTTTGTGTAGTGTTTTACCAGAGGAAACGTCTAAAAGAAGTTGGTGAGCTTTTTGTTGTGTAACTGTTGCAATCCTAGCGTAGCTGGAAAAGGGAATAAAGGAGGAGGATAATGTGTTGTAAACTAACATCTAAAATGTTTTGTTTCCAAAGACTTGGATGAACAACATGATGAAGACCTCTGAGCCCAAGATTAAGCATTTCGAAGGTGATGACTACACATGCATTACATTCCAGCCAGATCTCTCTAAGTTTAAAATGGAAAAGCTTGATAAGGATATTGTGGCCCTCATGACAAGACGAGCGTATGATTTGGCTGGGTCGTGCAAAGGAGTCAAAGTCATGTTGAATGGGAAGAAACTACCTGTAAGAACGTCACTTGAGATATCTTGAGTGTGCTGAGTATTTGATGCAGAGAGTAGTGACTGTTACCTGTTGCTTGTAGGTAAATGGATTCCGCAGCTACGTAGATCTTTACGTGAAGGACAAGCTGGATGAAACCGGAGTCGCGCTCAAAGTCATCCACGAAGTCGTGAATGAACGATGGGATGTGTGCCTCACTCTGAGTGAAAAAGGGTTTCAGCAGATCAGCTTTGTAAATAGTATAGCTACCACAAAGGTGAGTGGTTAGATCAAATGGTAAAAAATGGAAATGATGAAATGCGTGCTGAGGCTGTGCCCAGTCAGGTGTTTGATAAAAAAGTGAATCTGGATTGCTATAAATAAATAGGTGAGCTAATCCTCTGCATGAGAGGAACTGGCAGAGCAATTGGATGCAATCAAAATACATTCATAGCAGTATTTCTACATAAGCACTAGTTTTGAAAAGGCTAGTAATCATTATCAGTGATACCGATGTCTTATGTGAGCATACATGATGTTGAAGAAAATTAATGGAACTAATTTATTTCTTCCTTTTTAACACATTGTAATAAGATAATTCTGAAAGTAAGGTAAAAATATGTACAAACTCCTTTAAAGCTACCAGTAGCAAGTTTTGGAGGGCAAAAATGGCTTTTGGTGTCGTTGAGAAATGGCTATCCATTTATTGCTGTATGATGTATAAAACTGGCCTGAAGTGTTGAGATTAATTTTCTTTTATTTGTGTATCTTCATGAGGACATCTGAGGTTTTTTTGCAACTATAGTAGTAGTGATATAATAACAAAGAAAAATCTTAAGTTATGCTAAAGCAGCAATGTGCTCAGCATACTAAATAAAGTACAGCTCAGTGCTTCTCAAATTGTGGGGTTGGTCAGGCACCAAGGGAATTATATGAAATCAACCAGCATAATTCTCATTTATGCCCGTTTGGCATGAACCAAGTTTAAGGATCTGCGAATCCACCATGGTGAAAAAAAGTCTTTGTCACTTCTGCTCTTCACAAATTGCCCTGGATAAGTGACCTAGCAACTAGGCAATGTAGTTGTTAGATCTAACTAAACAGTCTAGTTATTAGAGGTACAAGCTAGATTTAACAAGACTAGAACAAGCAGTCCTAGTAGTTGGTGAGACTTTTTAGAGAATCTTAACTGTGACCTTTGAAAAAGATGGGAAAGATAAGAATTGGTAATCAGACGCTTAGAAACCTCTCCTTGCTCAGATCTCTGTTGAAAGTGTCAGAAGAAAATTCTAATGGTAGCACAAATGGTTCATAAGCACCAGTGGTTACACTGAAGTTTAGCAGGTGCCCAGGAGTGTCAGTGTTAATCTTGGTGTTAGGTGATGTGTAGCCAGTGTTTGCTGGGATATAATTTTTATTACGTAACTTCTTTTCAGTCACTCTTGGTGTAGCTGAACGAACGTTCTATGGTAACAGGGCAAGTTTATTTCATTGTAGAATATTTACTTTCTAAGTGTGCATTGCAATTAAAAACTTTGTCAAAACTAGGGATGACAAATCTGGCAGTCGAAGCCTTACAACTTTGTTTTAGTTCAGGCCTCTCTGTGCAACTTAAAGAAGAAAAAGAGCATGACCATAAAGATGTGTACAATACTTGCATGAAGAAACTGGCAATATAGAGAAACTCCATTATGCTTGATACCAGGCGAAAAAAAAGTGTTTGAAAAAACTGAGTACTTCCTGGCTCCTAAGTAAAATATATTGCGTACGCTTACTCCAAAGATTTTGAATTTTTCTCTTGATCAATTTTCACCATCATGCAGTTACACATACATCGTTATTATATATTCTTTTGGAATATGCTTAGAAAAACGTTCTGTTTATTGTTCAAAGGTAAGTGTTGTAATTTCTAGTTCTCCCCACTCTCACGCTCCATGCCTTACATGTGTGACTGGGTGTGGGATTTTCGGGGTGGTGAGCCCCCTCACTAGCAATTGATGCGCAGCTACCCACTGATGGGACACAATGGGTAGTAATTAACTTCATCAGCTGCCTGCCCCCTTATCTGCTAGCAGGTGAGGAGCTCATTCCAGCTGTTAATTATCACTGTTTGCTGACAGCTTTTTGTTTCTGCATCTGGATGAATTTCACCCAGCCATAACTTCCCTCCCACCTTTATTAAACATGCTATAAATTCCAAACAAGTTTTTTTTAGGTTGCTGGTGTGGGTTTTTTTGAGGGGTGTTTGGGAGGTCAGGCAGTATGTTGAGGTGCAACTCCCTTGTTTAGTTCTTGTAAATTTGTTACCTTGGTCAGCTCCCCATTTATTCAAAGTTTTGCCTCAGTAGACCACCACAGAATTCGACTTCAAGCTCTGATACAGCATTTGAAAGAGTGTTTGTAGCTATGACAGTTGTACAGATGACATTTAGTGAGACTTGTAAACTGATTAAACGTGGTCTTCTCAAGTCTTGTATTTCAAGTAGTAGCTGTGGTAGAAATTGTGGTAGAAACTTCAGCTATTAACATAGCAATCTAATGATAACTTTAATATGGTGGCACTGCTAACTGTAATGCTACTAATCATTTTAACAGAAGTGCTGAGCCAATACAGTTGCAGTGTCAGAAGGTAGACTTGCATGGAGAGAGAATCCTAACCTGTTAAAATTTGCTGGAGTTCAGCAAGAAATTCAAGATTATTCTAGATTTCAGATTTATTTTCATAAAATAAATATAATAAAAAACAAATGAAAAAGAAAATAGGATTGAAATTGCGTAACTAATTAAATGAAAACTTCAAATTTATAGTTAGCTCCTGAATTTCTCTACCATATAAACCATTTATCTGTCCACAGAATTTAAATATGGCTCACCTCCAAATAGATGGAAACTGTTGGCTGTGATAAGAATGGAATGTATACAGGAGGCAGTCAGAGCTTCATTTTAAAGATTTTTGTTAGCACTTAATTAGGTATCTTTGCATCCTGAAGTTTGTAAGACTGGGATTCCATCGTTACCTTCTGGAAAAAGAAGGTTATGCAGTTCTAGTGCTCTTTTCCCGTAATTCAAAAGTTGTAATAATCTTTGGCAGCCCTCTAGATTCAGAGGGTATTTTTGCCTTTGTGTCTTGTACGGAATTGTTCTGACAGCTGGGGCAGTTCCAGGCTGTTCTAGTCCCGTAGTGGGTACATTTGCCACCTGCTGGTGAGATGGTTGAGAGGGTCCCAACTCTGAGCTCTGAACGTCCCTCGCTCACAGCTGCACACTTAAGAATGGACTCAGGAATGGGGAACTGCTGTAATAACTAGTATCTCTTAAGAACAAGAATTACTGGTAAATTGCTGGTTTTCTTGATATGTCAGATGCTACTTTTAGCAAAATTAAAAAATTGGTAAAGTTTTTAAATGCAAAAATATACTGAGATGTTCTCATAAGCATAAGTTTTCAGTAATGTGATGAGTAAAAGAAATGCATTTCAAAATTGCCATTCAAGGGTGGCATGATTTTGAAACGTGTAATTTGCTATTTTCCTGTAATAGCTTTTCTTTACAGTTCGGAAATGGATTTATTTTTCTTTAAAGTTGAAGGGTATTGATAGATCAGCTTTCAACTGAACTCTCCCTCTGCTGAATCTCTGTCATCCATATGTGGATAAAAACAGTTGTGTTCTAATTTTGACAGCTTTTGGGGTTTGGATGTGGGTTTTTTGGTTGGTTGGTTTTTTTAGAAGAAATGGCATGAGAAAAGACTTTGTATGGTGCTTCTAATAGTTTGTGTTCCTGTTTTAGTAGATGACTCTAGGAACTGACAGGAACCATAGATGGTTTCTTTGAAGTGCAAGTACTGGTTTGGTTATGAGTAATAATATTTACTAGCTTAACCATTTTGGTTTTATCTGCTCTCTCTCTTTTTTTTTTTTTAATCTCTGCTTTCTGCATGAAGCTGAGAACACAGCTGCTATCCCATCAATTCAACTTCTTTTCATCTTCAGTCTTTTCAGATGCATATTCTGCCTTAAAATGTAGAATCCTAACTTTTGGGGTTTGACTGCTAATTGTTTTCCTGTTTTTGGCCGCTGTTTATTCTTGGTTTTGTTTTCTCTTACTTATTTCTTGTCTATCCTATACTTCCTCATACCCAGCAAAAGCTTTTTTTTCCTCCTCAGTTCTGTTTTAAAAACAGCTTTAAAGAAGGAGGATTTTTCTGTTTGTGACTTCATGATGAAGGTCTCCATAGCCATAGTGTTCTTTATTTTGTCTGTCCTAATGCAGACTGGTCTGAACAGGAACCAGTATTTAGTCTGTATTTTTTGTACAGTGCTAACTGATCTAAAGCAAAGGTGATCTGTGTAAAATATGAAGTGTTGAGTTGGGTATGTTTCCATTTTATGGGATGTGCCTCCATTACTCCACTTTTCGTTACAAGATTTTAGTCAAAGTATTATGAACTTCCTATGACAGCCACTAGAATTTAACATTTTATTAATATTTTGGCCTTTTTCTCTACAAATTTAAAGGAAGACATTTGAGTAATCAATCCTTTAACTTCTGTCATCCTCACTTGAATGAAGACTGAATGATGTGGAAGAGAAACATTAAAATTTAAAGATTTTTCTGTCTTTTCTGTCTTCTGTCACTGAGCTGCAGCTCAGTGTGAATGGATTTCTGTATTTAAGTATGACTACAGGAATTTTGTTAATGCAGCTAAAAGCTGTTAGGAAATTCAATGGTTCTTTCGTTTATTGTTTTTTTTTTTTTTTCTCTTCCCTCATTCAGGGTGGTAGGCATGTTGATTACGTGGTGGATCAGGTTGTGGGCAAACTGATAGAGGTGGTGA
Organism: Rhagologus leucostigma; assembly: GCA_013397725.1. Taxonomy (NCBI): domain Eukaryota; kingdom Metazoa; phylum Chordata; class Aves; order Passeriformes; genus Rhagologus; species Rhagologus leucostigma. The sequence goes on along the minus strand of VZTD01001058.1, from coordinate 1,057,281 downwards.
AAAAGAAGAATAAAGCTGGAGTTTCAGTCAAACCATTTCAGGCAAGTAACTTTATACAAAAATATTGAAAAAGATGAATGTGGGAATTTTGTTGAGTAAATTGGTTTCTATGTTTTCAACAGGTGAAGAACCATATATGGGTTTTTGTTAATTGCTTGATTGAAAACCCATCATTTGATTCCCAGACAAAGGAAAACATGACATTGCAGCCTAAAAGTTTTGGGTCCAAGTGCCAGCTATCTGAGAAATTTTTTAAAGCAGTAAGTAAAGCTTTTTTTTTTCCCCTCTGTGAAGCAGGAATTGACACACTGGACCAAGTGTATGTATGTTTTGTAGCAGAAGATTAGTCATAGTTCGTTATGGTACTCCAGTGATATTTGCATACTCTGGAAGTGGGATGAAGGAACTTCTGTTCATTCTCTAGTCTTAATGATGGATGCAATGACTGTGTTTTGACTGTTGCCCTGGATTTAAAACTGAGCTTCACCTGATCAACTTGTTTGTTGGAGATTCTGGTATTTACGTTGGTGAAATGAACTGGACTCTTAAAATCTTAACATAGTCCTTGACCAATGTTTTTTGTATTAAAATATTTTTCTGAAGTTGACAGTATTGTCTACCTTACTCTTTGGTATCACTCCTATTCTGTTTCACTGGAGTGAAAAGAGAGGGAGGGGATATGTCACATTTACTTGTTCTTCCAGTAATCAAGGAAGTGAAAGATGGTGCCTGTAGTATTCAAGGTGATCATTGTCAGGCAGAAAGTTTAAAAATTTTTCTGTAGATGGGCTAAGAATTGCTGTTCTAAATGAATGTATTTGTAGACATACATCAGAGAGGTTTTTCCTCTACTACATTTTCATGCAATGAAAGGAAAGTAGAATTCTGTTAGCCAGTACTCTTTATACTAAATCCTATTTAGTGCCAGTAGCCTAAAATGAAACTCCAGTAGTGAGGAGAACAGTGCCACTGCTAATACTCCCGGCATCAAAACTTCAGTGATTGTATAGTGTTTTATTCTTCTAATTCTATCTTATGGGTGCCATTCCTATAGAATTTAGAGGAAAAAAAAATAACGCAACAGTCTTGTATAACGAAATCTGAAGAATAAATACATGTTGTATTACCATCAGCAGGTTTGATTTATAGTGTTTCTAATATTCCCAGAAGTAAACATTGATTTCCAGATGCATTAAATGTGCAGCACAATCTCAACAATGAATGCTGTATTATGTGGGATAATTAAAAGCCAAAGCTCACAGTATCTTGCTCCATCTGTGTTTTCTTTTGATGTGAAACAAAACCTAAAGCAGTTTTAGTTTAGAAAATATACTATATGCTATTTTTGCTGCAGATGTGTTTCTAAAATTGGTATCAGATTCTCAAGTGGTTGGTAGAAGGCTCGTTCTCAAACAGTTTTGATTGTCTTTCAGCCATTTTCAGTCATTTCCAAAGAAACTTTAAATGGTCATAAATATCCCATAAGGCTGCTTTTTGCTGTCAAAATCCAGGAAACAAATGCTTAGTACCTAAAATGTCTCAGCACATGAACTACACAGCATAAGACAATCTCTTGTTAGGTCTCAGATGTCCTTTGCTCTTTCCATCAGTTATAGAAGTGGTGGAAAAGGAAGCTCCTTTTGCGTTGTGTTTTAGTTGCATGTGCATGAAGTGCTAAATAGTAAGGTGCGTGTTAATTCCTTCATATGTGCAATTTTTAAAATTTAGGAGACTTTAGAAACAGTGTTAATGATGTAAACCTGAGATGTAAGAATCTGCTATCTGAAGCTTTATTTTTCTCATCCACAATTCTGATTTGTTGCTTGTAGGCCTCTAACTGTGGTATCATAGAGAGTATTTTGAATTGGGTCAAATTTAAGGCACAAACTCAACTGAACAAAAAATGTTCATCAGTGAAACACAGTAAAATCAAGGGCATTCCAAAACTGGATGATGCTAATGATGCTGGTAAGAGCACTTATTTTTAATTTCTTTAATGTTTCATAAATTTTTCACAGGCATGATAATTTGAAACCTGACTTTTATTTCTCATCCATATGTGTTTTTTAATAAAAATCTTTCTAGTTTTCTAAGCTTTCTGGAGCTAGAATTCAAAGTGTGATGGTGAGTTTGGTGTCAGGAATTAGGTCCTCTTTAGGGAAGAGAATTAATAACACTGAACAAAAGTGTGGCAGTCTAGGTTGGTATTGGAAGAGTGTGTGTCTTCTAACTGTGCTTTCCTGCTAAATAGTGTTACCAGTATTCCATTTTGGAGGTGACTGGTCTTCTTGACCTTTCTAATGTAGAAAGATCAGAATCTTTATAGGGTCAGAAGCTGTAGGAAGTAAATCACGTAGTGTGCAGACCTGAGGGAATGGTTCAAGAGACTTTTTTCATTAGACTTTAAATGCCATTAGGTTCCTGTCTGGGAATATAGGGCAAACTGGCAATCCCTGCTGGCTTGCTTCCTTAGCACAGATAGGGATCAGGATCAGCTGGCAGTCTTTGTGCCAATAGCAATGGGATGGGAGTTGTTCTTAAATGATTTGAGGGGCACTCATGGCTAAAGAGCTCAAAATGTTGCCAGTCTGTGTTAATGTTAGTTGGGTTTTAATTCATCCTCACATTAAGCAAAGGTAGATAAATTGACATTAAGTAGGTGGGTGGGCTGAGTAGGTAAAAGCATGTAAGACTGACAAAGAGGCTTGGTTTTGGCTGGGTTTTTTGTTTGGTTGGTTTGGGGTTTTTTTTGTGCTTCAGCATTCAAGCCAAAGATGACTTGATGACTTGATGAGATGATGGTTCTAATTTTCCTCCTTTTCTTTTTGGTTTCTTGGTCATTAATTTTTTAAATTGAGTTTTCTTCAGTATTTAATTATTTTTTCATTTATTCACATGTCATATTTTGCCTCAAAAGCTGATAATCATATCTACTCTAGTATTTTGCCTGTGGAATTTTCACTCCTTACTTAGATATATGTTAGTGATATTTTTCTTGCCGAAAAGATTGCGTGCTTGGAGAAATTACATGTTTTCATGGATATCAAGCCTAGTGCTCCTAACTGATATAATTAATGATTTTGGACACACTTTCTTTGTAGTTTTTTTAGCTCTGCTTTGGAGACCAGGCTTCAAAATCACTTCTTACTCATTTTTTTTGACTGAGGGTGAGGGGAAGGGAGAATCTCTAACAGGGCAGCTAATAAAATATTCTATTGCTTTTCATCCTAAAGCTTCCTCAACTAAGAAGGCATGTAGGGATTCATTTGGGCTAAAGCTTTGCCTGTTACCCAGTTATTTCTCTGATGCCTAATTATTGTTTCATGTTGAGGGAACTCTGCATCTCCTGAGGAGGCTTAGCCAGGTATTGATTTATTGAAGATCTGGAAGATACTGGATTTCTGACATTGAAGGCATTGCACATTCGGGGTGGACACACAGGAAGTGCAGCAGGGAGAGAACAGTCTCTGGCCACAGACGCCTCTGACTTTGGTTATTCCTGTGGTTTTTAGATTTTATCTTTACTTTGAGAGTGAATTTGTAGCTGAGGTCCAGCATCCACAGGTTTCTTGTGTGCCTGGTGCCCCTGAATGTTTTAATCCAGTTAATGCTTAAGAGCGGGAGAGAGGTGTATCTGTAGAGTGATGCACTTGCTGCAGATTTCGTCTCCCTCCTCTCTAAAGAAAGGGTCCTATACCTGGTCATTCTTGCTTTCTTGTGATCTTGAACAGCTATCCATAGTTCTGTGGCTTCTTGGAGGAGAAGAGATGGAAATCAAAGCAAAAATTAAGAATACAGGATTGTAAGGGAGCAGCTAGATTACTAAATCAGGTGAAGCATAAAAGCATTTTTTGAACCTGTCAGTTCATGTAGTTTTGTCTTTGAGTTCTTTAGAGCTGTGCTCAGGAAAACACCTGGCATGTTGTATTTCTGTGAAATTAATTGCTACTGATTGCATCCATTCCAGAAGAAAGTGAACCTAGATGACATTCAGATGTGTTTTCTGCAGTTCATTTCTGAAAATTTATTGGCTCCTATATATTCTAAAACAGCACACTGGTGTTTTTCTAGGTATTTGGAGTCCACCTTGCTGGTAGGAAGTCACTGACAGTGTGAATAGCTGTCTTAGATTATATTAAGCCACACATTTTAATTCAGGAAACCAAAGATGCTGAATGTAAGTTCTGCGTAATAGGAAGTATGGGGTGATTTTTACCTACCAGGTAAAGGCGAATTACAGCAAATGCCAGTGTATTCAAAACTACCTTATTAGCAGTAGGTAAGACTCAACCAGCTTGAAGTTTTTTTGGAGTCTTTCCTACCATATGCCTTGATAAAATAGTAAAACTACTTAATGAGCATTTGCACCATCGCAAAAGGGTGGGTTTCTTTTTTCAGCCTGCTTGTTCTTTAGAACATCTATTCCACTGCTGCAGTTGCAATAGGCAGAACAGAAATGCTGTTCCAGTTTTGAGCACACAGGCACCAAAATGCTGTGTCTTGTAGAATCAAAATTACACTGTTAGTAAAGATTTAGTTTTCTGTTTGAGAAATATGTAAGGTATAATAAGTGCAAATGTTCTATCGTTTGAGCTTTTCTGACAAGTTTTTCGTACAGTTGTCTGGCTTTAGATCATAGAAAATAAAAAAGGAACCCACAGAAATGTGATTTAACAAATTACTTTTGAAAATGTACCGTGAGGAAAGGGAAAATGCAGAATGGGAAATAACTCCTGTATGTAACTCAGACATGCATAATGTATGTGTGTAAGAAATTTGCAGCTAGCAAAACGAAATGGTAGAGAAGCAATCTGTCTTTTTTTTGTGCAGACATGTGGGAACCATTATACAAGATGTGTCACCATTGCATCCCATTTTGCCTATTTTGCTCCTTAGCAATCCATAGCGTACTGCTAAAGGCAGGGATTCTCATTGCTGTGCAGTTTTAGTGGTATGGAAGGCCATCCCTAGGAAGAGAAATTCAGCCTACTTAAATTAACTGATGAGAGGAAATTAACTGTAGGGTAGGAAGAATTCAACTGTATTTCTTTCATTTGAGTTACACTTCCTGTTTTTTTGCCGTCCCTCTACTTCTTCTTGGCCTGCAGGTGGCAAACATTCCTTGGACTGCACATTGATATTAACAGAAGGAGACTCGGCCAAATCTTTAGCTGTCTCTGGCCTAGGTGTAATTGGTAGAGACAGATACGGAGTCTTCCCACTCAGGGGCAAAATTCTCAATGTTCGAGAAGCTTCTCACAAACAGGTATGTAGTTTTGTCCTTCTCCTTTTGCTGACAAATGGATGTCCTCCTGTTTATTCTTGATTTCTAGATTTACATCTTCATATTCTAATTTTTAATTTTTTCATGGAAGTTTTGTGACTGGGGTTTCATAAAGTACCAGCTATTTTGAAGCCTGGGATAAGCCTGTAAATATTAACTGTAGTAGTGCACTACTGGGATGATAAAGTTCATTTCTTCACAAGTGAAAGGAAATCTTGCTATGACTCATATTCACGTTTCACATGAGTACTTAAAACCCCTAAAACTTTGTATTCTCTCCATTGCCATGTGATTTCATGGGCTCACAACATGAGTCAGCAGCCAGCAGCGTTACCCCATCACATTACTCCTGCTGCCATCCATAATTTGTCTGTAATCAGAGGTGTGCTGCAGATGGCCATAGAAACAGTGGAAAGAGAAGGCAGCTTTGTGAGATGACTTTTTGTTACACATGCAGTTTTCTTCCAGCTTTCCCGATCCAAAGTGCTCTGTCTGTAGAGGAGAGTGGTGCAGTCTTGAGAATTTGCATGTACAGGAGAAATCATTACGAGTGCAAAGGCTTCAAGGGGTGGGAATAAAAATCTTATGAAGTTGAGGTCAGGGTGCATTGAAAAAGTATCTATAAAGCAAGACTGAGATGTTTCTGAATCTGCTTTTTACACTGGCTGCAAAAATAACTTTTTTGTACAGATTATGGAAAATGCAGAAATCAACAACATCATCAAAATAGTTGGACTACAATACAAGAAAAGCTATGAAGATCCAGAATCTCTGAAAAGTTTGAGATATGGAAAAATTATGATCATGACAGATCAGGTAAGCCTGAAATTCACAGGTTTTAATCTACAGAGCTTCTTACGATGTGTTTTGCTGCAATTTCATAGGTTATGAGGTTTCTTTAAGGGATTAGTTTATCTGTATATATTGTTTTGGTTGCTCTAAAAGCACAACTGAACTTTGCTGCACAAAATAGCAAAAAGCCAAAGTAATAATAAAAGCATACAATTGATAATTCAAAAATATGTTGAAAGTAAGGGCAAAAGTAGACAGTAAATGAAGTGGTATTGCTAGCAAGTCAAGTAGAGACAAGAATGTAGGCAATTATTTTTGGATAATGTCATGATTGAACTATCAAACATCTTGCCACCAGTGAGAACTGTGGGCCAGGTTTGGCTTTTTTCCACAAAAATTCAGCTCTGGTGTTTGGGAGAGCTGTCTAGCTCTCAGCAAAAACATGCCACAGGCAGAGAAACTTCGAACAGCAACCATGCACTCTTGGCTTGGAAGAGCTCATTAATAGCTCAGGGACAGTGACATTCACAGGTGGTTATTTCATACCCAGATGCAGTTTGGAATCCAAATTAAAACCAACTGTTCCTTTCTATGATTTCTGTTATCAGACATTGTGTTGTTGTATTCAGACCAGTGAGTGGGTTTTTTGGTGGTTTTGTGAATCTGATATAAGATTGCCTCATGTTTTCATGTTCTAATATAGGATCAGGATGGATCTCACATAAAGGGCTTGTTGATCAATTTTATTCATCACAATTGGCCATCACTGTTGAAACACGGTTTTCTTGAGGAATTCATCACCCCTATCGTGAAGGTATGGGTTCTGTTATTGAGATTTTATGGATTACTTACAGCCCAACAGAAATGTTGATTTTGTTTGTTTGTTTTTTCAAAGGCAAGCAAAAATAAGCAAGAACTTTCATTCTATAGTATTCCTGAATTTGATGAGTGGAAAAAGCATATGGAAAATCATAAAGCATGGAAGATAAAATACTACAAAGGTTTGTTTAAAAACAAATATGTGAACCCTATGAATAAATGATAATAAATGAGTGCTATGAAGTTTTATTTATAGCTGTTTTCATGATAGTATCTTACATAGTGATTTTATAATATTCCCAGTAAAATAAAAGGGGTAAAATAATAAAACTTAAATTTTGAATATTGAGTAACTATTTCTATTTATTGTACAGGATTGGGTACTAGCACTGCTAAAGAAGCAAAAGAATATTTTGCTGACATGGAAAGACATCGGATCTTGTTTCGATACGCTGGGCCCGAGGATGATGCTGCCATTACACTGGTAAGAACTCATAAAAGTGCTTCCATATGATATGATTTAGTTTTCATTGTGTGCTGAAAATGGCACATGAGGAAGTCGTGACAGGGCTTGTTTTGGTTTAGGTTTTTTTTGCGTACCTGGAAAAAGTACTTTGGGCAGAGAAAGAATCTTTTGGAAAATGTTTTAAATTTTGGAATAAGCTTAATCCACACCACAAAGTGAGCTCTGCCTTCTGGTTTGATAATTTTGTGTGATGTGAATATCAAGAAATGTTACAGTCAGAACTTCTTTTAAAGACAGAACATACAAAAAATGCTCAAAAAGGCAGTAGAGCCCAAACAAATTGTGTTTCACATCTACTTAGGGGTCTGTATTTTGTTTCTGAGCAAATAAGATCAGATAAATATTGTTTATTCAGTGAAGATGTATCAGTGTATCATATGTGTATTCATGCATATGCTCTACATATTTGAATTTAAAGTTTTGTAGATGGTTGTGTGCAGGAAAATACTTGTGTTTCAAAGAAAGCTTGTGGAAGGACAAAGTATGAAATGTCTGGAACGAAGCTGTTTTCTCAAGAAATACTTCAACTTTTATCTACTTTATTTGCTATTTTAATTGTAGGTGACATTAGAGAGAAAAAAGTGTAGGAGAGAAAAAAGGAAAATGGAAGAATACTCATCTTAGACAGAACAACTTTTTTCTTATACTGTGGTTACAGTAAAATGTGTGGTTTTACGAACAGAATTCTGATCTCTATTTCTGCAAAGAGACCTCCATACACAGGCTGGTATAGGAGGCCATGTCACCAATTATGGCTGATCCTCACTGTTACATAAATAGTATTCTGTCAGTCTGGGAGGAAGCTGTTCGCCTCTGTTACACCTCAGCAACTACCAGCTAGTGCTGCAGCTGTGTACAGAAGCTTCACTTACACTTCTGCCTGCATTTCCTCTGCTGGTCACTGTAATCCCAGCCCCGAGTTTATCTCTGGGTGTTGTGTGATTACAGGCCCAGCTAGGCCTCATGATAGCTATAATCTAGGAAAGCAAAAATTATTTCACAAAGCAAATTCTTCAGCATTCTGAAGAACTCCTTTGCTGGTAAATGAAGTGTTAGAATAGCAGTTTTAAGTGGAGAGACAAAAAAAAATCCCCTTCTTATTCTATTCAGGAATAAATACTTGAGAACAGCTTTTAATTCTATGAATTCTGTTTTTATTCTATTGAAATAATTTTTATGCTGATCCAGCTCTTGGTCATTTGTCACTTCAGTGGTCTAGAAAAGGTATAGATAAACTGAAAGGAGCCAGAAGAAAATGGTAAGAATTTAGTCATGTGTTTTACGAAAGCCTAATCTTAAATTTTGAGATGTCTGGCATTGTGAATTATCAAGGTTTGTTCACAAATGAAGTCAGTCTGAGGCAAAACAGAGTGATATTGCTTAGTCCTTTTCTCAGAAACTAAGCTACATTTAACATTTACTACACAACATTGTGTCTCCAAGGAATTGAAACTACTCATTAAGCTCTTTCGGAGTGCTCCAGTCAGAGTCCTTTGAAAAAGATGATGCTGATGACTGTGTTCTTATGCAGGAGATGGGTTAAAATCAGGACATGATGGAGTTTCTACATCTTTCTCCTTGAGAAAAAGAGGCAGTACCTCAGCAACTCACAGGATTTCCCCAAAGTAGTCAAAATCTTGCTTAAACCATATATTCAGTTTTTATGTATTTTTCTCTTTTTTGGGGAAGAAACTCACTGGAGGGGAACTCTGTTTCTGTAACACCACAAAGTCAGAACGTTCCTGTGTCCTTTTGTAGTGATAAGTGGCTGCTGGAAAGTGATGCCTTGTCATCATGAAGGCTGAGGCCATCAGTCAGCTGGCCCAAACTCTGGCTTAGGCTTTTTGTGCAGTGTCAATTTTGTCAGGTTGTCAATTTTCATAAGAGGACTAGGGATGGCCAGTCAGGAACAGCTACAAGTTATTGACAGAGCGAAGAGGGCATGGAGAGGACAGGAGTGGGATATTTTTTCTAATACATTCAGTTGGTTTTCTTGATGAGAGCTGGTTATAGCTCAGTCTGAATGATGAACCCAACCTTAAAGCTGTGTGGGTAGAGACCTTCAAACTCGTGTGTCAAAGCACAACTCTGATGTGAAGAGGGGAAGAAGAATGATAAGATTTGTCTAAATGTGTGCAGATTTCAGGAAAGCAATATAAATTTAAATTGCAATCAGTGAGAGATCTGTCATTTCAAAAAACCTTGTGCAAAAATGTCTGAAAAGTCACATACTGGTTCTGCTCCTTAAATGTAAACGTTAGTTATATGGATTAGCTTGTCCAAATAAGCCTTACTGAATACTTGATTAGAAAGTGCAATAAACTTAAAATTCTGACTGAAGTAACATACATTTGCACAAACATTGATATGCTGATACTTTAGTGTACTTGGAATTTTTCCAGGCCTTCAGTAAGAAGAAGATTGATGACCGAAAAGAATGGTTAACAAATTTCATGGAAGACAGGCGTCAGCGTCGACTACACGGCCTTCCTGAGGTGAGTCCTAAATAATAGTTGTAAATCTGCCAGGAGAGATTTAAATGTAATGTAATTTTTGTATTGAATGAATAATGTATGTGGTTTTTTCCAGCAATTTTTATATGGCACAGCAACAAAGCATTTGACCTACAATGATTTCATTAACAAGGAGCTGATCCTTTTCTCAAATTCAGACAACGAGAGATCTATCCCTTCCCTTGTTGATGGTGAGCTGATAATTCATTATGATTTGTTGGAATGTTCCTGTTTATTGATGGTTTTTAAAGCTGTGATTTGTATTGGAATCAGTGCATTCAAGTAGAGAATATAAGAACTTCCATGTGTTTGTTTGTTATCATTTCATATCAATGGTGTCCTGGGGTGCATTAGGAAGAGCATTGCCGGGGGGTCAAGGAAGGTGATCCAGCCCCTCTACTCAGCCCTGGTGAGGCTGCATCTGCTGTGTCTGTGCAGTTCTGGGCTCCTCAGGATGAGAGAGACATGGAGCTCCTGGAGCAGGTCCAGTGGAGGGTTATGAAGATGATTAAGGGACTGGAGCATCTCTCTTATGAGGAGAGGCTAAGGGAGCAGGGCCTGTTCAGTCTCAAGAGATGGTTGAGAGGGGAACCTTATCAATGTGTATAAGTATCTAAAGGGGAGGTGTCTAGAGGATGGAGCCAGGATCTTCTCTGTGGTGCCACACAGTAGTACAAGAGGCAGTGGACAGGCACTGATGCGCAGGAAGCTCCACCTGAACATGAGGAAGGAACTTCTTCAGTGGGCGGTGACTGCACACTGGAACAGATTGCCCGGAGAGGGTGTGGAGTCTCGCTCACTGGAGATATTCAAGAGAGAGACTATATCCTGTGCAGTGTGCTAGGATGATCCTGCTTGGGGAGGTTGGACCAGATGAGCCACTGTGGTCCCTTCCAACCTGAACAATTCTGTGATTTATGTGCTAAGGAATTGCCATGTTTCTTCTGTGAGGAAGTTTAAGCTGCTGCTGTGCAGGCTTTTTACTCAACCAGACCTATTCCCTAGGCCCTACAAGCACTTTGTTTTTGCTCATACCATCAGAGAAAGCAAGTCCCTTAAGTGCTTATAATAATTAACATTCAAGTCAGCAGCTGAGTGCAGATGAAGATGCAAATATTTTCTCTCTTCAGTCTTGCACCACAGGCAGTGCTCTAGTGTTTACTGACCTGTAATCTTGCTAGGCTCCTGTCAGTCAGGTTTACTAACCCTCCCCCTTGCAATAGGATAAACATTAAAAGGAGCAGCTTACTACACTACAGCTTCATTTGTGAAACTGTCAGCAGACAGCGTGAGCAGGAATTTCCCCCCATGTCATTGTCTGTGTGCACAAGCTTACTATGATCAGAAAAAAGGCCTTGAGACTTCGGGGATGGGGGGAAGTGCATTCATCTCCACTTTCCAGTACATTTTATAGTGGAGCTGGTCAGGTTTCTTGACACTACAGACCTATACCAAAATATTCATGCAGGAAGAGCTTTTTGTGTTTTGGATGAGAGAGAGGGATAGTTTAGGGGGTAGGGGCAGTAGCTTCCTGGTAGGATGGATCCCCAGCTTTGATGCAGAATGAAACTGAGTTAGTTAGGTGTGCAGATACACACCTAGGGAACCAAAGGATCTCAGTCTCTGTTTCAGCTTCTCCAGACTTACTTCCACCCATACCTGGGAACCTACAGAGCTGTATGTTTCAAGAGATCATTGCTCCTTACAACAAACTGTACCCAGACTGCTTTCTCAGAAACAGCAGAATGATTTTGCTGAAACTTAAAGAATGAACTTACAGTAGACTATTTCTACAGAAATGTAAGAAAATAAGAAGGGAACATAGCTATCCATGTATTTGTGTGTGTCTATGTATATATATAACATAATGTAGGTATATATATAAAATATTACAAATATTATATATAATTCATATGGTGTTTCTGCCAACTTTGGCTGTAATTCTGCATTCTGGGCATGGGTATGGGAATTGTTCAGCAGGTGTAGTACTCTAGCAATGGCTTTTTGTCCTTTAGCATCATCAGGTGATATATGACAGGCTAGTCTGGTGGCAAATCTCAGAAAAAATAATGAAGAGGAAGAACATTTTGACTGTCTCTTCACAGCTGCTAGTTACAATTCTTACTACTTGGTGGTCCTCCTGTGTGAAGGAAATCCTTTAAGTCTGTTGTATTCAATAGATTTCTGGTAGAAAAACATGCTGCAGACCCATTGTAAAAAAATTTGGATATTACGTGTTTAAATGAAATGGAAATTGAAGTCAGTTTCTTTTTTTTTTTGGTCTTCCTTCCAGCTTTTGCTCTTGTGTTTGGCCCACTAATGGTAACATTTAACAAAATTTTAGGGCATTTCAGAAATGTATGTGAATTAAAACACTGCATAGCTCAATAAGCATGATGTAGAACTGGTTATCAAGTTCTAGATAACATGCAGGAAATATGGTGCAATCCCTTACACACAGATATTGTTCCTGAAGTGTGCCTAAGCAATAAAAATAAACCAGAAGATCAGAGACTGGCTTCCCTCTTAAAACTTTAAAAGATCTAAAGAGGATAACATTTTTTTGTTGAATTTTAATGCATGTTTGAGAATTTCACACAAAAAGTAAAATTTCAGAGTGCTCTGAAATACATGTAAGCTACAGTTACAGCTGTTGTTGCTGAATTTGTGCTGATATTCTTAGGAAAAAGATTTTGCTGAGTAGAATGGAAAGAATTCTTGACTTGTGGAAGTTGTACATTTAGGATCAAGTTGCAGTTTATTAGAATGACGTATTGGATGCTGTATAATAGGCTGAAAAGATTATGTTTCCACTTTTTTTGTAATTTTCTGAGTTTGGTAAAATTTTTTTATGACTTAAAAAAAAATGATATATTTATTATTTTGTTAATATTACCATTTGAATTTACTTATATTTAATGTTTAGACTTCTTTTGAGAGATTAGAAATGATAATAAAGGCAAAACAAGTTTATCACTTTAAAACATTTGCTTGTGTATGTGCTGAAAATGGGATTTCTTCTTAATAGGTTTGAAACCAGGGCAACGCAAGGTTCTATTCACTTGCTTTAAGAGAAATGATAAACGTGAAGTAAAGGTTGCTCAGCTGGCTGGTTCTGTGGCTGAAATGTCAGCTTATCACCATGGGGAGGTGAGTATGGAGGATGGTGAGGTTGTGAGGACTTTTAGCCTAGGTAAAATAGTAGGTAAATGCTTGTGGTATTAAAATTGTGACCTATTGATTATAATTCTACTAATCACAGATGTACTTTTAAAGAAAATGAACCAAGCAGTATGTAGCTCAATAAGACAGCATATTTCCTTTCTTTCCAAGTGTTTGTGCAGTGTTATCCCAAATACAGTGTGGGTTGTGGCAAAATAGTAGATAACTAATTACCTAGGCAACTTCTAGATTCTCAAATTATAGGAATACAGGAACTATGTACTAGTACAATTTTTGTCTGAAACAAGATATACAGTATTTATGGGAAGAAGCAGAGACACTGTTCTTCAAAAACTTTTTACAGTGTCAGAACAAAGACTGTTTCTAGCTCCTGTTTTGTTTATATTTATCTGAAACATTAGCAAGAGTGGCCATATCAACAGCCTATCCATCCCTTCTCTTCTCCCTTTAGAAGCAATGAGTAGTGGTTTGTGCGTGCAAGTGTGGTCAGTTTGTGCCCCTTCACTTCCCCCAGAGAAGTGCTTTAGGGAAAAATGAGAAGCTCAGGGGTTTTCGTAAGTGTAGAATGTGTATTCCCAGCAGCCCTTGTAATAGGTTACAACAGTCCTTTCTCAGGAAGACTGCTTTTTTAAAAATTTAATTCAGGTTAGTCACATAATTTTGGGCCATTAAAAATAGATTGTACTGGCTGATTAGGATAGACTGTCTCATACTTATTACTATGAATATGTATTTTCTTGCAGCAAGCATTGATGATGACTATCGTCAACTTGGCTCAGAACTTTGTTGGAAGTAACAATGTGAATCTGCTACAACCTATTGGTCAGTTTGGCACCAGGCTTCATGGTGGGAAGGATGCTGCCAGCCCTCGCTATATTTTCACCATGTTAAGGTAAACTACTAATGTCAAGCTAAATGCATACTTTTAAATAGCTTTATTATGAAACTCATCCTTTCACAACGCTCTTTTTTTGGGGGGGGTGTAGGGGAGAGAAGTGGAGAAAGATTGAAATATTTTGATAGAAGTTCATATTTTGCTTTGGATCTCTCAAGTGTGGTTTTGAACACCCATAGCATTTTGTTACTCCTACAGTTTAAGCAAGGAAATTTTGCAACTGTTTGGATTCCGTGTTGCTTTATTACTGGGTGCCCCAGTGTCACACTGAGCTGTGTGTTCTGAAAACTTCAAAGAATGGTATTTTGTAGATGTTAAATGTCAGCAGTTGCTGGTGCACCAGGTACATGTGTTACTGTGAAGGAAACAAACATCATCTGTTACGAACACTCTCTTCCATTGGGAAGAACTTCGTTATCTCAGGAGATGTGTGCATTGGATTTTCAGCTTCAGAATGGCAAAGAGAAAGGAAGATGTGAGAAAAATCTGCAAACAGATCATATCTGGGCCCTAGGACTGTTAAAGCAAGATGTTCTTTGCTTACTGGACTTGAGGTTAAATGGTTTTCTTTTTTTTTTCTTTTTAAAGCCCTTTAGCAAGGCTGCTTTTTCCATCAGTGGACGACAACTTGCTTAAATTCCTGTATGATGACAACCAGCGTGTAGAGCCTGAATGGTATATTCCCATCATTCCCATGGTCTTAGTAAATGGAGCTGAAGGAATTGGCACCGGATGGGCGTGCAAACTTCCAAACTATGATACCAGAGAGATTGTAAACAATGTCAGACGAATGCTGGATGGCCTAGATCCCCACCCAATGGTAAAAATAATAGTATCTGTTGGTATTTTATATGTTGGTATTTTATATGTGTGTACTTACAAAATTAATTCCTATCTCTCTAGAACTTCTTGATTATTGGAACATCTGAGTTGGTTTGTCCCAGTAATTTTATGTAAAAGCTTTACTTGACTGTTGGGATGAGGCTGGGGAAGTTCACCTTGAAGCAAAAACATTGCTATATGTATTTTTTGCAATTATTTTAGAGGACTTTTTGTTCAATCTGCTGACTGTTACAAATCTTACAGGGTAGTTGTGACATGGCAGTAGAGTAAAAAGTTGTATCACTCTTTCTTTTTGAAGGTACTACTTAAGTATCTGAAGCCAAAGTTAGCATTTCCTTTCTCATGTCTGAATTGTTCTCTCTTTTATATGTCTGTAGGCAGAGGAGAAGATATTGCTGCTGTTCAAGAAAATCAGCAGCTTCTGAACTGCATTTAGCTTCTGTTTATTCAAAATTTCAGAAGAAGTCCCAGAAGTGGTGTGAAAAAAATTGGGCAGGAGGAATAACTGTGTGAACCCATAATATCTGTGACCAAGAGATGAAATGCAGTTGATGTAACCTTAATTTTACAACTGACGAATATTGCTGCTTGGCTGTGTTTACCAAGTCATAGAAGCAGAAACATCTTTTCTTCTCTATTTAGATCACAGTTCACTGAGTGTGCAATATCAATTTTCATGACATAGTGGCTTTCCTTTTTCAAATTCTTGGAAACAATGAGATTTTTTTTTTTAATTAATGCAATCCATTGCCCTTCCTTTAGGACTCCTAGGCCTACTGTGTAGTCTCACAGTCAATTGAAGCTCACTGTGGTTGAAAGAGGCAGTTCTGCCTCCATCTAGCTCCTTTCTGTATGCTGGTATGTGTTTGTGTCCGCATGGTAAGCTGGATAAGGAAATCAATCCTGTTAAAAAAAATTCCTCATCCTGTTAGTTTCGATTTAACCTGGATGGGTTCCACTATCTTTGCCAAACAGCACAAAAATGAAAAAATGGTTAGGAGAGGTAGCACCACTTCTGTAAAGTTACTGTGAGACTGGGGTGTTCATCTGCTTTCTGTCATGCCTTATTTGTGCTTAGTGTTTTCTTTAAAAAAGAGGAAGAAAAAACCAAACAAAAGAATCAAAACAAAACCCCACCACCTGGGTTCAGCTGCATCTTCTTAACAATTTTTCTACTCTGTGGACAGTAAGATAATTGGTCCTGTCACTTGCATGTGTGTATTCTGGTGTTTTTCTGTAGTATTTTTCGTATGACTTCAGATTTTCACAGGCATGAGAAGTTTGTTGATGGATTAGTGCAATATACAGTGATAACTATATGGAGTATGGAAAAGAAATCTTTTTCTGACATTTTATTATAAAGATTATTACCACTTTGCTGCTTTTTCAATTTCAGCTCCCAAACTACAAAAACTTCAAAGGAACCATTCAGGAACTTGGTCAGAATCAGTACGTAGTGAGTGGTGAAATATTTGTGGTGGACAGGAACACAGTAGAAATTACAGAGCTTCCTGTAAGGACATGGACCCAGGTAAGTAAAAGTGAAATAGATTTTAATATAAACAAAAACCAGTGAAGAATTCCACTTTAAATTATTTAATCCTACATCTGCATGAACTTCTAACACAATTTCTGATTATACATGCAAGAAAGGGAACATGGTTTCATTCTTCTGTGTGCTTTTGTAGAACGTGGTTTTCTGTTTGTGCCATCAGCTGTCCATACTACAAAGAATACTTGCTTCTCCTGCTGAATTCATAGTTAATCCACTTTACAGTAGCCTTTTCTGTCCTGGTTAGATGTTTGTGCTCTTATGTTTGTGCTACTCTTGGCCTGCATTTTGCAGGTTTTACTGGTTCTGTAAATTATAACTGGTAGCAGATATAATGCACAGAGCTTTTGAAGGTTATGTTGTTCAGTTGGTTTGCCGTTTTAAGGCATTTCACGTGTTTCTGGTTTTTGCTGCCCTATTTTTAACAGGTGTACAAAGAACAGGTTCTAGAACCTATGTTGAATGGGACTGAAAAAACTCCAGCATTAATTTCTGACTATAAGGAATACCACACTGATACAACTGTGAAATTTGTTGTGAAGATGACAGAAGAAAAACTTGCACAGGCAGAAGCTGCTGGATTGCACAAAGTCTTTAAGCTGCAAACAAGTCTTACTTGTAATTCTATGGTAACTTTTTCATGTTTGGCTATCAGAATCCCTACTGTTGCTTGTTGTAAACTCAAATGTTTTTGTAGTATTCCTTGGTTCTTGGTATTGAACAGTGCTTTTTGTATTTGAAGTTGTTTGGATGGTAGAAAACTGTCCTAATGACCAATATTAAGTCATGAATGATCAAATCCATTTTAGTCCTGATGAGTCTTTCAAATAAGACAGTCCTGGGGTGCTTGCCTTCCTGTAATTGAAAATTTCCTATGCAGCTAACCAAAAGTGCTCAATGTAAAGTAGATCATACAAGTAACTTTCTGCCATACTATAATTAGATTTGAGTTTTAAACTTGAGACAAGTTACATTTTCAAAATTGCACTCTCTGCAGGACTGTTGCTCCTCTAATAGGAGTTAAATGATCCGATGTTTCCACCAGCATAAATCCAATTTTCAGTGGTAAGGCATAGCAAACACTGTTCTTAAGCTGCTAGAAGACATAATAGTGCTGTAAATTACTAAGAATATGAATAAATATAGATGTCTGTCTATTCTGAGAGGGATTTGAATGTAAGTTAATTTCTGCCAGAAGATTTCCAAACATCCTGTCTTTACAGATAATGAAAAAAACGGTTCTATTTTTTTAATGGCAGATGCTACTTTCAGATATTATCACAGAACACAAATATCATTACTGTTGCTATTGTTGTGTACATCAAAAGCTATGTGAAAATAGGTGAAAAATAAATTCAAGATCATAGAATTGGAAGAGGAAACAGGCCTTGCTCAACTAATTTTGTAGATCGTACTTGAAGAGCAAATCTACCAAATCAGGGTGATGGTTTTTCTCACATGTTTAAACAACTGTAGGAACTACTGTGAGAATCTGTTGTCAGTTTTACGTTTCACAGATTACAAAATGTTTTGCAGCTGGATCCTGCATTTTCTGCCTGCCAAAATAAATTGTAAGGGCTGCTTTCTGTACCTGTGTAGGAATTAATCTGCCCTAGTCTAAGCACCTGAAAAAGTTTATGCGAGCTGGCCATTTTACCCCACCTCCCAAATAGCTATTTTGGATAGATGAATTACCCCCTAGAGGGGTTTATTTCTTTCAGTTGACTATGGAGGGCACCAAGGGTGACTAGTTCACCTATAAATGTCTAAACTGGAGATATCAGAAGCCAGGCAGGATTGATTCCACCCATCAAGTAAAAATGATTTCTTACTTTGTGCTTGAACTTGAAGGATGGTAGTTTTCACAGCTGAAAAATGACAGATTTCACAGCTGAATTGAAAGATGATTAAGGATTATTAAGCTTTTCAATTGTTATATTAAATAGTTGTGAATCATTAGTTGCTACTGAACTTGCAATTTAATACGTAGATAAAATTAGTCATTCAAGTGAATTCAGGCATATTTCTCTATATAGCTGTCTTTTTGTTTGATTGTGCTACCAGAAATCTCATCCTGAATCTACTTGTGAATAAAAAGAAAGTCCCTCCAGCTCTGTGCTGTGTAGCTCCACAGTGAGGTTTGAGTTCACACTCCTCAAAATACCCCTTTTTGTACGGTGCTTTCATATGTGCAACAGAACTGAACACTTACACAAAGGCTAACAAAGTTTGAGTTGTGCAGCCTCTCTCAAGTGTATAATGTGTCTTCTAGGTGCTGTTTGATCACATGGGGTGTCTGAAGAAGTACGAAACGGTGCAGGACATCTTGAAGGAGTTCTTTGATCTGCGATTACATTATTATAGCTTGCGCAAGGAGTGGCTCGTGGGAATGCTGGGCGCAGAGTCCACCAAGCTGAACAACCAAGCTCGTTTCATCCTGGAGAAGATACAAGGAAAAATTACCATTGGTGAGTAAACAGAATTGTTAACAGTGGGGGAAGATCTGGAAATTATTTAAGTATAGTAGAAAATACTTGCAATGCAAGACATTCATTTTCACGACACTGATTTTCCTTCTTTTTTTTTTCTCGCCTCCTCTGTGTTTGTGTGTGTCTTGTAGAGAACAGATCAAAAAGAGATTTGATTCAGATGTTGGTTCAGAGAGGTTATGAATCTGATCCAGTAAAAGCCTGGAAAGAAGCACAGGAAAAGGTAATAATCTAGATATAGTTGATGTTGTTACTGTTATAAATGATGTTGCTTGTTTTCTAGTAGTCTAACTTAATTTATAACACACATAGCCCTTTAAAAACATCATTCATTACTCCTTATTGGCTTCCATTTAAAAAAAGCCATTACACTTACACAAAAAAGAAGTCACGTAATATTGGTGTTGTATATGGATAGTTCTTAGAAGGAAACTAGATAATACAAGTCTGAAAAATAGGGTTGCAGAGGATTGAATTTCTTAATGTACCCAAATCAAAACTGGCAACTTGATTTCTGACTGGTTGATACAGAAAGTGCTGCATCAGTTACCCTCACATACAACTAATTACTAAATGTAATTATTTCTGTATGACTTACTAATTGTTTTTCTGTAAAGAAACATGGATATAATAAAGCTATGACTTTTAAATTTATTTTAGTAAATTTGACCATGACCTTGACCTATATTTATTTCTGCTTTTTTTAAAAACCAAGCACTTTTTATTGTTCCAAAAGAGAGATGAGACGAGTTTAATTTCAAAATTACATCCCCATTACTATGGGCAGATGGAACTACTTTGAAAAGCAGCTTTGAATTTCTGTCAGCCATCCCTTTTCTGTGTCTTTGCCACTGCTCTAGGTATTTGTTTTCATTTCACATTTGTTTTGTATTTTTACTACTGTATTTTAACTCTATGGAATGATTTCTGTTTTATAACAAGACTGTTATTTAGAGAAATTTAGATCTACTGTCAAACCTCTGTTTGTACATTTGGGGCTTTGATACCAGCTCTTATCCAAAGGACTGTGCTCATTTTGTAAAGGAACAGATATCCCTGACTATCCAAAGGGCAAAGGTCTCAGCCCTGTGAGACGGGTGGGACAGCACCAATATCTGCAGCCAGCAGCATACAAGGTTCTAGCACAGGTTCAATTTGTTTTCTTAAATCAAATTATTAAATAATCCGGCTCTAGAAGGTCACAGGAACACGGCCTTTTAGAAAGGTCCGGAAAACGTTCAGGTTATTGAATCTGTGAGGGCACATCTTACTGCTCTGTGATGGTGCTTTGGAGCAGTGTTACAGTTCATGCACAGAGCTCAGATCACTAATACTTGTAATGGTGAATGTTTCACCTCAGGCAGCAGAAGAGGAGGACTCTCAGAATGCAAATGATGATGCTTCCTCTGCTTCTGGTGCAACCTCTGGCCCTGACTTCAACTACATCTTGAACATGTCCCTGTGGTCACTCACAAAAGAGAAAGTGGAAGAGCTGATTAAGCAGAGAGATTCCAAGGTTGGTACACCATGGAAGGCTTGTTCTGAAATGACACAGTCATTGCTGACGTGCCCATTGGGAATGTTCAGTCTTCAGTGGCATTTGCTTTAGTTGTAACTTACATTCTCTGCACTACTTTCATGTTTTAGGAGAGAGAACTAAATGACCTTAAAAGGAAATCTCCTTCAGATCTCTGGAAAGAAGATCTAGCAGCCTTTGTTGAAGAGCTTGAAGTATGTTTTACTTTACATATATTTCTAAAACATGAAATTCACATTAATTTAATTAAAAGCACTAACTAATAAAAATTAATAAAATTTTTAAAAAAGTAAAAAATACTACATTTTGAATCAAAACCAGATACATTTAACAATATAATGGTAACTGGGAAATCAGTATTGGGTATCTGTGTTCCTGGTAGTGTTTCTCAGGGATTGTCTCTTGCATCTATCCAGTTTAATGTTTTTTCCAAGTCAGTGATGTTAAAAGAAAAATAACCAGGAGAAAGTTAGTTTTCAGATGACACAAAACCCTGGGTGTAGTTAACTGGTAATGGTAATAATTACAGTAGTTCTACGTGATCTAATTTTTTGTGATGCACAAAGTATTACCAAATTCAAAGCTGTACATCCAGCTTTATGGTGTAGACCATAAATACTATATGAAGGGCCCTTAGTTTGCCTCATCAGTAATTCTGGAAAAAAGATAAAGTCCCATTGGTGAATACCTGCTGGACCTCAGTTTTCCATGTTGTCTGAAAAGGGCTGGTGCAATCTTTTGAAGGGACACACTTCAAAACTAAACTAAATGTTTAAGTTAGATGCTTAAATAATGGAAATTTACAACAGTGCCGGACATGTACTTGAGAAATAGCAACTCGATAGAAGAAAGATTTTTCGGTCTAACAGTGTCCGAAAGTTTGTATTTATTTATCCTTAAATACAAGTGTAGTTTTCAACCCTACAGGGTAATAAATTTACCAAGATTAAGTGGTCAGTGTTCCAGAACTGAAAAGTGTGTTCCAATTCAAGTGAGAATTAAGGGGAGACTTATGCTCCATGTAAAAAGGAGTTGAATCTGAAATAATCATCACATTCCACTTTGTCCTCATTAAAAAATAATGAGTTTCCCCCTCCTGCCTCCCCTTGTTTGTTAGAAAGTAGAGGCACAGGAAAGAGAAGATGTTCTGGCTGGCATGGTTGGCAAACCAATAAAAGGCAAGGTTGGTAAACCCAAGATGAAGAAACTCCAGCTGGAAGAGACCATGCCGTCACCATTTGGCAGAAGAATAGTTCCACAGATTACATCTGCCATGAAAGCTGATGCCAGCAGGAAGTTGCTAAAGAAGAAAAAGGTAAACCAAAATGACTGCTACAATTACATTATTTATTATTTAACTGGTGTATTTTTCTACTCTGGTAGCATAAATCCAAATCGCCAGATGGTCGCTGGTGCTGTATTTGTACTGTTTTGCTGACCTGATGCATAAGAAATTTGTACCGGATTTCTTTTACATTTGGAAGCCTCTCATGGGCGTTTATTGTTCAGGTGTTTTTATAGAGATAATTTCTTTCCAAGACTGTTCCACAAATGGCAGTATACCAGTCTACATTCGTTTATTGTCATCTACGAAACTATTCCAGTTCAATCTTGAAATGTAAAGGTGTAATTTATTTTATAATTTTAGGGTGAAACTGATTCTCTAGCAATAAAAATGGAATTTGATGAAGAGTTTGGTGGTGTGCCAGCTGAGGGTGGTGGGGATGACTCACTGAATGCATCAGCTGCAGCAGCTAAAACCCCTAAACCTAAGAGAGAGAAGAAGGAGCCTGGTAAGACCCTTGCAGAGCCATAGTTAACCTTAGTTGTGTACACTTACTGGGCATGAATTGCACTTTTAACCCAGAGTGAGAAGGGAAATACAACACAATAATCACTATTTCATCTGCTTTTCTTCCCTAAAATGAAATATTTGAAAGAACTCTGCTGAAATTTCTTTGTGTAAGCTGCTTTCCTGGGGGTGGTGGATCTTACATTTTCTACATTCGAATTTTTTGGGGGGTCTAAATCTTTGAATTAGTGTATAGAAAAAGAGATTATTTTTACATAATGAGGCTAATTCTGTGCAAACTGAAATGTCTAGTTTGTGTGCTCTTTGACGTTGAAGGACAGGGCACTCACCTTCAGCCCCTCAGTCTGAGTAGTGGTATAGATTGTAGAACTTGATTAAATAAATGTGTTTTTCTATTGACATATTCAGTCATTCTGACTTTCAGAAAGTTGTGGGTGCTATGGCTTGGCGGATGACCAACGTTCACTTTCCTATTTTCTCTGCTAGTGGGAATTTGTTATTGCTGTTTGAGAAATACACACTAACAGGCAGGCAGCAACAAAAAAGAAAGCTGGAGCAGAAGAGAAGGTTTAAGTATGAGGGAGTTTATTTTTTCAGAAAAAGGAAAAAAAGTGTGGTTGTGCAAATAATTATTCTGAGATAAGATCTGGTTTTAATTATTCAGGGGATTATCCAACCTGAATAGATTCACTGAGTACAGTTATGACTGACTTGTCTACGTGCAGCTCAAATCTCCCACAGCCAGTGTTGAGCCAGAGCAAATTAGCCGGGCTTGACCTGAGCTTGCCCTGCAATTGACTGACCACATGTTTACCCCCCTGCAATGGGATATCCTCTGCTTCCCACGTTTGTTGTGTTTTTCCAATAACTGCTTTCTGATCACGTTCCCTGAGAATGGAAAACTGCATGTTCTTTTTCTGGAAAACTCTAGCAACCTTTAAAGAAACGCAAGTTTGATGGCAAAGGAGATAAAACTTCAAATTAGAGACTTTATGTTTTTCAGTCATAAAACAAATTTCTTTGGCAGCAACCGGTCAGGTTCTGTGTGAAATAATTCCATGTTAAATCTTTCTTCAGGGAGGAGAAGAAAATTTACAATGCTTAAAGGAGAAGTTTTTAAGAATAAAATTTGTGCATCATAAACAGTTAGAAAAGATGAAAATATTTTTTACCCTGACTGTAGTAAATGCTTTTACTTTTGTCAGGTGCCAGAGTAAGAAGGACACCATCATCTACAAAATCCGGTGCAAAAAAAGTGAAGAAACGAAACCCATGGTCAGATGATGAATCCAAGTCTGAAAGTGATTTAGAAGAAAACGAGCCTGTGATTATTCCAAGAGACTCTCTGCTTAGGAGAGCTGCAGGTACCCAAGATTTTGAGAATTGTGTATTGTGACTGAAAGTTTCAACTACAAATCTACATTTTCCTTTGACCATAGCCTTCCTTTAGGACTCCATTTCCTACAGATAGCTTGCATTACATTTTCTTCACGGTGTGAAGAATACTCTTAATGTCAAGATCAGGAATTTAAGGATTGGTATAAAAGATTTTGTAACTTAGATCAGAAATCTTTTCCCCTATTCTAAACACTAGAATTGAAGTCACTCACAAAAGTAATGAATTATACAAGAAACAGACAAGATAATATTATTACAAATTAAAAAATTACTTTAATACAATTATACTGCCAAATAAGGCCTAAAAGGCAAGTAAAGAATTATCAAAAAGATTCTGAACACTCCATGAAAACCAAGACTGAAAGTTTGGAAAATGTGTAAGTATTTGATGGTTAAAACACCCCCACAGAGTTTCTGGAAAATTAGGAAGAATGTTCAAATGGTGGATTCAAGAAAACTTCAATTGTAAGTGAAGGATTCTCATTCCTTAGAAGTACTGGTGCACAATGTCTCCGTAATGCCCTTAGCTGAAGGTGTCTGAGTAAGCCACAAGAGGTGTTGGATGTGTGCTAACATCTAAACTATTCTTTATTCTTTTCAGCCCTTTATTCTTCCAGGCTGAAACAGATGTATTATCCACCACTCTTTTTTCTTGTGTCTTCTGAGGCAGGGAGTGTTCACTGAATTCCACTTTGATTTGTATTTGTATCTGTATTATTTAACATAAACAACTATCCTGAAATGTGTATGTGTTTGATTTTCTCAGCTGAGAGGCCCAAGTACACTTTTGACTTCTCAGAAGAAGAAGATGATGCCGATGATGATGATGATGCCAACAATAACAATGATTTGGATGAGCTCAAAGTAAAAGCCTCTCCAGTTACAAATGACAGAGAGGATGAGTTTGTTCCCTCAGACAGTTTAGAAAAAGATGAGTATGACTTCTCCCCAGCCAAATCGAAGCCATCTCCAGAGTAAGTACTGTAACGCAGCAGGATTTCTTTATAAATAATTTTTTCAATGCAGAAGTGTGAACAAAACTGAGAAACATCAGCCTGTTAATACTCTACATGTACCATGAAACATAAAATGTGGAGGAATTAAAGTGTATGTTATCTCAGCCTTGCAACTGACCTATGCAGGGGTGACCCATGATTTAGAAAAATAATAATATATAAAAATAGTTACCATACACTGTCTGTAATATCATCTGTTAAACTACTTTTAAAAAAGTTCCTGTTTTCTGTCTTGTGCCAGTCTGGTATAGAGAACTGTTGAAAAAAAAGTAATTCTGTTAATTTTAAATGCCTGAAGTTCTTGACTGGATGTCAGTTTTAGGGGTTTGACTGCTGAAAGCAGATAGAAAAATGCTGGAAATGTTAAAACAGGGTTTGAATCTTACATGGATATTACAATGTCCGTATAATTCAGCATGTGTGCTTAACGTAACTCATATAATTCCTTTTTTTTTTTTTTGCTTGTAAGTAGAAAAACATCTCAAACCAAGAAAAATCAAGATTTTGGGAACATCTTCTCTTTTCCGTCTTACTCTCAGAAGACAGATGATGGTGAGCTTGTTTTCACAGTTCCGTTTAATTTTTATAACAACTATTAATGGAATATTTTGGGGAGTGGTACACACAAACTTCACACAGTAGTTACAGGAGAAGGATGTCCACATTTATAAAGGGGAAAAGTGCAGGAAGTTCTGATCTTTAGAGGAACAAAGCTTGTATCATAGGTAAGGAAGTCGCAGTACATCCGTAGCTGTAGAATCACAAACACTTACTTGAGATTAATTTTTCCTGTAGTTCATACTGATGTAATTACTATATGCCGTGAATGAATCTTATTTTTAACTTGCTCTGTGATTGTAGATACAACAAAATTGGACAGTGATGATGAGGATTCTGCTCCTGTTTTTTCATCATCTTTTGCCCCAAAACAAACAGAGAAAATTCCAAGTAAAACAGTAGCTGCTAAAAAAGGTATGTATGGAATTGGCCTGTAAGCCAATCCTTTTATTTAAAAGTCGTCTTCTTCACCTTTGCATTGTCTTTTCAGGTTTCAGAGTGGGATCTGCTTTCATTTTTTTGAACTCCGTGAAATTCAGCAATAGGGTGTGAACTTCCTGCAGCTCCTTAATAATATTAATTTGTTTCTTTCTACTGGCTACTTTGTAGTGTCAATACTTCCCACATCCGGAGCTGGTGTTCAGCCTTCATTTAGTGTAACTAATGGGAGGCTTTTAGCTTCAGAGAGTGGAGTAGAGTGGAGCATGCCACCAGTAGGTGTGGAATATCCCTTGGGTCAGTGGGAGGCAGCTGTCCCACCTGTGTCCCCTCACAACTCCTTGTGCACCCCCAGCCCCCTTGCTGGTGTGAGAAGCAGAAAGTCTGTGTCAGCAGCAACAAAATATCCCTGTATTGTCAACACCGTCTCCAGCCCAAGTACAAAACACAGTCCCATACTACCTACTATGAAGAAAATGAACTCTGTCATTCAGAAGGCTATCACTTTTTCCTCTTGAAAGAGAGGATGAGAGGCTCTCCTCAGACTTTAGAGGTATAAATTCTGTCAATTATTAGTCAGTTTTTAGAACTGGCATCTTGCAGCATTTTTTTTTCCTGTGATACTGTGGCCTTTGTTTTTTAAAACTTCTTTTGACCAACTATGTTAATTCTTCTGTAAAAAAAGGTACCTCAAGGAAATTGACAAGAAAGCAGCCAGTTACAGTAGTTAACTTACTCTCTTAAAAATGAGAAAAAACCCGTCTTGTGTTCTATATTAGGCACCAGTGAACTGCAGCATCTTTTCACCCTTTCCCCCATTGCCTCCCTATTTCTAACCTATTTCTTGATGCACTGTGTCTAATCTAATTTGTTAACAGTTCAAATCAGTGAAAGCCTGAATACTTCTCAAACACTTCCAGTTGCTGGTAGAGTTCTGTAGTGTAGTAAACAAAGATTGTTTACAGTAATAGCTGATCTCTAATAAAGTAGTCTTTTATATTAAACTTCAGCAAATGCAAGAGAGAACTCTGTAGGCAGTAGCCAGGCATGAGTGCAATTTAACATTCAATTTTTCTCCCTCTCTGTATTTTGAGGGTCTGGATATGGTGAGTTGTCATTAGCGTAAACCGAAACCTTAAAATACAGCTGTTATCTGTTTCTGAGTTTCTGATTAACCTGTACACACACAAAATAGGTATAAACAGGCTCTCTTTCAAGCAAGAGTTAAATTTTTGCCTTCAGAGTAGCCTTAGGGACAGTCTCCCTCTCAGTGCATAGCAACATGACAGGTTGCTTTCACCAGTTTCCATCTCTTCTGCCCAGATCAGACATGACCACAGTTTCATGGTCACAGTTGGACAGTCCAGTGATAACCCAGCAGGTTTAGTTCATTGGTCATCTGGTACCCTTTTCATAGTCTCTTTGATTCTAAGTCCATCTTCGCAGACTTGGCAGCAGCCTCCTCAGAACTCATTTTCTGGTAATGTAATATTCCATCCACTCACCCTCGCACTGGGACTGCTGACTGTGTGTGACTGAAACGATTGCTCCGGAGTTGTTTGATTCTTTGTGACTTCAGACACCGATCAATTTGGGATGAAATCTCTTGGCCTCTGGTGTTCACTACAGAGGATCAAGAGACAGCTGAACTTTTCCATGACTATTTGAGCTGTCTGTGGTTCTAGGGCTTTATAGTAAAGCCTAAGGGAAATCTGAAAAGCAGCCTTACTCTTGATGACAAGCAGCTGCTCACCTTGAACAGCCCAGCTGCTGAGATTCTAGCAGTGAGATGTTGTGCTCTTTGCATTACCTGCAGGGCTGATACCATACCTGGACTTCCTACCAAAAACTTGGGCTTCTTGAGAGCCCTGTGCACATTGATTGTGCTGCAGACTGTTTCCTGTCATGGTACCTAATGGAGAGCTTGGCTGAGCTGATTTGCTGTCAAGAAACCCTTCACGCTTGTGCAGCCATTAGGGGTGTAATTTATGGTAGCGGATGAGAATCTCCCTGTATTTAGTGCAGAGGGAAGTGGACACTATTCCTTTAGCCACCAGATACCAACTAAGAGGTTTGCTGTCCCTTGGACTTGGTGTTCTGCAGGCAAACTGCACAGGCTCTGTTTCAAGTGGAGAACAAATCCAGTGTCTGTGGCAGTGTGTCCGTACCTCTCTTTCTGCAGTGACTCTGCAGTGGTAGCAGTTCAAGGCATTGTAGCCAAAACACTTGTGGAGACACTCTCTTGTTCTCCAAGCACATTGCCCTAGTGATCCTGTAAATGAAATTTGAGTTCTCACAAACATCCACATTCCTGGTATCTGGAGCGTTTGTATATGTGTCTTTTGGAGGCATTTGTGGCTGATAGAGGGTAGGTCAGGTGTGTATCTGAGCTTTCTGTAAGACTCACTCATCTATAAGCCTATAGAACACATGATCTGATGATCTTAAGGGTCTTTTCTGACCTAAATGCTTCCATGATTCTATCCCTTGACACGCACTGTGTGAACATTCCAATGACCATCTTGTAAAGACAGCCAGATCAGTTGTGTAGCACTGATTGAAAATCTCTAGGAAATGCAGAATGTTCCCTTCCTCTCCTTTCTGCTTTTTCCAAAGTTCCTTCTCACTGAGATTGACAGAAAGCAATGTCACAGAGACAGAGGCACTGCCTCCCAAACTCCTGCAGTAATCCTGGGGAAAGCTGTCCCGCAGTCATACCATGCTGAAGGCAAAAATGTCACAAGCAGCTGGATTTGTAAACACTGTAATGTATCCAGACACCTTCAGAGTATCCAACCTGGACAACTTCTGTTGCTGCTTTAGCTACTAGTAACCTGTTTTGTACTCAAAAAGATGAAACAGTATTCAGTCAAGGACACTGGAATTTACTGGGTGCACAGATCCATCTCAGAGCAGGACACAGGAAACCTGTTTATTCCACACAGTTCTAGCATAAAAGCTGAAGTATGTTTTCCCCAAGTGCAGAAATCACTCATCTTGTTTTTTAATGTCTGCCATTTATGCTGTAATTGGAGTATCTAATACAATTTAATATGTCCAACCAATATGTGAATTTAACATGTTTAGTATCTCTTAACTTCCAACAGCAAAACTAGATGCGCCCCCCAAGCCTAAAAGAGCCCCCAAGGCCAAGAAGGTGGAAACTGTAAACTCTGACTCAGATTCAGAATTCGGCATTCCAAAGAAGACGGCAGCACCCAAAGGTAGGAGTCACACCTGGGCTCTCTGTAGCACAGGGCTCCCCATTTTTTTAAGAACCACACTGAGTTTTTAGTACATTGAGCACTGGTAGATTACTCAGCCATGAGCCTTTCCTGTGACAAATACAGTGTATTTACAGTGACTTCTTGGCAAACAGTGTGTGAACTTTTTATCTGACCTTCACTGTTGGGAATGCGCTTAATAGCTGCACCCCCCACACACCCTCTTCCATTCTGCTGGGTACTACTCATTTTCTTTGATCTTTCTTACTCCTTCCAAGCCAGTAAAATTCTGGTAGTAATTGTACTAAGTAGCAATTTCTGGGTTTTTAAACCCAGTTTTTGGTATCCCAGTTCTCTGAGTCCTCCCAACGCAGCACAGCAAGCAGTGTAATTGGAGGAGTCTGTAAAGGATGCGCCAGTATTGATGGCTGAGGTTTAACAGTAAATTTACTAAATAGTAAAGGTGAATTAATGCTGTGTAATCAGTGCAGAAGGTGACCAAGGACTTGTAGTTCTTCAGCAGTGTAGAAGTTATCTGATCTAACGAAGTTTGTCCCTGTCTTGAACTGACAGCTTGAGCTGTCAGGGTGAATGACTGTGGAAGAAGTAGAAAAGATTTAAAACTGAGAAAATAAAAAATACTGTATTATACTGCTGTTGTGAAGAAGGTTGAGTAGTAAACTGGGTTTGAACTTAACATGTAGACATACTAAAGTAATTTCACTAGGGGGTTTTTCAGTTTGATGAAGTCTGGAGTTTATTAAAAAAAAAAAACCAAAGCAAAGTTAACTCATAATCTCTCACCTAGGAAAAGGCAGAGGAGCAAAGAAAAGGAAAGCATCTGGTTCAGAGAATGAAGGCGAATACAACCCTGGGAAGAAAACACCCAAGTCCACACCAAGCAAGGTCAGTTCCATCTATGCTCTCTTCTCCTTGTAAAAAGAAACTCATGGATTACTTTACAGTTCTTAAAATAAGTTGCTAATATGGTAATGGGGGCTGAGTTGTCATTAGAAATCAGATGCTAGAGAGGTTAGGTTTTTTTTCAATTCTGAATATTAAAATAGAAAATGTACAAAGCATCACAACTGATTTGTCGTTTCTTTTCTAAAGAAATCCAAGAAGGCCGCTTTTGACCAGGATTCTGATGTGGAAATCTTCCAGTCAGGCTTTGCCTCTGAAACTGCCCCAAAGCCACGGACAGGCCGGGCTAGAAAAGAAGTTAAATATTTTGCAGAGTCTGATGAAGATGATGATTTTGATATGTTTAATTAAGTGCCCAAAGAGCACAAAAATGTTTTCCAACAAGTATCTTGTGTTGTCCTTTTGTCCCCTCTGTCGCAAACTTTTGTACATTTGACTTATTTTATGTGATAATGTAATTGATGGTTTTTATTATTGTGTGTAGGCATTTTAACATTTTGTTCTTACACCTACAGTTTTATGCTCTTTTTTACTCATTGAAATGTCATGTATTTGTCTGACTGGCTTGTAGAGATGTTCTAGACAGCTGTGCTAAAGCACATTTTAATTGTCATGGTTGCAAACAGCAAACCTGCTTTTTGAAATGAAGTTTAAACATTAAAAAAATGGAAAATTACTCTGTGTGTGTGTGTGTGTATGTGTGTAAAATCTGGGCTACAGCGACTACTTCTACACAATTTTTAAAATAAATATATTTTATTCTTTGCCAGGAGACTCCATGGAAAAAGGTAAACAGTATATGAACATAGAAAGCATTGTTAAACAATCTCAATGTACAAACAGAGCCAGTGAAAGTACATCACAGACTTGCTAGAATATATAAAAAAAAATTCCACTAGTGCTTTAAATGAAACCTAAGAAACTGACACTTTAAATCTGTTAACCATTCTACCACAGTTTTCACTCTGCTTCATGGTGATTTAACAAGGCCAAGAAGGCAGATTCTCTCCTTGTGTTTCTGGAAGTCCTAGGTGTACTTCCCTAGCACCTGGAAGGCTGGATAACCCAGCTGATTCCTGGCAGTTGATTCTTAAGGAAATACCCTGGACTCAGTGATTCAAAACCTCTAAGTGGGTCTGCTGGTTATCATCCCATGAAGTTTCCCTAATGGCTTGTGAACAAGTAAACAAAAACATGGTAACACTGAAAAGTGTTTCTGCCTTGGAGGCTATAGCATTGCTGTCGAAATGGAGCAGGTAATTGTGGAGCTAGGTCACCAGCCAGCTAAGAAACCACTTCTTTAAAATTTAAAGTGACATTAACAGTGGAACAAATGACATCTGAATAACTGATCTGGCAGTTAATGCTGATACCGATACCTCTTCTGCTGGGGCAGTGACGTTTTGTATACTTTTTACAAGGAAGGAGATGCAAACTGAGGGCAGCAAGGACAAGTTTTCCATATTTCAACTAAATCAGACGGTCCTTTCAACTTCCTTCTCTGGATGTGTACAGTAGTCCATGTCCTGTGGTTGGTGTCTTGATCATTTTAGGTATGAGAGACAAAAGGAAAGCACCAAACATCCAGTATGGAGAGTACAGCCATACATTTGTATGTACAAAGTCATCAGAAATGCAACCAGATTTTGAAGACTGAGATCTGTCTTGTCACCATGCAATATTGAGTGTTCAGAGAAGAAAACAGAAGCTTAACTATTTTTTTTTTTTGCATGAAATGGCTGATTTAAAGTTTCAAAAGTTTGCATTTTCTAGTTTTAAGAGTTTAAACAGCAAGGAGTATATATCGATACATATGAAAATTTCTTGGTCCTTGTTGAGTTTATCTATATCTATATACATATATAGATATATATTAAGTCCAGAAACTAAGCAGCAGTAAAAATGTTTTTCTTGCTTTTCATCCCTGTACATAAGGTAATAGGAATGTCTGAAGTAGCTGGAAAATGTCTTATTCCACCATAGGGGATTGACTGACACTGCTGTTATCCACTGAACTAGGTGAGATACTGGGACTGTGTTCTGCAGTATTTCCATTTGAGGTTGGTGTCAGTGGTTCATGTCCTTCAGAGTTCTCCAACATTTCCTGAATAAGAGGTGGCATGGATCCAGGAATTTCCATTTTCAGTGTAATGACACGTTCTGCACCTTTAAAAAGAAAACACAAAAATCCCTTCCATGAGCATGATTCATACAATTTTCTTTCTGTTAGCATTACAGTAGTAATTTCAGGGTGTATTTTGTTCATGGCTTTGGTGTCTCTTTCTATACTTCTTGCATACAAACGTGTGTGAGTGAACTGCTTCATGCAGTTCCAGGGAAAGGAATTAGGTGAGTGCTCCTTAACTAATTCAAACCTATGACCTAGCAACTGATATTTCAATACAAGTAAATTGGATGAGCTGCCTATTTTCAAAGAAGGAACCAAAATGGCACTAAATTATACTGAAAAATTAAATTAGGCTGTGATCATGTAGATGTCTTTATAAACTGGAATAATATTCAGTCTTTATTCTGTACTGGATCTGCAAAGAATGACAAAAATTCTCACTGTGGTAAATAGGTGTGAATCCTGCAAGAGAACTGCAGTGATCCAAGTCAAAAACATTTCTTTCCCATAGAGAAAACTGTGAAATAAGATGCAGAATTTAACAATTACTTTACAAAAGAACACATTCAGGCAAAAGGGTACTTTTTGGGGGGAGGCTGTCTTCCGTGTTCTTCAGGCATCTTGTCTTGTGCTAATGAACCACCAACGTGTGCAGGAGCCCCGAGCACTGCTCAGCTCTGCCTTGGCTGCGGCTGTTCATGTTGGGCTTGTCATGTGTAACAGGCATTTATGTGCAGAGGGGGCTCTGCAGGTGAGTGCACGCAGGATTAAACAAAATTACTGCATCAATCATGACCACTCAGACTGGGAGCCAACAACAACTGGTTTAGGGAGGAAAAAAAGCCCAACACAAAGTCTCGGTGTGCGGTCAGCAGCCCGGGACACAGGACGAGCACAGCACGGACACAGCAGCCAAGACCCTGCCAGACACTGGGCAGGCAGCGCTGAGGGAACTGTGCATCAAGCAATTTATAGCCATAAACCTCAGCATTTGTGTTGCTCAGGATTCCTGATCATCTTAAAATTGGAGTCCAATGGAAGAGGAACCTGTGTTTTTTAAACAACAAGAAGAACTAAAAAAAAATTACAGAGAAAATAGTTTGGTTATTGACGAACCATTCCAGAGGAGCGATCCTTTGGAAATACTCTGCTTATCCATGCTGCTGCAGTGGAGATGCTGGAGAGCACACTGGTCACTCCAGATTGGAAAGGAGCATTTAAGTATTTATGCCTTACACGAGGAGCATCAAAAAAATCATCTACAAAGGCAATGATTGACTTTCCAAGTGAATGCTGATTTAAAAGTCTCTTAAATAACTGTAATGGGAAAGATATTAATGCAGAATGATGCTGAGAGCTTCTTTGAAAACCAGCTGTTGTCAGAGCTGTGCTGATGAACTGAATTCAGCCATGTTAAACATCTGCTTTCCACTGTTATGTCTGGTGCAGCGAAGCGTTTGTGTGGTCATTCAGTGCAGAGCCAGAGAATTTTTTCAGGTTTTGCAAACGTCCGATTTAATCAGGGGATAAGAGAACTCAGAAGATGAGAAGAACTCAGAACTGCCTTGCTTCAGTCCCACAAACACTTCCACGTTTTAGTTATAATACCTCTAATGCCAAAGGAGACACTCTCAGTGTTTCGGATTCATGCTTTCTTTGGTGATTGCTTTCAGGGATCAGGTACCATCCAAAGTCATTATCGTCTAATGTACATCTTTTCAAATGAAACTCAAGACATCCCCACCCCTCCAGGACATCACCATCCCTTGGTATGATTTAGTTCTACTATGAAACATTAACAATATAATTAAAGTAAAATACTTATGTCAGAATGAAAAGAAGCCTTTCTTGTGAATTCAGTTTAAAGAGACAGGAGTTGTGTTTGAGGAGCGGGAAGGCTCTGGTAAAGAATCAGGGAAGTGGAAATGAATTTCCCACAATCACGAACAGCAGAACGAAAAGGCTCCCCTAAATGCTTTTATAGCTCAATACTGCTCTAGGTTTATTTTGAAGATTCAGTTGGATGGAGCTTGCTTTACTAGAGGGTAAACTGCAAGCTTTAGATAACCTGGTAAGTGGCTCCTTCGTAGGATACTTTTGCTTCCAGCTCTGGTGTTTCCCTTCAAAGTTACTTCTTTTGGTTCTAATCAATCCAGTTAAATTGCTCAGTTCTTTTTATAAAGATAGCTATAACTTAATCTTTTAACTTGGATTTATATTGTTTAAAGTGGAGCAGTTAAGGTTTAAATTTAAAACAAGTGTATTTAGTTGAGTGAATTAACTACTGAGGGTTTTTTCCCCTAAGTCTTCCCCTAAACCATGTCAAATGAAATCATTCATCTTCCCAAAAGCATAAATCCAACCTACAGAGGTACCTGCACATACAAGCTTGTGTGCTTGCTTATCTAGGGGTAGCAAATCTGTTGCTGAGTAAGCAGAGTAAGAAGGTGGAACTGCATCAGACACCATAAGAATAAGAACTGTTGCACTTAAGACTCTGCTTTCATTTGATCAGAACAGGTTCCCCAGTGTACCAGTCTGAACACATTCAGCTACACCTGTGCTTTAAAGAATGAGTGTGACAGCACTTAAGACTCTGTCAGACCTTTAACAGGCTCAATCCAGCACATACAAGACTACACAAAATGTTAAAACTGATCCATGTTTAGGCGTGGTGAGTTTGGAATAGAGGGGCT
The DNA here is from genome assembly GCA_013397725.1 of Rhagologus leucostigma. NCBI lineage: Eukaryota > Metazoa > Chordata > Aves > Passeriformes > Rhagologus > Rhagologus leucostigma. The sequence goes on along the minus strand of VZTD01001058.1, from coordinate 1,022,653 downwards.
GAATTTCCAGAATGCTGGATCAAATAATTTCTAAATCTCCAGTACCTCAGACCATAGTTCAGGGGAATTTTGGTTGCACAAGTGTTTTCTGCAGTCTGTAACCAGACTGTTTTTTAAAAGCCATTGGTGATACAAAGCACATGTTGATCTGAACCCCCTTGTAAACATTACCAAGGGTTTTATCTTGTCCTAAAATGATTAACAAAGACTTCATGCTAATGATTTTCCAAGCCACTTGCACCTACAATATCTTTTTCACTGTCAGTTGCATGGAGAATGGAGCATGGTGTATGTTTAAAGCAAAATCAATCTCAAGGCAGGAATTATGTAAAGCTGAGAAAAGGAAGGTCACAAGGACCTTTCTTAGATGTGATAGAAAAATAACAAGCCAAGTGTCTAGGCCAGGTCCTCTGAAATGCAGCACTGCCACTCCCACTGGGTTATTGGGAAACACTGTACCTTTTGCACTGATGCTACGAAGATCTGTGATTTTCATTAAGATCTTTGGGAACATATGAGGCTTGTTGGGTCGTCTCTTTCGGATATAAATTTTCAGTGCTTCAAGCAAGGGTTCCTGAAGCTTATCCACTTTCATTGGTTCTTCAAGGTCCTGGCGATCTGTAGAAAAGTAGCATATCACTCATATGATTTTAAATATTTATTTTTAATAATCCAAAATCACAGAAGCTCCTCCATGTTCTTGATTACAACTCCATGAATTTTGTTCTCTGCTAAACAACCCACACTCTACAGTGCACGTTCCATAGGAAGGGAATAAACCACAGCTTTCTGAAACTTGGATTAATTTTTTTTCCTTAGGGACTGGAAAGATTTGTCATTTGGGTGGTCAAGAATTACCAGTTTGCTCTTGTACCTCCCTCTCCAAGGGGAAAACACCTTGCTGCAAACGGTATTTTGGAATTAATTTTATATGTGTCACTGATAGGCTACCCAGGTACACATAGAGATTTCAGCTATTTTTTGTTACCACTGCTACAGTAAAGTAAGTTACCATCAGGAATCAGCAGATGGCAGTGCTGGCTTGAGTGACAACAAATGCCAGCCCTCTACACCAGGATACACCAGCCACACATCAATGACATCTAGGAGCCCATCAGTGCTTTTAACAGGTTAGGGTTAGACACACATAAAATCGGAATGATTTTGAACTAAAGGGCCACTGCCAACAAAGACTGACTCTTGTTTTTCAAACATTGACTAGTAGCACCCATTCAACTAAATGGCCCAGCTAAAAAAGGTGTGTTTCTATTGCTAATCCAGATTTTGCCAAGGAGGAGAGAGACCAAGTAATTAAACTAACAGAAATTTACAGAAGATTTTGGAAATTACCTGAGACTTCAATTTTTGTATTTTAAACCCATGATTTTATTGAAAATCACCCTTTCAAGTTTCCTTCAGCCCCAGTTTGGAAGTATAACACATTTTTTTGCTGAAGTTATCACCAATGACTTCCATGTGACTGTAACCAATGCAGATGCACACAATTACATTTATGAGTAAAAGCTGTGTAATTGGGCATCTTGCTGCAAGAAAGCTCATTCATGCAGATACCCATACACTGCTTAGCAAAAAACACAGCAGGACCAGGTGATCTCCAGAGGTCCCTTCCAACTCCAACCATTCTGTGGGGTATCTCAATTCCCCTTGTTGGCAAACAATAGGACTGGTTTCTAGACAGAATGATTCCATTAATTTGTTTTCAAATTATCAGTAATAAAACCAGTAACTATCACCAGTGGAAAACAAACCCTTAGCAGTAAATAGTTTATATAATACATATAATGTTACAAATATATATATGTGTAAGTAAAGGAAAGCAAAACAAGTAGAACATAAATGAAGACATTATCAGGTCTGTCCTTCTGAAATGCATCAGAGTTCATGCTGTACGGTACCTCCACAGATTAGGCAGATGGCACTAAGGAGACCTGTTTCTGTATCATCCATTTCCAAAGGCAGGAGCTGGTTGGCAAATGTGAACACGAGATCAGTCAGTGGGCCAAATCCGGCATTGTGCATCTGAGTTCGGTTTAGGGTAAGGCCATCTGAAAAGGTCATGGTGTCTTGTTCTGGTGTGTATCTTGTGCAAATTCTGAGGATCTGTGGGAAAAAAAAGAGAAATGGAATTTGAAGAACTTCATCCATGAGAGGTTTCTTGCATTTTCTCAGTGCAGTGAATGACTCTGTGGAACTTCAGTACTCGGCCGCATGAGAACAATCTGAAAACAAACTCCAGTTTGTGCAGTTCTAGTAGCACAAAAACTCTCAGGTACAACATAACTATACTCTATTGACTATGTGTATTTCTTGTAACACAAACCTAAGAACAGAAATTTACCCCTAGTTATGAAATAATCAAAACTTTGGAGCAACTCTCACCACTCAGGTCACCAACATTACAGTGATATCCACAAAAACAGGTCTTTAATTAGTCTGCCACCCACACCTAACTATAAAATGAGATTGATCTGATGAACTGCTGATCTGATCCAACAAGATCCTGAAAGCATCCCACCTCTTCGAACAAATGTATATCACACTGATTTTGGGGATCAGTTTTGCACAGCAGCACTTCCCTGGGTTGTATCTTTGGCAAGGACAGTGTTGGTCTGCAGTATCTTGTGGGAGTGAGCGTGGACAGCTGTGAGCTGCCGAAGAGGCAGAATTTTGGGGTGCCTTCCCCTCTTCTGGGAGAGAGCAGACAGGCAAACACTGCTATGGGGACAAAGCCCTCCATCTCCCCAGCAGCTGCAGGTAGTGTCTCCTTGGGGCACGGCTCGCTTTGTCAGCCTGGGAGCTTGCACCCAGTGGAATATCAAACTTTGCACCTCCAAATGGCAGCACACAGGACTACTGGCAGCCCAGCCAGAGGCCTGAGGAGTTGGCCCAGCTTTCCTTCTTTTATGGTGGTTGTTACTTTTGTGTGCTGTAACACCAAACCTCCTCACCAGCCTGTTGGTTCCCAGCCTTCCTCCAGGCTCTGGTGCTTCCCCCTGCGGAGCCCCAGTGGTGGCAGACCCGGCCTGCCTGGTGCAAAGCTGCTGACAGTGTTGTTCATTCCTGCGCACGCCCAGGCAGTGTTGGCTTTGGCAAGTTTGCCTGTATGCCGACAGCCACCCAGTGCTGACCCCAGATGAAAGAGCCTTTGAGGGGAGGATGGGGATTCGCACCTCTAACTGGACACGGAGGAATGCAAAACACATGAATAAAACACCGAGGATGCTCTACATTTTGTTAGTAAATGCCTCTGGGGTAAGGGCAGCGTCAAGAGCGCTGTCACAGCGGAGGTGGCAGCGCGGCCAGAGAGAGGGAGTGTGCGTGAACGCTTCCACCTCTCAGAGCAAACCCAGGATGTGTCCCAGGATAGACTCTTTGTGGCACAGGATCATTTGTACAGCTGCAATTAATGAGCATGGCCTTAAGGACCAAATAAAAGAGACGTCCATCATGTTGACATATTTCTGTTATATATATATATCAATGCTTAATGTTTAAAATAATCAAGAGGTGGTAGAGGGCTTATCCCTAAACTAAACTGAACTAAAACCCTGCTGAAGTCAGGCTGATTAGCTGAGCTAAGAATACAGCTGTGTTTTTTCAGGGCTTAACTGTATTTATTTCCCATCGTACTTGGTTTTAAAGATACAACAAAAAAGATTTACATAAATATAAGAGAGCACTGGGAGAATTTAATTATTCCTATAGCTGCCGAGGCTCTGAGTCAGAGGCTCTAGCACATGGCAGCTGACCAGTCTGGGCTTGGTTCTCCCACTTTTATCTTTGCCTGCCAACACTGCTCCAAATGAGCAGGGAGGAGAATGAGGAGAACGAGGATAACGAGGAGAACACGGTCTGTAAGACACCTATAGGGAAGCTTTTATTCTCTCCTTCAGTTCCTTGGTAAGAGACTTAACAGGATGTATTTCTGCAGATGGATCTTCAACTATTTTCTATCTCAGCAAAAATCTTATCTCACATTCTGGGTATAACACTGAAGCACTGAAACTTTGTGTGGTTGGACAGGCATGTTTCACATTGTTGCCTTATCCCCAAATTAGAGTAAGTTCTTGAAATTACTTAAATCAATGACCAAGAGAGGCACAAACACACAGCACATGAATTCCTCAGTGACCACAAATTCCTCATAATATATGTCATCTTAAAAGGCTGGTGGTTGCTAGGTTTTATGTAGTACCCAACGTATTGTTCAGGATCACTAGAAAAAAATAACATTATAAAGCACAGCACCCTGTCAGTAAGAGGCAGCATCTTTACCACATTTGGAACTGCCAGTAACCACTGGCCATTCTCCCCCGTGAAGTTCACTGTGGGTTGCTCTTCTAAATCATTAAAAGATTGTATAGAAAGGAGAAGAAGCATGGAGAATATCTTGTGTTCAAGACAACAAAGGTTCGAAAGCTGCATATTTATCATGGCACCCAAGAGCTGCTTGGTTTACTTCTCTAGTTGCACGCAAGAGGAGCTGGAGTGCAGCTCTTCCCACCTCCTGCACAGACAGTAGCTGCCTTCCAGTAAGGGTGCATGGCCGGCGATGATCAGGTATCCAACTTTCGGAGGAACACGGCTCTGAACTTTTTACCTGGTACTGCTTTTCCCTTAGCTCAGCCGGGGAGAAAGGCTGGCCCTTTGATTCCAGTGCTATTTCAATTGGTAAGCCTTAGCAAGGAGAGTTCCTCCCTCCACAGCCTCGGGACTCCCTTCCCAACAAATTAGCAGAGCAGGATTGGGAGCTTAATTGGGCAATGCTGTGGTGTTTTCCCCAGGCTGCCTGCAGCTTCCCCGGCAGCTGCCTAAGCAAGGCTGGCAGATATGGATCCCCCAGATCCTCCCTCAGAGGGCAGGTGTGGACACCAGCTGCTCCACTACCCAGAGATTCCTGCCCAGAGGGACTGGGGTGCCCTGGAGTGATCATCCCCAACAACGCAGAGGCTGAACACACACCTGCCGCCATACACCAGGCTGCTGGCTCCCTCGCAGCAAAGCTCCCTGTGCTTGTTCCCCAGTGCCACAAGCCCCACTGCATTTGGTGGTGCATGCTAGGAGTGCTCAGCAAAGAGACCCCCAGGCTAATGCAGAGGAAGAACTTCCAGGCTGGATCCTCATCAGGAACAAATTTGGGGTGAGGTTACTCAGTCTCAAGCCAGCCCCTGTGTGCATGCACAGAAAGGGCCCTGCAGGGGCCCTGCAAAATTTATAATTAAAACATAAAGTCGCGTAGGATTAAGCTACTTCCAGGCTTAGGCAGCAAGTAGGACAGATTTTTGTTGAAGGCAGCCTTCAGGCCTTCATACCCCAAGGGCTGCACCAGCCGTCAACTGGAGGAGCCTGCAGCGGCTCCACTGGGCACTGGCACAGCTGAAGATCAACTACGTGTTTTCAGCAATGCACTTAGCTTGACAGCAGCAATCAGATCTCAGGTTTCCTCTGCATTCTTTTGACATTATCCCACAACACGCTGTTATTAAACTCCAAGACAGATCATTTGAAATGGTGTTTTTCTTTTTCTTTTTTTTTTTTAATTTCTGTCCTTCATCAAGGTCTCTGAAATGCCATGGATATTGCTGATAGCTGCTAAACCGTTCTTGGGCAAACTTCCAGTGTCAAAGTGAAGCTGATTTCAAGCTCATATTCACTGAAGAACATATGGGAAACATCAGTACTTCAAAATAAGAAATCATGGTATCTTTCTCCATTTTAAACTGAACTCCTAATGTCCTCAAAGTTGTTTAGATTTTGCAACCAAGCCAAGTATTTTAGTAGTCACTCTGCTCCTAAATGCCACTTGCAGCCATAAATATGGTTCTTCCTCATTATTAAAGGGCCTTTTGTTTAAGGAATATTTATATATTAAAGCATTAGGGATTCTTATGAGCCCACCACAAAGTGCAAAGCAAAAACCCTACCAGAGGCACAAAACCAAGGTCAGCCAGAAAGTTGCATTTACGACATTGTTGTTACCATAGAATTGTTACTCATTTTAAACAGATTAGGTAGGGCAAACCGGGCCTATTTTTTAAGAAATCCTGTTGTTAGACACTAGCTGCCTCAGCTGGCTGGGACAGTTCCCTGAGAGGAGAAACCCAGGTAGGTGACTCCGAAGCAACGATGTCCCATGGCACTGCCAAACCCCGTCAGCACGGGTTGTTCCGCACACACAAATTCCTTCCTGGCATTAACGCACAGGGGTTTACAACCGAAAGCAAAAATTACATCATTGAGGATTAGCATTCAAGGACTTCTCAGGTTTTTATCCACTGGATTTAAGACAGCCTGGACTCTGGATTTTTTCCACATTTGTCTTGCCAGATCTCAGCAAGGCTGGGGATGCTTGGCCGCTGCTGGGCCAGTGTACCAGCAGACAGAAGCACTCACTTTTACAAGGGTTATTGACTGAATTTTAGTAATATTTATCCCTAAAACTTTTGGCACCAGACAAGATATAAATTCCACGATCCTCAGTTGGCGCCTCAAGCTGCCTTAGGAAGCTTAATGTTATTTCCCTTCCAGAGTTAGTGTTTGTTTGTACATAAAACAATGCTTTGGCCCATACCCATTGGAGTTTACTGAGATCCTGGCACCATTTCCTTTGTAAGCCTGTTTAAGAGGGGCTTAAGCATCCACAGCCACAGGAACCAATCGAGCAGAGACTTTGGCAGGGTCTATATATGCTTAAGACTTGCAAGAGCTGGTGCTGAAGGGCAGGTGGGCAGTGAAGCTGGGGTCCTGCTGGCAGGGAAGCCTGGCCACCCTACCTGGGAGCCCCACACTGCTTCTCCCGCATGCTGTGGCTCTGGGAACATGTCCAGGGCATGGCGGAGTAGCATGATCATGAGGGCACACCGCTGAGGCTCACGGCCCTGCTCGGAAGAGCTGACACAGCGTGGACTGGGAGCTCGGTGCAGCACAAGGGGGAACAGCGCTCGCTCCGCGTCTCAAGGCACAACAAAATGAAACGTTTGAAACACTCATAACTAGGACAACTGGCTTGTTGCGGGGGGAAATATGTGCTATTAAAACTGCTCCGGTACTGATGTTCAGCTTAAGTAAAGATAGAGAGCAGCACTGCAATTCCGATTATGTGCAGGTGATGCGGGTTTAATGGATACAGCATTTCACAGGCAGCGCGCACACTACGCATTACTGTGTCATGGTAATTATCCCATTTTCTTTCTAAGCAGCACATAAAATAGTCACATAAAGTTTGTGTAAATGTCACTCAGGAAAGTTAGGACTATTTGCAGCAACCATGCTGTATCTGTTACTGGTTTTGGAAAAGCCTCAGCTCCTCCCAGCTGTGGGTTCCTATGGAGCTCGCTATGCCCTGCTCGCTCAGATGTGTCACCTTCTCTGGCTTTGTGAAAAATGAAAAAGAGAATGAGCAGGTGATCAGGAATGACAGGCTTCAATAAAGATTATAACTAGAGCTTGAAGGTTGCCAGTGGCCACAAAGTAAAAGTGGTGAATCGTATTAAAGAATCAACCTTTTCTATCCATTAATTAGTTGAAATAAAGTCACCATTTACCACCTGCTTCATACTCTTTTTCTAATCTGGCAACTAGGCTTTTATTTAATCACTTTGATCAAAGTGTGTTTACTGAGGCACTTCAGATAAAACCCCTACCAAAAAGGCTCCCTTCAATTTTTGAGCTGGTGTTGGCAACGGTAGCACTGAGTGGAGCTGCTGTGGGGAGCTTGTGCAACAGGGGCTGTGCATGTTCCCCGGGCAAGCTCCCACTGCCCACCCCAACAAAGAGCACCAGGAGCTTGCAGGATTACAGAATTAGGGTATTTGTTATTCAGCAGCTATGGAGACAGGGCATGGCACAAATGGGGTGCCAGCTTAAGAGCTAAAGGTATTCTTTAGGGCTAAAGAATTCGGATGTTCAGATTCTTGCTATATCCTGGCTCCTCCCTGTCCTTTTGGGGTAGTTTCTGTATTAACTATTTGTTATGGGTTACAGCAGCACAGCACAAAGCAGTTCCCATCCCCTACTGCTGGCAGAACACTGTGGAGGCAACGCCGCAGTTTTTTGATCACCATCTGCCTCTCATGTAAGGGGAACGTAACAGAGTCTTATCAGGACAGAGCTGGTGATGACAGGCATGCAATTGGTAACGAATGGCCCTGCCCCACGGAGGGACACTCTCAGTAACAATGAGATGGCTGAGTCTGAATGAGTGCCTGGATTAAGGGAACAACAAGAGGTGATTCTCAAGCATGGCAGAGCAACCTCAACCTTCCCTTTTTCTATAGGCCAAAGAATGACACCCCTTCCCCTCTCCTACCCCTCTTCCTCCTTCATCAATGTCCTCTTGATGCGATTCTTCCAAACAGCTTTTGACAAAACAAGAGGAAAAGGTCACAGCAGTTAACATCCTCCCCAACATGATCCTGTTTGAAGCAATGCACTTTTAGAAATTCCAAGATTAATTACTTCAACTTTGACTTCCCTAGTTTAAACTCCTGTGTCATGACAAAAAATACATCTACAGTAGCCATCCTACAACACACTTCTTGACTGGCCATGCTTGGCTCAATGAGGACCTGAAGGTTTGTGCTCAGAATAAAACATTTAAAATATGTTTACACTGAACATACTGTTTTACTCCGAGTTATTGCTACAACCAATAACATGAATCATATTTGCCACTAAAAGCCTGAAGACCTCTAAGGTCTTGATAAAGAAATGCTGAGATCCCAGAGGGCTCCTCTGAAGGTCAGCATGACAGAAACAACCGGAGACAAAGGCAGAGAAGACAGCTTGCCCTGACATAGTGGCAAAGCAAGGTCTGGAGAAAAACTCCTTGCCCACTTGCATAGTTCCCTCCTGCAGGTTGTACACTTGCCTGTTTAAAATTAAATCACCTTTAGCTAAAATCTGTACCAAGTCCATTATATTGGCCACTTCCACAGATACCTGCAGTACTGCAGAAAGCAGGGGGATGCGAGTGCCAGAGGCTTGCACCAGACAGGCTCCAGGCACATCAGTTTCCCCTCTAAAACCTGAAAAACACTAACTCTGAAGACTTGTGCCTTGTTCCTTAAATTCCCTCACGACCACAGGTACAGCACATTCCTAAACTATTTTACAGTGGACTGTCTCTCTAGGTACCCTTTATGCAGAGGATTACGTTTTGGATGAAGGATGAAGGATGAAGGAGGAAGGAAGGAGAAACAGGTCTCTCTTCAGTGTTATCAGTAAAGAAAATTTTCCAAAGTTACACATGCTACAATACCAAAATGTGCCCTTTTTACTGAAACCCACAACGCGTTAGGACGTATTTTGAAAAGCATGCTCATCCCTCTCAACACACCTGTATAGGTGTGCTGGAGTCATCTTCTGACTGCACCAGACTACCCAGTAAGTTCAATTTTACAACAATAAGGTCAGGGCTGTATTTCACCCCCCTCTTCCTGTCAATTACAACAAAAAGAAGAATAGAAAACGCATTAGCAGGAGAACAATGATGTTAAAAATACATACCAGTATATCCAGGCAGGCTGCTTTGAGTAGAGTTATTTGGTCTGCAATGGTCAAACTTGTAAAGCCTGGCAATCGCTTTGCAAATTCCACTATTTTAATAATGCACTTCGTTGCAAGTTCACTGAATTTGTCCCAAAGCCCAAGGTCCAGTCGAACCCGATGATCTGCGCTGGAGTTCTGGAAAGACAGACAGAAGGCACCATAAATCAACAACGCCCCTTTCAGCAAACGGTTTTCAAGGGAAGGAAACAACAACCACGTTTTCCTTCCAGAAGTACTTTCTATTAACATTCCAGGCATTTTCTGCAGCTTGCTGTTGGGATGATGCTGGTTTTAAACTTGGATTAATAGCCTGAAAATTCCTTGGATATTTCTCTGTTACTTATGATTGCAGAGGCCATCTGTACAAGGAATACAAATTAACTTAAACATTTCCAAATGCCACCCTCATTCTTCTTCCTTGCCATTATATAATAAGGGCATTGAGAAAGACAATTTACAGTTGTACCCCAGAAAATATAAATGAACAGTGGAACAAGAATATTGGGTCCTCATCTGGAAAAAGCAGCACAATATTTGGAACATAGTTCCACATACTTAAGGACTTAGAAAATTAGTTCCGCTTAATTTCTCTGCTCTGTGCCTCTGCCATAGCTTTCTGAGGCTACAGTCTCCCATGACTTACAAAGCATTTATTTACACGACGTTAAGGAAAACCCCATGTGCCTTGATGAATGCTATGAGCTCATTTGATGGTGCATCCAACATACACCCCACTGCTGGAAGTGTAACAAGGACATACCGGTGGCATCTTTCAGAGACTGTTTCCACGTATTCACCTATCTCAATCAAAATGTCCATCATTTTCTAGGGTGCACAGGAAACTTGTGTTTGTGATCAAACTCACATTTTCACACATTTGGAACAACCACTTAAACCCTGAAAAAGCTGAACATGCCAGCCAAGAACCATCTGACTCAAAATCTGCCGTGAGCCATTTGGTGCCAGCCCACCAACACTGGGTGTCATGAGGAGACTTGGTGAGTCCATTCCAACCCACCCAGGATTCCCGTAGAGTGACAAGAAGCAGGTAACGATGGAGCTCTGAAATACCCACAGCTCCTCTCCTCCTGCCCTTGCATGCAGTGTATTGCCAGCATTTGATCCAATGCTATTTAGGATGCAGCCAGTGAGACGGTGTCCCCCAGTCCCCTATTTCATGAGCCACCAAGTTCAGTGTGCATTACAGCTGCCTTCAGCATCTGGGTGATCTCCTCTTCATTGCAGGAGGAATTTTACCTATAAAAATATGTTCAGGCTTTCTCCCCAGCTGCAGAGGAAGCCAATGTGATCAGCTGCCTCAGTCTTAGCTGGTTGAAGTTAAAATGTTAAATTAACTTTAAAATTAAAGTTAAATGAGCAGAGTCTCAACCTAAAAGTCTAACAGACATGGCAGATTAAATAGCCATCAAAAAGCATTCAAATTACACAGATCACACTTCCTTGGAGGAAACATTTCCAGTGAGCCTGCCACCACCACTGCTGATCGTGGGCACGTCCACCTCCTTGAAAACCAGTGAAGCCATTATCTTGTCAGCTTTCTTTGGTTCACAGGAAGGACACAGGACTGGAAGAGGTTGGTGAGGGAATGTGGTGTCAGCTCAGCTTGGCTGTGATGCTCTGGACCCCATCCCAGTGCTGCCTTCACAGAACACCACCACCACCATCAGTCATGAAGGGGAAAGTCCTGACAGGTCCCCAGGGCACCACCAGCCTGACATGCACCCTCACTTGGAACAGGGTGGAGATGTGAGCCAGACATATTTACATTAGGCCCTAATTGCAAAAAATAAACACTAACCATGCTGAGCAGTCCAAAGGAGCATATGTGCTTCTTCCTGCTACCCCTCTCTTTAGGAGATAATTAATTAATTTCATCATTTCTATTTGAATTTTTATTCTGGAAACTTCCTCTATTTTGTTTTGGATTTTTTAAAAGACAGAAGAAAGATAGAAGAAAATGTCTTTATAATGCTAAACCTAAAGAATTGCCTTCAAAATGGTCCAAAACTAATGGGTTAACAGTCATTGTAATGCCCTTTGAAACATTTCTTTCGGCTACTGGAGTATGCATCCTTCAGATTTATTTTATTTCATCCTCAAGGACCTTGGTGAAATACAGTACATTGGAGGAAAAATAAGATCAAGATGTGCAGTCATTCAGGCTGTAATTAAATTTAATAGGCAGTTTATCCAGTTCATAGAAAGATGGCATAGCAGAGAGCTACACAAAGCAGAGCCTAAAGCAGGAAATCATTTTACAATAGGGTATCCATCTGGAAAAAAAGACGTTGCATGAAACCAGCAAGTGTGAACGAAATCTTCATCAGTATCATATGAGGTTACTTTATCATACTGCAGTGCCAGCAACGGGAAGTTTGACATGTCTTCTATTAGGAATAATGCACAGCCGTCATAACAAATGTAAATCTAACTCTCTATTATGCAAACTGAAGGGAAGGGGCAGTTAATAAAATACAAAATAACCAGGTGTTTTATTATGCCAGGTGCCAGATCCCTCAGCATTGGAGCTAATGTGGTTTGCACATTATCTTTGAGATGCTACAGATAGAAAGAGTTTTAACATTCTAGTGGTTAACGAATGTTGACCCAAGTGTCACAGGAAAAAGAGCCGGATTTTTAGCAGCATTTTTCAGTATCTAAAATCCAAAACTGACTCAGTATCAATGTATACATTGAACAATAAAACACAGGGTTAAAACAATGCACAATAGAAACAGAAACTCTGATTAAATTTGCCTGGAGATCTCCTCTTTCCATGCTGAGAAAAAGATGCAGACGCTATGACTTTTCCTGAATATTTTACTGAAGCGGGTTTCTGGGTGTCTTTTCCTGGAGCAGTCTCGCACGTTTTTCAGGCCTATGCACCAGTGCACATATGGTGGAACAATACTGTAATACACCCTAGTGGCATCTTTATCAGTGGAAAAGCCCAACCTTGCTATGAAATCCAATTAAACAGCCATTTTTGCCACATAAATTGATCCCATTTTTTCCATCATTTTTGTTTTTTCATTGCAGGCTGCTCTCTCTCTACATTAACAATACCGGATGAGGTACTCGTAGAAACATACACAGCAGCAGAATCCCTACCGTCTTTAAAATCCACTTTACAAAGGAAACAAGGCTCACAGGGGCACTCTACCCTAATCAGGAACACTCGTGATGCCTCTTTAGTAAAAGGAGCACTGCACTCCAGCTCTGGTGAGTTCACTGACGACCACGGCACATATCCCTGCTCAGTCCCAGTATCAGCAGATACATACATATCTACATACATACATACATACACATATATATATATTCCTCTGCAATGGCACAGAACAATAGCTGTATAACTTCTAAACCCAGCACTTACAAAGAACAAAATGCTGCCAAGATGTGGTATCTCTTCATTTCCAGCCAGCCAAGAGCAACCCAGCAGAATCTGCAGCAAGGGTCTGCAGAGCCAAAATTGTTCTGTTTTATCCTCCCTTTATCACAAGGCTGGATGTAACACAGCTGTAGACTTACAAATAATACTACTCTCAAGGGACAAGCAGTATAGTTACACTCAATTATACTATAAAGTATGACATCTCCAGAGAAATTACACAGGCACTCTCTCTTACCTGGATGACAGTAATAAAACAGATCTGTTTATGATGGACTTTTGGAATCCATTACATTTAAACAGCTTGCTGATTCTCATAATTGGAAGACCTGTACTTGTCACTGCCCACCAAATGCAACTGTTAAGTCAAATGACCTAGAGAATTTAATACAAGTGCTATTCTCCCATTATTTTAAGTAGACTTTATTAACTATGCAAAGTATGGGGCCACTTTTTTTTTTAAAGAGCAGATGGCTATAAAAAAACATAAATGAAAATGCTTCTCCAAAACCGCTTTTAACAGGTAAAAACACACAATGTGGGGGGGCGGAGGAGGGAATCACCGTGTAACCTTTCCCTCTGGGAAATGCAGGCTGCAGTGCTCAAGAGTGAGAGGAGCCAGATACACAAGCCAAATGCCTGAACAGATTTTTTTTTTTTACTGTATCTCTGTAAAGTCTTTTTTACTTTACACTCTTCTACTTAAAATTCCTTGCTCTTTTTAGCAACAAACTAAATCTTCTTTTAAAACAGTTTGAATGATCACGTAACCGAAGGCACTCAGCGGCTGCTCCTGCAGAACAGTTTCTTCCATCCACCATCCCTGTCAATATACAAGTGCAAGGCTCACGAAATTGAAAGGAATCCACACTGGATAAAAACACTCACTTCTCAGCCCTCACTTAGAGAATTAAATTAAAAACTCTAAGGTTATAAAAGCAGTCTGTGTGCTCTGTAGTGTGAGCACGCCATGCTTCATGACTGAAAGCACACAGAAACACGCATAAGAGCAGGGCTGGGGGCAATCTTCTACCTGTACTAGATTGTTACTATCAAGAAAAGCAGAGTGGCATAGGCTTCTAGCTCCCCTTGGACTCAGCACTTAGAAAAAGGGCCGTGTGCTCCTCTGCTTTTTGATTTCTGGTCTCTACTTCAAGTGTCTCAGATTGTTGCCAGAGCCCTGCCGTTTGATCAGCAGCTGGTGGTGGTGTCCACGCACCAGAGCTGTGCTTCTGTGACCAGTACACACAGGTTCCACATCCCAGATCCTCCTGTATCCTCAGGGCTGCAGAAAGGCTTCTCCCCTGCCCCTGGGCTCATGGGCAGCTAGAGGGGAAGATAAGATGACCCTTACTCTAGCCCCAGCGCTACTCTGTCATTCCCACATGAGCTCTTGACACTGAAGTCCTACATAAAACGCTGGAGCGGCTGCCAGACCTTACCTAGATGAGAGATTTAAACACTGCATTTCACACACAGACTATGAGAATGCAGTAAGAAGACAGTATTTAGCACCACTGCTATTAGTTTTGACGCAGCTTTCGAAGGACGCTGCATCGCTGTCAAAGATTCAAGGAAAGCCAAAAGTAACTCTCTCGGTGTAATTTTGTTATTGCAGCTTGTATGGTACCAAACCATAACAAAGCAGGAGGGAGCTCAGCTCTGTGCAGCAGTCCACCACTGCGGACTTCCAACAGACCAACGCTAAAAGCAAGATATCTCCTGCCCTGAGATATGAATGTCCCATCGGGCCTGAGATACAAATGTCCAATATCCAGCCCCAGAGAGCGTGCTCAGGTCATGGCTACTCGTGCTCCATAGACAGACCAGATTCATCTGTTCATTACTGAGATCCAGGTGCTCTCAATAACGGCTCTGAAATTCCAACAGGGACATAAACTCGCCATGGGGTTCAGATGGAACCTAAGGACAAAGGCATCAGCAGTGGGTGTGACGTGCAACAAGACCCTCTCCAATTTCATCCACTTGTATCATTTCAAGAGCTAAAATATTAATGATACTTCAGCATCCAATACCTAATGCAAGTGTAGAGGTGCCAAGGTTTATCTTTCAGCCCTCCAGGATCTTTGGCAATTACCAGGATGCAGTACCATCCCACCAGCTGCAGTGCACTCTGCTAACTCCGAGGTAATGTGGGAGTACATACCAATATGTTTCTCCTGGGAAGGACCAGAGAAGCATGTGGAGGACAGGCTCCTTCTCCAGTACTAGCCAGCTTACATGGGGCTCAGAATTAAATGTGAGAAGTGTTTGTGAAAATACTTTCAGTGACCTGAAAAACATGCCTTCTTCTAATATCACACCACATGTGTTTGCTTTTCTTGCACTTAAACACCAAGTCTTACACTTAGACCTCAGTTTTGAGCCTTGCACTTTGTTTTGTAAATATATTAAAATGCCATAAACCAGCACCCTGCTTGCTAAAACAGTGCATATTGATGGCACACAGGGATTTGCCTACATCACTCTGAGAAATTTAATGGTTGTTTCAATAGCAGAAAATTTACTCAAAACAGAGAGCAATCCAGTAACAGAAGTATTTCACCTGCCCTCTGGGGACTGGGTCACAGATCTTCATCTGGGGCTGGAGGGCAAGGACTGTGGAGGCAGCTGTCTCCTTGGCCCAGCCATGTCAGTCCTGAACTCCTGCTCTCAGCAATGAGAGCACATGCTTGACTACCTCAGGATGTTTTGCGTGTCTCCCTCTGAAACAGCCACTGATGCTGCAACCAACAGCAAGCCCAGACCCAGCAAAGTCATTCCTCTATTGATAAGGCTCTAAACACTACTTAACAGTTAGTTTTTAATCATCTTTTATTAGTGGATTTGCAAACTTAACATTGAATTTTCTTTAATCAGTATCACTGAGCTTCCCTGTATTTAGCAACATATATATGTATATAAGAAAAATTATTTCCCTGACTCATATCTGGAGAAATTCCCATAGTACTTGAGCTTCTTGATGGGGGGGCTGATTTTTCATTTCTAATAGCAGCACAAGATTTTGCTGCTATGTGGTATTTTGGTAGACTGGGAAAGGATGTGTAATTTTTGGGGTTGTCATGTGCAGAGCCAGGAGTTGAACTCAATGATCCTTGTGGGTCCCTTCCAACTCAGGATATTCTATGATTCTAGGAATAAACTGCAAATGAGCATTTTGGAAACTGTTTTACTTAAACATTTCATATTTTCCTTGACCTTGGTAGCTTTGGGACTATCACCAGTAATCCAGCAGCATTTAAGAACTCCCTACACCTGCAAAGTTGTAATCCGCTGACGCACGAGCAGAGATCATGTCTTTGGAAGCCAACAAATTTCTAATGAATGACGGAATGTAACTGACTCATGGTCTCGGGAGTTGGTCGTTTGGCTGGATTAATCCTCCAGGAGTCTCTTGCGATGCCGCTAAGTAGCGCTCACATCTAAGTGCAATTTCTCTCCCCAGCAGGCAGCGTTTGCACTCACACCTCTGTTTTTTCCTGGCTAAGGAGGTGCAAAGAGTGCATCTACTGCTCCATCTATTTAAAATGTCCAGAGCCTCCAAAATTCACATCATCCAGGCATATCCAGAACTCTATGTGCCTCAAACCATACTCACTGTAGTGTACTTTCCCAGCTGGCAGAGTGAGGGGAAGGTTTCCTGGTGAGCTTTTCGGATCTTCTCAGTGAGATCATCTAACTCTGCTGTCATTTCATAGTTTTCTGTGGACTCCTGCTTTGAAGGTTCCTTCTTCTTTTTGTTCCTATCATTTCTGACAGCTGTAAGAAAAGCAGAGATACAGATCACATGGGGTTATTCAGATCAACCTATGTTGCTTTTGCTGCTCCATTTTTAAAAATGCTGTTATTTTAAACACACATTATTTTAGGTGAATATAAAAATACTATATGTACAGAGAACATTACTTCCAGCTTACTTATCTAAAAATAATTTAAGAACTACATGTAATGAGCAATGATGAAATCAAACTTCCACAGGGGTTTGTTGTGGGTGTGCCATCACACTCCCATAGTATCTGCCTTCCAGGAAAGTCTACTGCAACTTCATATGCACAGTGTCTTAGTAACTTTGTGAGGTGGGATTTTTTCACTGGAGCACTACAGCTGTGCACGGTGGATGGTGAAATCCTCTGCAGTGATGCAGTCACTATTTTACTGGATGTGAACAACACTAAAAAAAAGACAGCAACTGACTGTCTTCTTAAGTACCTCAGCATGGAAGATAACAAAGCCCCAACCTAATACAAACTCTACCAAACAAAAGTTATTTAAAAGGAAAGTTAAATGTGAAAACAGTAAATGAAAGAAGATGAAACACACAAAACCCAAGTTCTGAAGATCAAAGGAGAAGCACAAACACTTGAAAGAGTAAAAATGGCAGTGAAGCTATCTGAAGTTGCTTGCCATCTGCTTCTGCACTCAGATCAGCCTTCTACCTTCCCCCGGCCGTGGGGGATTACTGGAAATATGCATCGTGCGCACTCATGCTGTAATTGATTTCCCACATATTTGTGTTTTGTAATAAAATATGACAGCTGCTCCATCACCATGCTGCTCTTTGTTCTTTTAATGAAAATAGCTTAATTTTACAAAACGTGCCCAGGAGATAAGTCCATGTCCACAGCATTGCCAGTAATTGTGAATTTTATCAAGAGGCTTGCTGTTAGCTAAAGCTAACGTCTTAAGTGTAACCAGATGCATAAGGCTTTACAACAAAGCCAAGCAAAATCAATCCCTCTCCCCAAAGACTCCATGTCAATATTAAACACCCTGAAGACTAAATGTTACTGGATAAATAAAACCAATCCTAACATTGTTAGTATTCAAAACCTCACGATATTTAAAACAAGGCCCTAAACTCAAAGGGTGCGGCTGGTGGGTTTGGCATATGTGAGCATGGCCAGGGATTTTGGATGGCCAAAGATCTGCTGATTCTTATTTGTACTGTCCTGCCCCACAAAGTGCATCTATCCATGCTGTAGGGAGGGAAGCACAGAGCCAGCTCCGTGCCAGCTCTTTTTCCCTGTAGGTTCCCCAGGCCCATCTCCACATCTTCTGTGGTTGCTTCCTACATGCCAGTGAACCACAAATAATCACAAAGAGCAGAAAAAATTGTGGGCTGGGAAAGCATCAGAGTCAGGGGCATCTACAGAAATAACATATTGTGTGTAATAGAAAACAAGGAGTAGAGATGTGGGGAATATTGTTTCTCCTTCACGACGCTATTAGGCACACAGCTCACGCAATGTATGGCTCTGGTTTTCTCACTAAAGGTCTGACTTTGCAACTGAGAGAACTCTGACACCAATCATTTACATTTTAAGCATGAACTTAACTGTGTGACAGACCTGCACTAAAGTCAGTCATGTGCTTGGCTGGATCAGGGCTGGGATGCTGAGCACCCCACTGGATTAAAGCCTAACCTTGAACACCATCAGTTTTGCTGTTTGGAGAACACAGACCCAAAGGAGGCCAGCAAGAGTGGACCAAAAAGGTTATTCCTTGCAAAGGTACAATGCTACCAGTGTAGTCAGATTTAGGGGGATAGACTGCATCGCCCCTACTTCCTTTTACAAGTTTTCCCTTCAAGCAAATCCTGTGATTTGTTTGCTGGACCCCAGGGCATAAGGGGTCCAAGCACCAGGTTTGGCACTGAAAAAACATCCGGGACCCAGAGGTACGTCTTGAGTGCTGCAAACTGCCACCGCACGTCAGAAATAAATCCTAATCACTGCTGTACTTGGGAGATAAAAGAGTTCCCTAGAAAATTCTGTAAACTCCTACACAACTGCAAAGAGCAATAAACCTTCGTCACAAAGCCCCACTTACTTACAGCTCTACAAGCGGATTGACAAATTTGCCAAGCAGGCAGCCTCAGCAACTACTTCCCTCAACACTTTTGAACTTCTTGTGGAAGATGAACACATTACTTAGGCCAGGCTTCGAAGCAAGTGCCAAGGGCTCCCAGAGACCAGGGGATAACTCTGGCAGGAACCCTGCCATGCTCCTTTGCTACCCCAGCACTGCTCCTTCTGCAGCTGTACCTGAAGTCCCTTTCCCTCCAAAGGTGACCACAGGGACAGCTGCTGATCAACTCTCATCACCAAATTTGCCCCACTCTGTCCTCTTTCTTTTTTGATGCAAATCAAAGGGTAGAAAGGGGAGAAGCAACATATCCTGAAAACTAAAAAAATTTTTTGTTCCTCATTAACTTTCTTGTATGATTCTGATAGCTTTTATAATAATGATAAAACCAGAATAATGCATATCTTCTTGCTTTATTCATTAAGGCTGCATCAGACATGTCAGTGTTTCTGTATTCCCTGTAAGATAATGGATTAAAGTGCTGATGTATAACACCCAAGCTCCAAAAATATAAAGCATTTCAATAACACTGAACTATTGGGCAGATTTAACTACAGCTATAATTCAACATGCAAAAAAAAAAGAGAGAAAGCGCTTAAGACAACACTATGTTTAAAAGAGTAAAATAAAAACATATAAACACACACACACACATTTACACAGTAAATTTAAAAACCATCACTGCTCTGGGAACACGAACTGTCACACCGCATGTGGGAAGGGTTTTGGATTACAGCTTATGCTTATATTACATAAATCACACCTTTCGGTATCTTGATCTTTACATGCATATGATCACATCAATCCCCAATGCAATTCCACTGCCTTTTAATGATGATACACCAGTGATGAATCTGTGTCACAGTTAATGCTGCCGTAGAAAACTCAGGTTATGAATTTCATTACTTGTGCACTAAATTCTGACTTGATGGCTGCATTAATTAGGAGCTCCCAACAGGGGACAGTATGGAAGCTCTCTTGCCCTATGAGAACTCCTGGAAGTTAAAAAACCTTAGAGAAAAATAAATAAGGTGGTGGTGTGGGGAAAGAGAATGAAAAAAGGTGTATCTTGATACGTGAGGAAGCCAGGTCTTGGCGCGTCTCAGAAGGCTGAGCGACACACGCCCACACCTGTGCACGTCTGCTCCAATCCATCTTCCTGTGACAGCTTCCCTGTCCCCTTGACACACACGCCAGGACTTGCACTCCCACACCCAGAAACCTCCAGGCAGCCACAGCAGGGTTCGCAAGCTGGCGAAGGCACTTTCTGTTGCCTCAAACACCAGCCCCTACCTTCAAATGTTCAGCCTCCTCCCTGATGGTAGAGGGGCAGAATATCACTTCTTGTCCTGTTCAGTCTGTTCTCCTCACCCCAGGTTTGCCATTGCTTTTTTCTTAGCCTCAGATATACTTCCCTCTTCTGCTTGAAGCGATGGACAGGGCACAAAAGTTGCATGAGGGTCAGATGTATTTTTCAAGGAAAGCAGGGTCTGTAGATGGAACTAAGTATAGGGAAGACATAAATAGCTTCTCTTGGAGAACCCCAGTGCTCTCATTTAATAACCATGCAGCAATTCCCCTGCCTGAGCGGGGTCATTTCAAGCACGTCCTAATGCAGGGAATCGTCCAGTCTTAAACACGAGCCCCTCAGGTCCACCAAACTTAGCCATTGCTTGGCCTAGAATACTCTGAGATCCAGCCCATGAGATCTAGACAGTTTCTATACAATCAGGTAGAATCACGGAGTAGTGAGTACTTGTACACCCCTTTGTCAAAGGTGGCACAAACATGTCCAAAGGAGAAGAACTTGCCACTTGCAATGCAATTTTTCCTATTGCTTGCACAACCTGTGCTTCCCCAAATATCTAGAAGATACACAGACAGCTCCTTTCATGTATTATAATGATTAATCAGCTATAAATTCATGATTTGAAATGCTATCGCTGCAGTTTTGCCTCTTGGAGATCCCCGTGACCTTTGAAGAGCTCTGTGTACTAGTTAGCTGATTTTGTTCCTGTAGCAACAACTACTAGTGCTTCCAGTCAGTTCACATTCCTGTAAAACCACACTTCTCTTGTCCCCAAATATTTTGGAAGTTACTCGTTAAGCTAACAAACCTCAAAAGCACCATAAAGCACACAGAGCAAGTCAGTAATTGCACAGCACTGGGCACAGGGTCGGTTTGCAAAAAGACTCCTTTTGTTTGTAAAACCCAATGAGAAGAGAAGTGGGAGGTGAACCGAGGTAGGAACGCTGCAGACCTGCCAGTTCTCCCTTCTGGGCAGAGGCTCACTGTCCCACCTGTCCTCCTGCTCCTTGGGAAGCCACCTGTCCCTGTGTGAACACCAGGTAGCCTGGGCAGGCTGATGGTGCCACATGCGGCCGTGGGGCCGACGCTCAGCACTGCATCTGGGAAATCCAGGAGCACAAAGCTGTTTGTTAGGGTGGAAACCCACAAACCTTGCACAGCTCCTCCACACACTTGCTTCTCCAACTCCAGGGGCAGCTGCTAAAAAATTTCTAATTCCAGTAGAAGTTAGCAGCTGTGGACAATTTCAGTCAAATATGCAAAACGCTTACCTACTGCCAATGCCAAGTTTGCTCCATCAGGTTAAATGCCTAACACATACCACACAGTACTCTTCAACAAACTGTGCTAATGGTATGGAATGGCACTCCATAAGGATGTCTTTCCCAACAGTCACTTTGGAAAATCTCAAACCAAGGGAGACTTAGCAACCTTGATGCTGCTGCTGCTGAGCTAGGCTCTCTGACCCAATGGTCAAAAGCAGCACCCAGCTGTGCATCCCAGGCAGCTCCCAAGCCCGGGAACTGGTAGAAGAAAGCACAGAGATGAGGGAACTCAAGGAGGTTGAGTTTCCCATCTCCAACATAAGTAAAGGAACAAAATATCATCTCAAAAGCAGCACAGTCACACTCGACAGACTGACGAGCCATCAATTCAGGACGGTGAGACTCCTGTTCACATTAACAGCAGTGCAACTGCAAGCCAAACATACTAAAATATGCAGAATGCCAGGTAGTTATAAATAGATTGGTTTCCTAGGTTGTGATTTCCAGATGAAATAATGTTTTCTTTTAGGCAAAACAGCTCAGTCTTAAAAAAAGCCAGGAAACTATTTTAAAACAAATTTCCATGCCAAAACTTGGCTTTGACATATGGAGAATGATTGTAGACAAAGCCCATTTCAAACACAAACCTCTCATTTCTAATGGACAAAGCCAATAACAAGTACACAGTTGTGTAAGGGGCTTACAAAACCAAAACACATTGAAACCTGCATATTTTATAGCTGATTCTGAGAAATCAACCATGTCAGCTGTTGGATAACAATCGCCAGAAGAAAACATCTCAAATTAAGTGAGATAGTATCTCTCTACAGACACATATCAAAATTAACAGGGAGCACAGAGAAACAATCATGGAAGACATTTCATAAGCACCTGGCACGCTATCATTTTTCCCCAGGCACAGAGCAAGCACATATATTACAGAATTCAAGCCCGCCCTGGGTTTCCTATTGAGAAATAACATTCAGCTATGGCAAACCCGCCCTGGCCAACATGCCAGAAACCTCAGTTCAACCACAGGGGAACACGCCACAGATCCAGAGGACATCGTCCTGCCTGTCGCCTGCCTTCACGTACACTGGCCCTTCCAGCCACTCGTGGTATTTTTTTTTTTTTTTTTTTTTTTGAGGAAGGTGAATCTGAACTCTGCCTTGCAGCTTTGTATTATTCATTACATAATTGCTATGTTTTATTAGAAATATGATCTATTATAACCTTGAATACGGTAACTTAAATGACATTGAAAATTAGATTATTCTGATTATTAGAGAAGTGAGAAAGGTACTAAACATTTGTAAGGCTGATAATCAATCAGTGTATCCATGTGAGTGCAATAAAAATCAATCAGGAGCTAGTGCGTTTAAATCTAATTTTTTAAGCATGACATTTTCTTCTGAGTTTCTTTTTTAAATGTCACCCTCTTCTACAACAGTGATTGATTCTATCCCCAGGGATAGTTAACTCCAACTGTTTTATTCATTGCACTGAGCTCTTGTATCCATAGTCTTTTCTAAATATCAAATTAATGACAACAATAATATTTTCATCAAAATGTGAAATTCAGAAATAGGCATTCATGGAATCAAAACGGCAAGAAGTGCGGCAGTACATTTAAATTGCTTCAAATACCAGGAACCTTTTAACTAGCAAGCAGTGTACTCTATTTAACACAGAAAATGGCGGAATTTTGTGTCCCTCCCGTTCTCTTTTTCCTCCCATAAAAGAGAAGGCCAAGGATTTGCTTGTTTAAAACATAATTCATTTAGAAATGTTTCAGCAGTGAACAATGAATCATTGGCTATAGGGAGTCTGTGAGTAATTACCTATGCCTTCAAAATAACCTTATTAGGCTATTGTAAGTATAGGGGAGACCTTTGACACCTATAGCCTAAGGGCCTCTATTTTTCCATTCATGCACAGGGGATTTATATGGTTATATCCTGACGAAAGCAACACATCTCCCATTTATGTGTGAGGATAACTGCGGGGTTAATATATCAAGAGCTGAGTTATAAGAACAGGTTTCATTATATGAATGAATGATACAAATGGATGCTCTACAGCTTTATTTAACTGGCCTGAAACTTCATCTGTGGTTTCAAGGATTCCTATCAGCCTGAACAATTTTATTTTTGACATGAAATTTGGCCCCTGCTATTGTCACATTCCTGAAATATTAGTAAGGAGAATGAGCGAAAAAAAGAGTTTCTAGTCCTTTGAAAAAACCAAATACCATCTGAAATCAGATGTAGGACCAAAACTGAAAAGCCAATGCACAACAAGAGGCTGCGAAAAATACCCCTGCAAAATAGTTGAAAGGTATGCCCTTGGCATTCTTTTATCTATTTATTTTAAATTATTATTTATATTATTTCACTGTTTCTTTTTTTTTAAATATTGTTGGTTTTTTTGGGGTTTTTTTTGAAGACATCTAGAAGCAATATCAGCAGCTATCATACTTGGGATACCTAGAACTGCCAATCCAAGACCCAAAACCTCTGTGGAAGGAAAACAATTGGTTCTACAGGCACATTCATCTTGAATGTTGCAGAAGGACAGGACAAAAAAAAAAAAAAACAACACAAAAAACCTAAAAAAACCCCCAAATTCACCAAAATTCCATAAGCTGTTTCCAAGCGTATGAATACACCACTAATGTCTACCATTATATTTACTATAGTATTTTAGGACCGGTTCAAGTTCTGCAGAACATGCCAAACAGGGTAACAACTGCCCAAAGAATGAAAATCAGGACTCCAGAAATACAAATGGAACCCCCATACACACTCCCCAAACAGGTCATAAGAACAAATGAGAAATGAAGAAGTTGCAAAAACAGAAAGACAGTAAACAAGCGGGGAAAAAAAAAAAAACCAACGAGAAGAAAATGTGTTTTGCAGCACGCAGGTGTGGGCAGGTAGAGAACGAGAGGATGAGGACAAGCTGAGTCAGAGGCAGGACAGACAGGGCACAGCATCTATACCGGGGGCTGAAATGAAAGCAGACTCCATGGTCTCCCTTACCATCTCCCCTACATACTGCAATCAAAGTAGGTGGAGAGACGGGATTATATATTAACTGATAAACTGTTTAAATAGCATTTGCCCTGTGATTTCCATTTTCAAAGTGCTTTAATATCAACTAATCAACTAATTGCCAGTGTGAAATAGGATAATCCACATGATCTAAGCAGCTGATGCTTAAAGAGCTATTGAAGGTTGTTAGCATTAACAACTGCAGGCAGAATAAATCACTAATATTTCCCATGAAGACCCACTAACATATCTGCAATGGAAATAGCCTAGCCATACTCATTGACTTGGACGGAATTTACTCACTGGTATGTTTCCATCTGTATTTCACACAGACATCACCTCAAGTTATTTAATATAACCACAAATTCCCATATGTGAGATGGAGTATCTCCACAGGCAGGTCTTGCAATGCCCCTGCGCATCTTGTGCGGCTGTTAAATTAAACTACACACGTGTCACTCCCTCCTCACTCCGGTCATGCCCCATCTCTCTCAGTATTCTGCATGAAATCAGTCACTTCCTTACTCTCAACATAAAACCTACAACTTTTATTAAGATCTACCATGCCATTTGCAACAGGTTTGCAAGTAATTGCATCACACGGTCGATATTGCCAGTCTTTCTCTTCCCTGCTCAGTGCAAGAATGGGAAGAACCTTGGGGAATCAATCACTCCATCTGGGGAGGTTTACTAAATTTACAGGGCTTCTGCAGGTAACCCACTGTGAAATGCCAGCCCGTGGCAGAATCCCCATGAAACTAAAGCCCTCAGGAAAGCAAAGTGTTGTGCTTACTATCTACTGTTTTGGCTGCCAAGATCCCAGTGGATATACTAGTAACTTCTGTGGCAGTCTAGATAAAATTCTGCATGCAGCTGGTTAAACCAAAATACTCTGGGGAAATGGAGGACAGCTTTTCTGGAATTGCAGTGTCTTAACACATTAGCTAAAAATACACAAGTCCACAAACACAAAGTGATTATTCCTTCTCTTCCTTACAGCTGAATTGACCAAATGTATACGCAGCAGTTGAAAAACTCTTCTAAATACTCAGCCTGAAAATGAATTCGTATTAGGCTATAGTGCACTTCTTTTACCATAGGCTGGGTGAAGAAAAAAATCCCTAAATTTCAAACTCTGAACTTTCAGTCAGAAATTACTGAGAGGCCATTAAATCTGTCTCATCTGATTTCAGCTGTTGAGGTGCCCTTTCAAGCTACCTTCTCAAAGCAACTGCCCTTTTGAGCTACAATCTTGAAGCCTGGTAAACTAACTCTTTATGGATAACTGATTAAGAGTAAAAATATCCTGAATCTGACCTTTCTCTTCAGGGTCATCAAAAGGTAAATCAGTCTACTTATCTACAGATATTACATTAATTTCTTTTAGGAGACAGTCATGGTAGTATGATGCCTCACAACTGGGAGATGCTGGGGTTATCCAAAGTCCTCATTTCAATTTGCTGGGCATTATCCAGGACCACTGATGGCCAAGGAAGTGCATGGCTCTAAGCTAAGACCAGACACTGCACCGTATTCCTGCCTACTGCCTGCTTGTAGCACCTCACACTTCAACCTGCTGCAGCTATTTTATTTCTTATCCTAATACATACCAAGGAAAAGAATACAACTTGCTTTTTACTCAACTGGCAAGCCACCTACCATGACAAATTGCAACCTCTTTCCTGACAATGCCATTAACAGACTCCTTCCACAAAATAACTTTCCATAATAAGCACATTCATTCAATGTAATGAATGAGTCCGTGCTACAGGACAAATTCTGATCGTGCATGATAAAACTGACTTTATGGGACAGGAAATGGAAAGGCTACAAAAAAAAAGGAGGTGAGCTGGAAGACCTCTTCCCTTTGCTTGCACATGGACACTCAGGACTCAGGGCAATGGTTCCCCAGAAGGAGGAGCAGAAGTTCAGGAGCAATACCAGGACAGTGTGTCACCACATTTCTCCCTTTTATTATGGCTGGTTTTGTGCAGTGAATACAGTCTGGCTTTCTCCAAACAGGGTTCACCCCTACATTATTCACCAGAATTAAAAATAATAGCCCCAACTTATCCCCACTGCTGTTTTTGTCTTGCAGTGGTGCTACTCCACTGATCGCAGCAGAGTCCTATTAGTGTAAAACTACAGTAGCGTAGTGGGAGATCAGGTCTAATATCTGTATCTGCAGATGGATAACACCGCATTCATACCTAAGTTTCATTTCTTTGTTTTGCCCCCAAGGCTGAATTTCACATTCGTACCTCCTGGTGGCTTGTGCAATTGTGTAAAGGTGCATCTAGCGAGAGAGCTGCCAACTGACAACACGTCTGAAGAGGCTTTGCGTGCGCGGGTGCTTCATCAGGCGCAGGGAACACACCGCTTCCCGCAACCATAAATTGAGCTCATGAAGGCGCAGGAACAGTTGTTCCCTGCACTTTTTAAGGAAGGGAGCTGCAGTCTTGAATCGCAGCGCTTGCCTGCGTTACAGCCTCAGCAGCTTGCAGCCCCGGCCTCCCACTAGGCCAGGGACAATAAAAGCAAAGGAACAGCTCAGAATCTATTTACCTATTTCCTCCAAAGTGAATGTGGAAAACACACCATTATGAACTTACACACATTCCTTCCTAAATGCAAACGCTTGTTCATACTCCTACTACCAAAATAAAATAAAATAGAATTGTGATTGGGAGGTTATTTCCATCTCTCAAGGTGCCAGGATTGACCTCCAAAGTGGAGGGCAGGGGGGACAGAGTGTGCACCCCACACGCATGCTCAGCCTCCCTGCTCGGGCTTACCCTCCTGGCTGGGTGAAGCAGCAGGAGAAGGGAAGAACTGTATCACTTAGCCAGGTGGACCTAGAAGCACTGCTAGATCAGCCAGAAGAAATTGCCTGTTTAAGCCTCACACTGATGCACAGTCCAATACAGCTGGTGGGCACACATCTGCACTGGCCAGGCGGCTTGGACCGCAGGTGGGTTTGATTTTTTAAAGAACAGTGTCTGTTGTTAAAGCTGTTTTGCCATAATACTACCAAAAAAAGCTTGATCAAAAGGGAAAATAACATGCCCAAACAATACTGTTGCATCTCACCGCATTTTAGCGGGTTGTTTACATCCTCTCCCTTCCCAAAAGCTGAGCAGTTGGAATAAACAATCTGCAGATTTGTTGCTGGGGTGGGGCATTTTTTTTTAAGATTACATAGTCCTGTTTTCACCAACTGTAAACTAAAGAGAAAGTAAGGAGTGAGGTCAGGCGACTTCTTTTTCTTTCCATCTCAGGATTTCAGGAAAGCCACGGCAAGCCAGCCAGCAGGCTCCGGGAAAGCCCTGCTGAAGCTGGCTGCTGCTGCAGGTAAACAAGTCTATTCACTTTCAGCTTTAGCATCTCACTGCCCACCCCGAAGTGCTACACCCGCCAGCTGAGGCACTTGAAAGGCCTTTGCCTCCCAGGCTTTTCTTCGGATCCCTTTCTGCCCACGCATGGCATAACTCAGCTCTGAGCTCCAGCCAGGCTTAACGAGCAGCAGCTGAAGCCCCAGCTCACTTCTGGGATCCCTGTGCCTGGGACAGCAGCAGGCTTTAATGCCACTCTTCAAAGCAAGAGGTGCCTGGGAGACAAAGGCTCTTGTTTTCGCCTTTAATAAATACTGCTCCATCCATAATTCACATGCAGAAATACTGCTTCTCATCTATTAATGCAAGCTCTCTGGACATCTGTACTCCTGCTTTATGTAGAGGCAAAAGCATCATGGCATTACGGGGTCGAATTCCCTTAACACACCTGCAGCAACCTCAGCTGTTTCAGCGCTCACGTTATGACATGAATCACTCCACAAGCCTGCACCTAATTATCAGACTGTCTATTTTGATATATTTTATCTTTTATGTACAATGCCAAAGAAGTTTTTTAAAATACATTCCAAATAGTCTTTCATTTAAAAAAAAAAAAAAGCTTTCTTGTCTGGGACTGAAATTCTGAAATAGCAGGAGTAAGTGGACCAGATTACTTAAAAAAGAAGTCATGCTAGTAACTACACGACTGGCTTAAAGAGCTTAATTCTGTCAGTCAGGGTCAAGCAGAATCAAATCCTGATTTCTCCATAAGATCTTTTAAATATCCCCAGTAAAGCCAGCACATAACCTTTTTACATTAAGTGCTTCCACAGCACACCAGACCAGCCTGATGTAGTGATCACACAAAAAGCAAAGCAGACAGACATTTGTTTCCAGGAAATAGAAAGATACTAAGAAAAGCAGCCTTTTTATTTTTGATTTGAAATCAAAGTGATTATTGAGGGCTCTGCAACTTCCAGGGCCAGACTTAGTGCACACAAGGGAGTTCATTTTGAGAAGGCAAACAGGCAGCAGGTCAACACAGAGTTAACTCAATAAAATAATAATTTCTACTTGGATAAACTGACCTAGTTTTCCCAGACTTCTTCATGAAAACAAAGGATGCAACTTGGACACGAGATGATGGCCGAAAGGGAAGCCAAGGGCTGGGCAAAGAGACTGAATTCAACACACAGCTGGTCCTTAACTAAATGAGGGTGGTGGTCCCCAGTTGGCACTAGAAGTGACTAGCCAGGAAGGATCACCTAGCATTACAGGTGGCTGCTACCCCCATCTTATCTCATTGATGCTGATGACAAATCTTTCATGTCTATCACCAGAGTGGGATTAGGTCATGAACTCATTGTACAGAGGTTGAGTGACTGCTTCCAGCTAGGATGGTCTTCTCCAAGACAGTGGCAAGTGCAAGGTGAAAGATGCACTAACAGAAGGGTTTCTATGAGGTCCTCAGGATATTGTTCTAGGGCTACAACCCCCATGGGAAGCATGGGCTAAAAACTCAAGATTTCCAAAAGCAGAGGTTTATTCAGTTTCTTAAAGAGCTGATGAACATCCACCTGCCCAGCCAGCTGCAGGACTGCCCCAGGGCACCAGGCTGCATGGCAGACACAGTGCAGCCAAGTCCCGCAGGGCCTGGGATGCACAACATGGAGGACAAGAACAGACAAGGCTCCTTCCCAGACCCCCTTGTAACTCATCCCGAAATTTTGCAAATCTGAACACAACAGACAGCTCTTCATTTTGGGATTCAACCCAATGTTATTTTCAGCAAAGCTTTGTTGTGCTGGAACACCTCCAACCAGCTCAAGTTAAACAATTTGCCCGGAGAAAATGTTCAATGAAGGGGAAACATAAAAGTATGCACAGAAAGAGGCCTGAGTCCCCCTCTTTTCTAATCCATCACACAGCATTAGGGATTAAATACTCATTAAAAATATGTATAATAAACTGTTAAGACAGGATATCTAGTGATTCTTCTTAATTGCCTCATTTTTCCCACACCCAGGTTTCTAGGGAATATTTTTAAATATTCCTCCTCCATTAGTGCAAGGCCCCTTTATCAGAGGGTTACCTCCCCACCTCACTCCCCCAACCAAGAAAGAAGACCCCAAACCTCATGGGCTTATACTGCATACCCTCTGAGAGGCAGATGATACGTCTGTTTATGTATATTCACACTTTACAATGCCTAAATCATAGTAGGAAAAATGTTCCTAATAAACATGTGAAATAGCTGTAGCTGACTTAGAAAACAACAGGAAAAGTTGCCAAGAAAAGGCTTTGACTCTCTTTTGAGGACAAACAGGATTTAAGCCTCCTTCAGAATTAAAAGAGTAAAATATTTATGCTTATTCTCCTCTGGCCCTGTTTACTTTTTCCTGTGTTATGAGAGAGGTTTGAACATAAAAGGGCTTCTCTTTCTTAGTAACAACTATCCTCTTGCTTTTATTTGTTGGTTTTTTTTCTATTATTTTCATTCCTTTTCCATGTAAAATTATTTTCTGGATGTTCTGATTTAATAGCAGTGTTCACCTGAAGAGGCATCCAAAGAAATGGGGTGGAAAACAAAAAATGCCTTGAGCTTCTCTTTCAAATTACTGAAAGGGCAAATCAAACATCTTTCTTGTAAAAAAGTGGCTGTCAAAAGGCTCTTATGAACTAATGGTCACTTGTTCCAGGGATCTGGGTCACGTGGGTTTGATCCTGGAGCTACTCAGTGGGATAACCAGATGGTGCATCACAGTACAATGTGGACTACAAGACCAAACACACACCGAGCTCTGGACTTCCTCACCAATCTTCACAAGACCCCTAATTGGAAACACAAGAGCTCCCTGCCCAACAGAGGCAGACTGGTACTGTCAGAGAGCAACTCAAGCTCCCCTAAATCTAATGCTTCATTTTCCAGCATCAACAACTTTCCTGTATCAGGAAAAAAAGCTCCTTGAGGAAATTTCAGATGTGGCACCTTTTTGAGTGGCTTTTCCCGGTTGTATCTCCACTAAAATCAAAACATACCATGCCACAGGTCACCTAGAAATGCTATGGCAAGAAAAACACAGGAAAGGTAGTCCTTGCATTAAGCAGCAGCTCACACAGCTATGGTGCTGTGAGGGATGCTGAACATGTGAGGTGCAGCAGTTCAGCACATAAGGATATTCACTTACTGCTGATTTGTCCTCCTGGGATGATGCCTCCTCTACTGGTGTCTCCAGCTTACAAAATGGCTAAAACCTGTGCAGTGCCACTATGAGGAGAGATAAGTACATGGCAGCACAAAGGAGCACATGGCAGCACAGACCCTGGGGGGAGGAGGTGTCACGCAGCAGGCCCCTGCAGAGAGGAGGCTGCCGGAAGCTGACGGGCGGGTGAACAGTGCGTGATCACCCCATAGAAGAACATTTAAAAGATGCATTGCTGATGTGGCAGCACGGGATTGGTTGTGTAGTGAACATTACCATGTAAAGAAATACTGTACCTTAAAGAAGTGTGTAAGAGCAGCTTGTTCCTTTGAATAAAGGATTCAGATCGGAATTCAGATCGGAGATCCGGGAACCAGAACCAAACTCAAACTCAGTCTGAATTTCAATCACTGACACGCCACTATCAGCCTTCTTGAGATATAGAAAAAACTCTCATGTATTAGCCAACATCTTATACTTAATTTTTAAAACTATAAAAAATATATCTCAATCTTTGCCACTGTAACATTCTCTAGAAGTACACGGTATATAAAATACTGCACTTCATAAGAGTATATGTAACTTGTGGATTTTTTGAAATGTAAAACTCCCCATAAACTCCAGGACTTCCTGGCAATTTCCATTTTTTCTGCCTCTCTTACGTTGTATTGCTATTTCCATGATGCAAACTGTAATCAGCTAGTTGGGAGTTAAAAACAAGGAGAGATGGGAAGAAGCAAAGGATTTGTAGCAGCACCCATTGCATCAGGGCTGACTGACAGCAGAAAATCTGTTAATGATGGAAACAAGAGGAGACAGAGCAGGTGAAAACAGTGGCCCTGGATTGACCAGTGTGTCAAGGAATGATGTCCTCTCCCGCTCCTTCAACCATGCAGTGATGTCTTCACCAAAACCACTTGTCAAGGGAATAGAAACTAGCTCTCTGCCAGGGACCCGGCACCCCTCAACCATCTGACAAACTGTGTGTGTGCTCACTGCTGAAGGCGTGAGGTGGTCTACAGCATTTCTAAAACGCTTTTCTTTATTACCCAGTATCATTCAATTTAGTATCTCTGCAATATTTTAATCCATCCTGACTGCTAAGTTTTCCTATTTAATTTAAGGCTTTTTTTTCCCCAAGCTCTCAAGTTTTATGGTAAAGAGTTTCCCAGGTTCAAATACATCAAGTTCTGCCTCCGAGAAAATACTGATGGTGGAGCATCGACCTCCTTAACACAGGAAAAAACAAGCTAAAGTGCAAAATGCACAACACTATCTGCCAGTAATCCTTCTTCCCCCAAGTTTAAAGACAACAAATGTTTAAAAACATAATGCGTTGAAAACGATACAAATGTAATACGCTTTGTTAGTCTGTTATTTTCAATGGTTTGTAAAGTCCTCCCTCAGAGGATTGGACTTAAATCATTCATTAACTTGAAGCTGATTGCTTTGTCCTGCAAAGGGGGAAGAACATGGATTTCTCAGATGTAACCCAATTTCCTAACAGAAACAAAAACAACCTGACAAAATTCAGTTACCAAAACAATCTATCATACCCTAAGCAGAAGTGTAAATAAATTAAGTTACAAAATTAGCTCCTTCACCAAAGTCTAACTTTACGGAGAGTTTTAAAATTAACATTTCACTTGCTTCGAAGTTCAAAAAAAGAAAGAAAGAAAAGTAGGTCAGCATGTTTCCCCAGCATGTCTTTCTGACTCCATTAAAACTGTCTGTCAGATGACTAACCATGCCTGTAATCCAACTAAAAGCATGTTTGCTTTCTGTTGCACTTTTTGCCAGGGGAAAGGAAGAATTCCACTTAGCTTTAACTCTGAAATTCAGGTAAATGTCTCCAAAGTCAGACAATTTCCTCACATTTACTTACCAAATCTGTTTATATCAACAACAAGCAACTGGTTATGGATGCATGGCACTGAGAAATGATCCCACAGCTCATTAAATGCCGATCAGCCACAGGCACCGCCTGTAGGGCTTTAAGCTACAACTTGTAGAAGTCAGGTTTCAGAGCTGCTGTCTGATTGACAGACTTTTCATGAGACCTAGATTTAAACATTTAAGAGCTTTTAGAAACAGGCTAACATGCAAACAAGTACTGGAGTAAAATAAGATGGAGCAAAACCATTTCTGTTCATTTTGGGCTAGAGGACATTAAAAATTCTAACGCCTTATGATCTTTCTTTTTCCTTTTATAGAATTGGCAGCTGAGTGTTATTTAAGTTTGGATAGAAAGGGTGTTATTTCTACTGCTTGTACACCATCTACTTTAAAAAATCCTTTACACTTTCCACATGAGCGCTGAAGAACTGGAGATTAACTGTTCCGATGTATTTTAAAATGAGCATGTGATACAAAGTCAAACTAAAAACAAATCGAGGCTATTTTTAGAGCACAGTCCTAGGGCCAGCATCCCAGCAGGAGGAGCTGCAACGTGTCAGCCGGCTTATCGCAGGCACGGCAATGGAAAACTCCCTCTGCTCTAACAATTCATCCAGCGGATGAAAGCAAGCCGGGAGAGCCTGACAGCAGCAGAGGGAAATCCACAGCCTCATCTACTTATGGAGAGATCTTCCTAAACCGTCTCTGAGCGCTTACTGGTTTCCGAGCACCTGCTTTCCATCTTCCACACCATCAGTACGGGAGCTGCTCTCCACAGAGAGGCCAGAGTGAGCTTTGCCTCTTTGCGTTTTGCAGAAGCACCTACCCTGTGCAATACCATCTCCAGCAAAGTGATCACCAGGAAAACAAAAGTTTGCAGATATAACCCAGCAGGAAGACGTACACGTTCTCACGTATGTTTCCTCTTAGGGGAAGGACCAAATAAGCCTCGCCTTTGATAGAGAGTCCTTCAGGAACATTCGGGTTGCTGCAGTTCAGACTTCCCAGAACTCTTGGGAACAATTTACTGCATTTCTCATGAACCTTGGCTACTGTAGATCACATTTTCAGGTTGGCCTGACAACCAAATAAGCCATGTTTAGCTTCAAGGCCCAGAACACTGGCAATTTGCTCGTTCCCAGACTGATATTTATCTCACTGACATTTCTCCGTCTTTCAGATTCAACATCCCAAAATAAAAAAAAATTAAGAAAAAAGAAAAAGAGCATTCAAAGGGAGAAAAAAGATCACAAAGAAATCACAAGGTGCCAGTATAGAAAGCACAAGCCACATGGCACAATGGCAAGTAGAAAGAGAGACGCAAAGATGCCCCGTGTCCCCGAACAAGAAAATGATCCGAATGAGGAATACGAAGCAGTGAACTGAGTGCATAAAGGAAGAATGGAAGCTCTGAAACAAAGCTTTTGAGGTCATGGGATTGGGGTCTCAGCAGTTATGTCCGCATGACAAAGCAAATGTGGCCTCAGCATCGTTCTTAGGAGTGCAGGGACTGGGTAGGGACTGGCTACCTCCAGATTTCCTATCAGCTTCTACAGCAGCATTGCCTGGCATAGGACAAGGCAGAAAGGATAACCCAGGGTTTCCCTTGCCATGAAAGCAACTGGGATATTAAACTCAAGAAGAGGTAAAGATGACCTGCAAGGGCAACACAAATGCACGGAGCCAGTGTCTTTACATGAACAATTTGGAATAATGCTGTAAACCAAAGCGGGGGATGAGAAATAACAGAAAAAGGCCAGGGAAAGAATGAGATCTATGTTGAGAAGTGATTTTAAAAGAGATATCTGCCCAAAATGCCTTTTACTGGGAAACTGACAGAAGAAAGCATCTGATGATCCCTAAAACACCCCAAAGGTGTAAAATGAAAAATAAGAAAAGTTAGACCTGTGTCAATGCCAACTGTTCTCAAGGAAAGGCCCAATCTCCAGAGAAGGATCTCTACAGAGGGTGGCACATGGCAGAACTGCCACAGAAACCTGAGCAGCAAGCACCAGCAGACACACCATGGGCTCTGACAACATGTGCTAACTTAAAAGAAGGATAGGTTCAATAAGGTCTGAGGACTTTGCTAGAGCACTGAACAGCAGCAAGCACTTCTCTGCAGTGTGCTGCAGGTCTAAGTAAAAATTAGACTGTGTGTGCATTACACTTTTCCCTGGCTCTAGTCATCTGAACTTTCACCTGTAATGAAAGAAAAGTTACTTGTACAAGGGCTCTGTGCCACTCAGCTGAATATCTTCCACAGGACAAGACTGAGAGCCATTCAGAAAGTCCTTTCCTAAAGCACATCTCTTTCAGAGCATGGTTGGGTACTGCAGTACAAATGATTAGCGTAACAACTTTAGAAGTGTCACAAATTTAATAAAACACCTTGTTAAGCAAAAACGTAAGAAAGGCACACATTTACAGTCATCGAGGACTAGGATTGATGAATGCAGACAAAGGCTGCAGAGAGCACACGAGCCCTGGTAACTTCTGCCAGGATCTGTGTTGTCATAGAGACAGCAGAGAGCGTTGAAAAGTTCACCACGGTAGCTATACCTTAGTGAATAAGTCTTAATGTAACTTCCAGCTGAGGACATGTAATCAATCTCTGTATGAGCTTATTGAAGGAATTCCCTTTATGCTTACTCTGTCCTCAAGAGTCCAAAATGAGGGAAAATATTTTAAAATACATATTTTACTACTTTCAAAGACAAGCCAAGTGCTTCTTTTGGATTGGGAGAGTAGGGGTGGCAGTGGCAGGAAGATAACTGTTTCTTTTGAAAGAGAAATTATGTAAAACATGAAAAACTTGATAAAGATATTCAATTTAAAAAACCCCTAAACACTAACACCAACCAAAAGAAAAAGCACGGAAATAGTAATTCTAGAGCAGCCTGGCAAGTTTGCCCACATGCAACAGTGTCTCCCCCTTTCCCCAGACATTTTCCCTAAAAAGGTGGTTGCACCCCTGGCATCTCACTGCTGCTCTTCTCCCATTGGATTCAATCACCTCATCCCCTTTCACACTGCAAAACACAGGACTTTCCCTGTTCTCTCCTCCCTCTCCATGCCTTTCTCCTGGCATCTCCCTCTCCAGTGGCATTTGACCCCTGGTTTACCTTCCTCAGGGCAGCAGCACCCTGTGACCTTTCTCGGGTCCCTGCTTCAGGCTCTGTCCCACCACTTGGGAGGTACGGGACAGTGCAGCTCACAACAAGCAGCACAGAAACAGTGCCAGGGGTTGTTTATTGGCTGAGTTCTTCAATTCTTAGCTTACACAATTATGGGGTTTCTATGCAAGGAAGGGGAAAAAAAAAAATTTGCAGCACTAGCGTGTTGCAGTTTAAAGTTACAGCTATTTGCATAATGCCTGAAAGGAATAGAAGAAAAAGAGAACCTTAGGATGCTATTCTTACTTTCCCCTAACATTTTAGGATATAAAGATCAGACTAATTACCAGACAGTCTTGAGCTAAGCAGGGTTCACTAATCACACTCTGCTTGAGGAATTAGGAGAGAATTTACTTAGCCTCATCATGAAAGGTGCCAATAAATTGTTCAGCTGGAGAGTTAACATAATAAAAAAAATCATTTTTTATGTTATTTTCTTTAGCAGTTTATTAATTGCTGCCTGAAATACTTTTCTGAAACACAACGAGCTGCAAATGAATTCATGGGCTATTAATCTGCTGTACATGGCACTGGAGGGAAAGCTCATTAGGTGACTTGATGCAATTACTGCTATTACATAACCATCTTCACAGAACATAGAGTAAATTATGGATAATAACATTCAATCTAAGTTGCTCCTTTAAACATTAAAGCTGGCAAGTGAAAGCTATGCAAAATCAGGGGTAAAGGCTAAAACACTGAAGAGGCAGACCCCAAACGGAGAAAGGAAAAGCAGATCTGCTTCTTTGAAGACAAAAAACCGATGTGAAAAGCAAGAGATGTTTGTTTAACCATGGGAAACAATGCACAACAAGTAGAACCCAGTTCTCTACAAGAGAATTTTAATTGTATGTAGATCATTTTCAGCCACCCAGCATAACAAAGTGTGCATTATCTCTGGCAGAGCACAGGCTGACACTAGAGCACTGTGGTTTTTGTTACAGGAAGACCCTTCCCTATCAGCTTTGCTCTCATCTTAAAAAAATCTCCCCATCGGTGATATTGAGAGTTTGGCACTAACTTTTAAAAGTTCCCAATTTGTCAGCCCCCAAAAAATAAATACAAGCTTTCCTATCTGATCAGCAACTGAAAAAAATCTCCAAAACAATCCATCCTTAAAAAACAAAATGAAAAATATGTGATCTCTTTGGCTTGGGCATAGTTTCCCCACTATCTATATTCTCCAATTCTTAATTAAATTGGTATTTTCACAGTTTACATCTTTCTACTTTCAAAGCACTTACAATACAAGGTCCCCCAGCCCCTGTGAAGAGACATAATTTTCACCTCTCAAGATAGGAAAGACAGAATAATCAGCTTGTAGGGTTTAGAGACAGGAATTAGTCCCAGAACAGAATTCAGGGGTTTGTGATTTCCACTCTGATATTTAGCTCCTGCCTCTCGAGGAAGCAAGTTAACAGGCAAGGCAACTACTCTGGAATTTTTGAAAAAGCCCCCAGCCACTGTTTGGTATTTAGGCATCCAGTTAAAAATCTAGCCTGTAGCAATGCAGAAACAATTCCTAAATCCAGTGCTTCGTGCTGGCTGAAAAGAATAAAATAACCCCAGCTCAGTTCTGACTAACATCTAAATAAAGATTCCATGCATTCTAATTAATTCACTTTAAAATTACATCAGTGGAATCTGCATGAACTTCTCAAGTGCAGCTATGCAGACGAGCCCTCCACTTAGCCACTCATTGTGGATGGAATCATGCTTCATTAAGGAGTCTGAAAAAAATTAAAGAGAAATAAAAAATACAAACATGACAGTTCCTCAAGTTGATATTTCCTGCCTGCCAATTTCAACCAGAATGAAAATAAGTAAATCCATTCATTCTATTGTTCAGTAGCAGAATGTAATCATATGTTCCAAGAAGCATGAACATTTAAATATTATAAGACTCAAGTCTGTGACAAAGAGTAACAGACATTTCTGTGTGAGTTAAAAAAAACCCCAACAAATACAGAGCACAGAAACCAGATTCTCTCCTCTTCATGATTATTTCCCTTCCTCCTTCCCTCCCTCCAGAGAGGTTAATTGTAAGCAGATTTACAAATCTGAACATTGCTTCAGTGCACTGAAGTAATCTGGAACAATTCTGTGCATTTATAAACATAATTTTGCTCTATTAGAGCTCACTGCAGGCAAGGCTTATGCCAGTATAAAGAGGGCTTCTCTGCATCACACCCTGGTACATGGGCTGGATTGTGTCTGAGGCGACCCCAAAGATCATCAAGTACAGGGACAGTCCCTGCAGCCTGCACAGTTTGTGAAAAAAGATGGAAGTTGAAGAGCTGCTGGGCTAAGCTGGGCCGTTGTGGCAGAAGGGAGCTCCATTTTCTTCCCCCTTAAATCCTACAAAAAATCCTGTCTCGGTTCTCTCTAAGTTCACCTTACAAAGTGACTGTTGAAGCATCCTGCTTGAGAGAGCCCATTTTTGTCCAAGAGTTTTGCCCAGCTTCCTGCATGCTCCCTTAATTGCAGGAGGCAGAGCCGTACGTGTGACCCCTCACCAGCTCCTGAGCACCGAGGCCCCGCAGCCAGGCAACAGTGAGCTGCTTGCTGACACCTGGGGTCACGCCGAGGATGGGGCTTCAACAGCAGCGTAGAGATCACGTAATAGAAGGGCAAAGGTTAGTTTCCTAAGGCTCTCCATCACATAATAAGCCACTGTCAGCCTTAGTAGCCTTCTCACTTCAGCAGCAGCAAAAAAAACAGTCCCGTGTGATCACCGTTTGTCTCTACATGGTAATTAAAAAAACCAAACAGACTGGGAGACTACGAAGGATGGAAGTCATTTGGAGCGGGGTCCAGAGCCTCAGCTGCACGTACAATCCCCTAAGAGCCCTACACGAGCTGAGCTGGGATGGTCATACAACAATCCCCAAACCTGATGCGGTGCTGGTGGAGAGACTGGCTCCAGGCCCTGAACTGGGAGCTGCAGCTCAGATTTCAGGGACAAAGCTCTGGAGTTTCTGAAGGAAGGGTATCTGATTAAAGACAGCAGGGCTTTATTTCAAGCTGTGTTTTGTCCTGCTGTAGGATGATAAGGCAGTCATCACTAAGTCGTTTCCCCTCGCACTCTTTGTCTTGCCTATCTGGAGCATGAACTTTTTGCAAAAGGGACTACACAATGAAAGACGGTCCCTACACTAGTGGCATCCAGTTTCAGTGGGTCTTGCAGATATTATCACAAGGCAAATAGCTCCACTCCTGCCCTGGAGGTAGTGTAGTTATTGACCTCTCTTGATCAGATCTAGTGAGTAAAATGGGGTCGAAGATAGCTTTTTTCCCCCCTACATGAACAAAACAACCTATAAAGAAATGCAAATTTAGTGCATTCCTTCATCATCTCACTTCATTCTCTGAAACAAGATAAAAGCATACAAGAAATGCTCAGTATCTCTTCTCTTTCGAACACTGTACCCCCACTCTTAAACTCCTACTTATCACACTGGCTATGCACCCAGTTCCCATCTCTCCTCTGATCTTTGGCTCTTTAAGCTCAGAGGGAGCCACATATGCAGGTACTTTTGCATGCCCTTTAAAGGCAGAACAAATAAACACAGGACTGTAGCTTTTAAGCACAGATTACTCTGTATACTGAAAATCAGCATCTACTCCTCCTTGGCTCCCAGGAACAGACCTAGGGGTTCCTATTTGCAGGTGCCACCACAATTACTTCCCCCATTTGGGACTGGTTTGAGCATTGTAGGCTTGTTTCCCTGTGAGATTTCTCTGATACTTTTTTCTGTCCTTTGTTCATGGCTTTCATGTTACAAGGTAATATAACTGTAAGAAGACAAAAAAGTAAAATGTGAATAATGCACTGGGGGAAAAAGAAAAGCCTCTATCTGGTAACAAAAAGCTGAGTGGCAGATGTGCCTTTGTTTACATAAACTTCTAAAGAAATGGAGTTGAAACCTAGAGATATGTATGAAAGAAGGTCAGATAAGACAATAGTTTCTCAAATCTCTTAAGAGATGAAAAGCTCCTGTTTATGAAGGAATAACACAGAATCACTTCAGACTTAGTTCTTAAACCCAGAAGACAAGACACATTGCATTCAAACTGATGACATTTAAAATAATTTCTCTGTTCCTTTGCAAATGGCTTCTACAGAAATGCAGCCAGAGGACATCCCTCACTTCTCTCCAGGATCCTCTGTTCCCCCTCCAACCTGTTATCCCCCTTTCGATGCCTGTAGAATTTTGAGATAAAGGCAACTGCCAAAGGGCAATTTCACTCAGTTCACCCCAGGAAACAGGCAGAGCAAAACCTTAATTCCTGCTGGCAAAGCTCCAGCTACCCTATGGGAGAAAACAACCCATCACCTAAAAGGCAGTAAGTCTTTATAGTTTATCCAAAATAACTTTGGTTAACATGTTAGAAATACTGCTGATACTTCCAAAACCTACTCCGATGTGACGTTACAGCATTTAATAAGATTACTATTTCACGTCAGCAATCAAGTCCTCAGGAACTCAAGACCAACAAGCCCTCAGGTGAGAAAAGTGCCTTTTCTTCTCTTCCAAACTGCATCATACTGTTTTTATCAAAGAAAAAAAAAGCTTCATGTGCACAGGTGCATATGCAGTGAAATAGCTATCAATAAAATCCTCCTCATTCAACCTAGCATCTTCACATTTAGCCTACCTTCTCCTTTACTTCCATCATGGTCTCCACTCCAGCAGATCTATACCTAAGTATAGATAAGTGCACTTCAGGCACACAAGAAAACTAGAAAACCCAACAAGGACAGTGAAATAATGGAAATCCTAAGACCTCCTCCCCTGGTAGCTTGAAACTTTCCAATAACCACAACTTCACATTCCCATGAAAAGGAGCTGGAAACACTGCACAATGGTCCTAAGCATGTATCTGGTTCTTTCTCCACTTCTCAACACTCTTTCTCTGAGAGGAAAGAGAGGGTGGGAGAAATGGGATCCAATGAGGAGAGACAAATGTGACTTTAGGACATCTTTACCTCCTGACCAAGTACAGAGAAGGGAACTACTGGGATGTCCCACACAATTCAGGGATGTAAAGTGCTGAAGATGAGAACCAGTTTAAATCACAGTTCAGACATAAATGCCTCATCATTGTCAATTTTTCTTTTCCTGTGATCTTAAAATCTCTCCAAGAAACTCTTGTGGGTGAATTAAAGTTAAGAACTGGTGTTGGGCAATTTTCCCTCTTCGCTTATGCACACACTGCAAATTTCTGTAGTGTTTATTACTTGAATTGACCTACTGACACCAGGAACATTGCTGATAGAGGTAAAAACCCTCAACTATCGAACAGATCGCTACTCCAAAGACTTTTTTGCTACTGCAATCAATCCAATCAAAAATGAGAAAGTTTCAGAAGCATTACCCCATGGGATTTGAGAAAGGCTTTTTTAGCTATATTTTCAGGCTTGATGGGGATATCAATAAACTGGAAAAATAGAATATCACATATTTCTACATAAATATTTTTAAATGTTAATTTAAAAGGCAAACCAGAAATTTCTAGAAAAGAAGTGAGATGAAAATACTTTGGGGTTTTGGTGTGCTTGACAGCACTTTTGCATAGTCAGGTTTACTAGCTTTGCAGGTTTAGAGAAGAGCATTTGCCAGCTCATTTCACCTTTCAGAGAGGGTCCAGGCAGTAAGAACACACAGCTTTTAGGCTGCAGAGTTAAGGACTCAGAAGTCTGTAAAGTACAGGTCTAAAGTTGTGTACCGAATTCATACTCCATTCGTCCATATGAATGCAGATACTGGCTTCAATCACATAATTGCATAATAATTTTTTCCCTGAGGATTGCCACATATATGTAGCATATGACAAACAATAAATTGTTTCTGAGACAACTTACATTCTTTGGACATTCCCACTTCAAAGCACTTCTGTAGTCTGCAGTACTGGCAGCGATTTCTGGTAACTTTATTGATAACACAGTTTTTATCTCTGTGACATGTGTAAA
Organism: Rhagologus leucostigma; assembly: GCA_013397725.1. NCBI lineage: Eukaryota > Metazoa > Chordata > Aves > Passeriformes > Rhagologus > Rhagologus leucostigma. The sequence continues at coordinate 980,577 of VZTD01001058.1, read as the reverse complement.
CCATGTTCTTCTGGATACTCCTGCGGAAAAAGCCCTGGAATCAAGAAAAAAAGAAATCAAGTAAGCTTCTGAGCTTTCCATAAACCTTAGAGACAGGCACAAATGTTGCTTTAAAATAAAAAAACCAAATCGAAGTTATGGCTGGAGTACGGCATCCTTCAAGAGTCAGTCTTACTACAATTTAGTACTGTTTCTTGCAACATAAGACTCATCTCTTAAATAAAAACTAATTATCTAATGTAACCTAAGGCCAAAATAAACAAAGCTAGAACTAGCAAGAGCATTCAGGAAATTAAGTCCTAGAACTTACAAAAAAGCTCAAATAAAAATGGTTTGAGTTTATGAATGTAAGTAATGAGTTGGGTAAACAACAGCCTTCCTAACAGATCCACTTGGAAGTCAGACACTCATCCAGTAACAGACTCTCTCAGCCTGAAAGTCCCATCTATTTTTGTTACTGTAGAGATTCTCTAGTTCGAAGGCTGCACCTCAAAAGAGAAATAATTTGAAACCCAGGTCTCTTAAATGCTGAAACTCCTACAGCAATTAATGAGGCTTCTGCAGGTGGAAGAGTTCCACTATCAGGTTATTGAGTTGTGAACTTGTAAAAGTTGCCAATTACAGCACTTTTTTTCTTACTCAGATACAGCTGTAAAAATAATCAAGTAATTACAATGATCATGAACAGAAATTAAAGAAATCTAGAGGTCTGGTTTATACTTAAGGAACACCATTTGACTGAACTCCTCCTTCGACAAGTAAAAAAGAGAAAAATAGCCATAAATGGTAAGGTTAGGTGGCACAGAAAAAAGGCAAAACCCAAGTTAATTTCTTTATCTGCACTAAACCCCAAGCTTTAGATAATATCATGTAATAATGAAGAAAAAAAAGAGGATTACTTTAAGCATTTTAGAGCTCAACCCACAGATATTCAGCGAAAGTATTTCTGCAACAGACACTTGGAAATTTGACAGCACTATTTAACCTTCTCACTCAGATTTTGAAAATTGTTTCAGCAAGCACCAGGGTCAAATTTCAGTCAACATCGCAGCATTATGGAAGAATAGTTAGCAATTTCATATTTGTTGGAGGGCTTGAGAGGTTAAAACTCTTCAACCAGCCACATCTTTACACCCTACAGGGAAGCTGTAAACTTGATGCTGCAGACGATAGCTCTGTGCCCACAACGCATTTGTCTAAAGATGCAATCATGGTAAGCTATAAAATTGGCTCTCCTCAAAGTGCTCACTGAGATACGTGAGCAGTTCAAAAGACAAAACCCCCATCGTTCAGAGCTAACTGGGAGACTTTCTGGCTATATGATCAGGGAGTGGTAGGGCAGGCAGTAAGGGCTGGTCATAAATTCCTTGCACAACCAACGTGCTATAGATGCTAATGTTATGAAAATACCTCAGATTCACTCAGAACTGAAAAATGCCTCCTTGATCACGTAACCCCCAGCAAAAGCTTTCTGCAGCTCTTGCACAGACAAGCCTCATCCTGAGGTTAGCTCCTCTGATTTAGGAGATATTTAATACTGCCATCAAAGAGGTAAATAAAAACTCTCCACATCTTTTCCTTAAGCTACTGGACACAGAAAAAGAATTTAAAGTTATTTGTTTGGATAATTAAAACCTTTCAAGTTATCAATAAACACTGCTATTTTATATTCTACACTTCTGATCATTAACACTGTTTGAAATGGCAAGTATGGCAAGCGTATGTACATTTGTTTACTTGCCAGAAAGAAAATATATGGTAATATTCACTCCTTTCTTGCTTTGATATTCCCCTAACTGTGATGCCTGGCTCTGGGGTAATTGCTGATGTGGCTAACAACAAATGTGAGGCATCTATGGCACCTCTTTTGGTTTAATTCAACAGGCAGAAAGTGTGAGCTGTGCTGGTTCAAGGGTCTCTCTACAGCTTATTTGGTCATCACTTTCTAAGTGGAAAGATGCAGGGCAAGCCAAGACTGGTAACTTCTATGGCAGCCACACCAGCCTAATCCAGTGCTGCTGCCGATGATTTAACACTCACAGACACCGACGCCATTACTCTCCTACCACCAGCCAGACAGGGCAAGAAGCAAAACGGCCCAAATGAACAAGTCACCCAATACTGGAAAAGAAGAAACAGCCTTCTCCAAATATACCTGTACTTTACCAAAACATAACCGGTAGCTAATGGCACCTACTGATTGATTGGCTGTTCTGATATATAGCTGCAGGGTGTGCACCTTTATTAGCCAGGGTTTAATTACAGCCCATCAAGAAGGAAAGCAGAGGAGGCTGCCTCAGTTCTTACCAGACAAAGTTGACCACACAACCCAACTGAAAAATGTGATCCATCTGCAGACAGCAAGTATAAAGCATTCATGAACTCATTACTAATAAAAAAGGCTTAAGAAGAACAAATTTGGAAAAAGCAGATCTCCAGGTTGAAATGAAGACAGTTTCCTCATCAGCCTAACCTCCCCAGGCAATGTCCTCCACAGAGTGAAAGATATAGAGGAGGATACTAATTGTGGAAACTTTGACTGCTGTGTTACAAATTACTTTTTAACACCTGTATTCGATTTTCTTCCTGGAGTTACTCATGGAACATAAATAAAAATGAACTCGTTTACATAAAATATTCAGGTGAAAAAAAGGTGTAACGTGGTCCTGGTCAAAACTAAGGACATGGTTCTCAACAGTGCCCACTCACAAGTATTCTTCCCCAAGACAGCACTGGGATACCATTCCTTGTGAGATTTGTGGCAAGCTCATTTTAAAAGCTCAGCAATATGTCATCAAAGAGATTTGATTTTTAAATTTTCCTCTGGACAGGCATTAAGGTTATAACTATCTTTGCACACAAACCTCAAACCAAAGCCATCCTAGGGGGAGGGACAGGAGTTCAGGCACTGGCAGGTGAGGAGCATCATTTGCTGGGTGCTGGGGCTCAGTTTCCCCACCTGCCTCCAGAAGCCTGGTGCTGTGCAGCCACAAGTTATGGCTGGCACTGCAAGCAGGGTCATGCTCAGAAACATTTCATGAATCTGGGCTGAAAAAACAGCGTCCTGTCTTTCCCTCTGCAGGGGTTTGGACCCTGACTGCAGCTCTGCAGCAAAAGAAAACCATGTGGGACACAGGGATGGCAGAGCAGGTGCTTGCTGCCCAGTTAAACAGAACACATTTAAACCCTTTCAAGGCTGGGTTCCAAATAGCACAGGTATAATAATGCTGGCCTTTTCACTAAAAATACTGAAGTTAGAAGCAAGCCTAAGTTTTCCTCCAAGTGCTTTTTGTCAAATGACTCCCATCTGCTCTCATAACCTCAACAGTTCCTTCAAAAATCAAGAAAATCCAAATGTGACCTGACCCTAAGAAGTTGTCAGAAGCTTCAGAGACTGAAAACCACCACTGCTTGTAAATTAATCAACTTCTAGTGCCTATTGGCTCTTGAAAAACAATCTACTAACTACTATAATACAGTCACCTCGAAATGAATCTGTTTGGCTGAATATTTACATGAGCCATTTTTTATGCAAATATTTTAGCATCCCGTCCAAATTAACACCCTGTGATGGGAGATGAGACACTACAGTGCCAAAAACAATCACAAATTATTCTTTCTTTGTAGTTTAAAATGCCTTATGAATATATGAAAATCCCATTCTGTGAGACATAAAGCATTACTGTCATACATAATTGGTTTTGATAGCACCTACAAAGTACTTGAATTTAAAGCAGAGGAAGCTACTGAAGGCCTATCAGGAACAGTGATTTACTCCAATATTCCTTTTATCCGCAACTTTTGAAAGGAACATGGATCTTGTGTTTTTATTTTAGAGAAGACAGAGCTTTGTGGAAATCACACTTTTGAATTAATTCTGTTTTTCTGAGCTGCTTTTATCAGCTTTTATCCTTTACACAGAACATTTTGGACAAACATTTCAATTTTTAATCTCATCTTTTCTGTGTATCATGCCACACTCCTCCCAGGCCCACCAATCTTGTTATCTTAATGGATGACAGATAGAGTATCACTCTGACCATGCCACATTAGGCATCCTCATTTACCGAGTGCAAGGAAAAAATGCTGAGTATAAATTATTCAGAAATCTATTGTATCAGCGTGTGTTCCCTGAGCATCCACCAGTGGCAGAGCAGACAGATTATTTTTCACTTTTAATTGTGTTGATATCTTATCTCCCGCACTGAAAGCAGAGAGTGATATGTGAAACCATATGTATCAAGCAGCAAACAAACCCGGCTTCCTAGGTCTATTGCATAGAAGTAAATAATCTATTTAGTCAATCCAACCTCAACACAATGCTGAAGAAACCACCTCATCCCATTCACCACTTACTTTTATAGTATTTGCCTGTGAATGAGTCAAACTTTGAGAGCTCAGTAGAGAACAGAGTGCCCACAGAGAACATTAACTATTTCAGTAATATTTTGAATGCCATTATGCCAGTGGCTATCTGAATACAAAGGACTGCATTAAGGATGAGCCCTCAAGATAAGGTTAAGTGTTTAAACTTACGAAGTCTTATGGATTTGTCAGCATGAACTGCTACTCTTACATATTTGATAGGGAATGTGTACAACTCCCTCTCCTTCACTGTCCAGTTGATTTTGGCAAGGCAGATGATTTAGAGCTCAAGTTATGCACACGCATGAAGAGATGGATCATTTGATCTCAACAATGTCTTAAAAATATTTTGCCAGCACAGGGCATGCCAAGTCTTATTTGCAGGCATAGTGGGCTTACAAGCTGAAAACTTGCACTGCAAGCCAGGGACAGGGTAATCAGCAGAGAAGGGCTATTGCAAGCTCAATCTGTTTGAACAGCCTGCTCAGTTCATCTGGTTCAGCTTTGATTACCCCCAAATACAGGCAGCCAGCTATGACTCCTGCAGATTTAGATGCCATTCTTTGGTAAATTCGCAAAACAAGTTTCTGAGTGAAGCACATTGCTACTTTATTGTAAAAGAAACAAAGGAGTAGGAAGGACTTTTCTATGGTACAGTCTATCAGTCATTTGTAAATTCTGACTGACCTCTCAGAGGAAAGATAAATACCAGTAACAACCGAAAAGAAAATCCAGCCCACCACACACCTGAAACCTCTGCTCTTAGCTTTATTCTGAAATAGGGCTGGGCAAATATGTGCACTTTTTATGAAAGAAATGTTTGTGAAGCATGGCCTCTTTTCAATCTCTCTATTTTAATCATTTAAGTTACCCTCTACCCTTGCTAACCCTGTAAAATGTATTTAGAGAAGGTGAAGCCCCATTCCTGCTCTCTCTGGACATCCAAGGTATCTCTCAGTAATGGCACCTGCACAAAACTGCTTTGTTCTGTGACCAGGGAATTGCCCAGGTACCTTCATGAACTAAATGTAGTTTGCAGTATTTTTATTAACTAGTGGCAGCAGTCACGGAACAAAAAATCCCTTCCTCATCAAATCCTGGTAGGATCAGCAATCAAGCTAGGGCAAAGACACACAATTTTTAGTTGTTAACCAGGAATACTTGCTCTGGGAGGCCTTGGTAACACGCAAACCCGCAACTGGAGTTGCACAGAAAAGCTTACAAAAGATCTACAACCCAGCATATACTGTTCAGTGATACCATATAGACAAAACACGTTGCAAAATGGCTGCAGCCAGAACAGGAGACCCCACAAGTAATGAAAGCTACCAAAACAGCTATCTAAAAGGAAGCTCAAATGAGCTTATTCCCAGTTGCACAGCACTTTTCCAGGATGTCTGCACTGTCTATCACACTTTGGAAGTCACAGCTTGCAGAATAAACAAATTAATTGTGTGACATTGTGGCTGGAAACCACTGCTGGCACAAAATGGAAGCAGCTACAACAGTAAGTAAAGGAAGGCTTGCTGCCAGAAAGCAGAGAAATTGTGCTGATGATGTACGTCAGGGCAGGACAGGCAGAACTTCGCAAAAACAAATGGATAAATGCTGCTAAATGCCAATAGCTGGTAGAGAGCACCTAGAGATGCCAGCCAGCCAGTGGTGGAAGAGCTCAGCACCAGCCCCCCCTGGGAACGGTTCTGGCTTTGTCTGTCATTGCTGGTATTTCCAGCTTGCCATCCACACTTCTGCTTGTCTGACCATTTATTCTGTAGATGAAGAGCAGCCCTAAGATTCCATGGCCAAAGAAACCTAAATTTTCTCTTGAAACCAGTGTGGCAGTGATTTTCATTTTTTTTAATCAACAGAACTCAAAACACAATAAGAAAAAGCCACTGTCATCCCACATCTTGCATATGGAAATACAGACCTGTGGATCTAAGAGCAACCCACTCTGGGGAAAAAAAAGGTCTATTATCTTTTCATTGTTTTTACACAGATGGAAAAGTTTGAAATATCTCAGGATTTCCTCATTTCTTAAAAAGAGAAAAGGGCCCAAAGGACATGGACGAGCAGATGAGGAACATGTCACTCCTCTCTAAGATACCACAGTGGGGATACTCATCTGCAACTACAAAAACGTCACCTGCAAAGATAGAGCAAACCATGTTTGATAAATCCTAATAGTTTCTACGGTGAAAAAGGTCTTAGGGGCTTCGCAGGGCAAAAAAAAAAAAAAATTCTGATGACAGAGCTTGAAGAAAATTGTTCATGAGGCTAGTAATGCCAATTAGCCATTAGCCACTGGTGAGGCGGAAAGAAACACCATTTTTTATTGCGCCTCATGACAAAACATCTTCTGATTCCACAAACCTTGGTTTAGTGTTCAAAATATGCCACAAACCATCAAAACATTGACTACTTTTTTTTTCTGGGGAGTTTGAAACACTTCTGCTGGCCAGCTGGCAGAAAGGCAGCTACCAACACAACAGGGGAGATGTGTTCCATCAGCTGCAAATCTGCAACAACCGGATTCTTCCAGCGAGGGTACCACGGCATCTCTAGGACTACGCACTTATTTTTCCACAATTTCGATTTTCACTGAACTCCTGACCTTTTTAGCAGACATGTCAAAGTCTCCAGACAGAACAGTCATCACCTTGAAACAATATGTGAGGGGAAAGAACGGCTGAGATTTTCTGCTTCTCCACTTCAGTGATTTAAACAGAGAGGAAGGCATTGGTATGTGCTTCCATCTGCTTTTTTCAAATTAAGAAAAAAATGGAGATGGAATGTATATAATTAAAAAGTTACAGTTAACTTCCTTTCAGTCATGTCTGTAGGATGATTTTTGGCCTGCTATGAAACTCCAGATGGGAAGAGTAATGAATATAATTTAATACAAATAACAGGAGATCAAAGAAGCGCTTTTCTGAGTTATTTCACACAGTTTAATGGAGAACTCAGGAATGAATTATTGCATTTTGCTGTTGTTTTATATTTTTGTTTATGCAAATCAATTCCCCTTAACCTAATTTGTGAAGGATCAGACCTATAACCCAATAAAACCATAAAATGTCACTAGGATGGTTGTACAACTGGCTAGCACTTATCCAAAAGGCTGTATGTTGCTAACTGCTCATCGTTTTTTTCCTCTCTTCCCCTCCAGTGCCTCAGGATTTATACCACCAATTAAGACAATAATGAGTGCCCCAGGTTGACCTCCCAGGAGCAAGAATTAATTAAGCGCAGTATTTCTTCGTAAAGAATGACACTTTTCCAAACCATTTATGTAGCTGCCCTCCTACATGGAAGCACTGTATCACAGGAGACTTTTCAAATTCTTATTCCTCAATTATATGACTGATTCTGTTTTACGCTCAGAATTCGTGTCTTTGTTTTTATCCACTGGGTTTTCGGATGGCTGGAGCAGGGGGACCATCTTCCACAGACAATGTCACAATTTTACTAGGACGCACAGGGTTGTTTTTTATTTCCGCAGAGCTACAGTGCAAAGACACTAAACAACAGCTACTCTAACAAAGTAGTGGACCTCCTAGTAAAAACAAACAAAAAATCTCCACCAAGCTATGCCCATGTAGTGACATGCAGATTCCTGCAGCAGGCAGGACAAGGAAAAGACTCATGTTAGCTATGCAATTACCATGCTGCAATTACTTGTAGCAATCTCTCAAATTAACCTCTCCATTTAGCTGCTTGGCAGAGATGGAAACATGTGAAGAGAAAAGGGCAAGCTCAAACACAAACCTACATGGGAGAAAGAAGGTGTGTGCGTGCTCCAAGGAAATTACCCGCACAGGCAGGCTTTGTGTCCTCCTTCTTTTTCCCTCCCAGCCTTCCCCACAAAGGCTTGCAGAGTTCCCGTACATATTTGGCAGCGGAGTTATTTATCAGAAGAGGCACAGGGACTTTATTTAATTGTCAGCCAATACAAAAATCCCTGCATTTCTGCACCATCTGAAATTTATAGCGGCGCTAGTTTCTTTCCCGCTATCAGCGACCAAATGTTTACAGCTCAGCTGAAATAATAATGCAAACTATGCCACAAATATTTATATATGCCTGCAAGCTGGCTGAGACGCAATTCCCCTCGCACTAGCAGAGAGATCCGCACCGTTTGCATGCACAGCCAGCTGTTCCCTGCTCTCGCCCCAGCTGACCTGAGCCAATGCAGCAGCCCAGCCTGAGCCTGGCTGGCTGGCTGGGTGGGTGCCTGTGGGTGCTGGCAAAGAGCTGGCTTTGCCCATGCCACAGCACAGCCCCTGCTTGCCTTCAACACCCTGCATGTTTCTATTCTCTTTGTCTGACCTGGGAGGAGTTTTAAAACGTGCCCGATCCACAGCAAAGTTTCTGAGGAGGGATGAAGTGACAGATGAAAACAATGCAGAAAGCAACCTAAAAATACTCAGAAGAAATAACATGGACATAAACATGCCAAAATAAACCAGATGTCTTGAGCATTATGCTTCCTGGTACAGTTTTCAGGCATCTATCTGAATGACTCATCAACACACGTTCATTATCTCCCCATAATTTTTTTTTTTGCTCTTCGTTTTGACAGTTGACATCTAAACAAATATGTTGTACCAGATCTCTTGAAATCTGGCAAGTAATATCTTGTACTTACTACTTTATGCTGCACTCTCATTCCCCTCTGTTCAGCAACAAAGAAACTCTGCTAATACAGAACTATCCACTAAAATCCTCTAAAGTCTAGAGTTTAGTGAAACTCGGATGCCTGGAGACTAGAAAACAGAGTTCAAGTAAACACCCAGAAATATGCAAGTCTGGCTCTCTAGTACTGGCAGTAGTCAAAGAAAATTACCTTTCCACACTGCAGCTGAAACTCATTACTGAAGGCGACAGCAGGGAGATGAGTTGGAGCTGGACCAGCTTGGAAAACCCACCATTTTTCAAGAGTGAGATGGTGGCCATATCCCCCTGCCCAGTTTCCGTACACAGTCCAAGTAGCCATGGTCAAAATGGTCTGGACAACACGGGAAAGCAGGCTGAGAAAGGTGGATGAAATGCAGTCTGTGCCAGTGCAAGGGATTAGCAACTGCAGAAACAGAGCCAGAGGAATAAACTGACTAGTTCCTCCAAGCAATAAAGACTTTTAGGGTAACACTAATCAGAGAGATGCATCTTGTTGCAAACCCCAACACAAACCACACTGGGATGCTGAAAAAGCATCACAGCTTTCAGGACAAATGCAGTGCTGCATCCACCTTGCCCGGTGGATCATTCAGCCAAGCTGTAGGGAAGCAAGGGAGAGTCTCGGACTGGGCAACTTTGACGATGAGAAAACACGACCTTTCAGAGATGAGTGAATGAACTGGAGCTGATTAATCTAACACAGGAAAATCTTAGCAAGATGTTTTCCTGTTTTCTCTCTCCCCTGCCAGACTTCAATCAATGGCCAGATTCAAGCACAGAGCTCATATAATCACAAGACGATCATTCTTTCAGTTTACGAAAATCACATGGACTTAGGGTAAGATGAAAGGTCTTTTTAGTTAGTTCATCCATTTGGTTCCTGAATGCTGTGCTTGCATCTCTCCTGTTCACCTAACACCCTCTTTTCTTTCCTTTAAAAAAAGAAATGTAGTTCTCACTTTTTTTTCTGTACGTGTAACAGCCTCTGTGCATTACTATCAACAAATGTGGACTGGGCAAGACCATTTGCAGCAGCATCTGAGAAATGCCTTGATCCCCTGATCCAAAAGAAAACGTAAAAAATGGTAGTGCTCATTCATTTTAAAAATGATGGGTTGCAGAGCTCACTCTCTTATATGCTCTGCTTAAATACTGCTAAATCTGGAGCACTGGCACTCTTTTGGACCAGCAGAAAACATGTAAGGATCACGGTGCACACTGAAGTGAGGAACTAATTGCATATATATTTATCACAGGTGCACAGGGCTCCAAGCAAGGCAAGCACTCCAGAGACAAGGAAGACCTCTCCCCCGTTTGGAAGATTCATCTGGAGAGCAGCCAGCCAGGACACTCGCAGGAGGAGGGAACAGTAGCCCATTGGAGTGGTTACACCACAGCTATAAATCTCTGCTTTCCCTGTTAAGCGCCTGGGAGGAAGGAGAGGGAACCGGCCACAGCTGACAGTAATGGGTCCCATTAAATTGTCGCTTTTAAAGAGACTCTAAAACGAGAACAAACTTGCTTCATAAGCATTTGATCAGTTTCCCTGACACCAGGCAATGGCAGACCCTGCTCACGTGCACTGGCTGGGGGCTGCTGGCTCTCCCCTCTGGCACTGGGTTCTGAATAGCTGGAGTGAAACCACTGACTGCATTTACAGCCAACCAAATCTACATTTTTGGCACTACTTGCAACTGTGTCTCACCTTATAATTTATGTATCCATTATTCTAGACAGGGGTCCAGAAACAATATACTTTTTCCCTCTAAAGTGTAAGTATTATGATCCAGTTTTTATTGCATAGTAACTTTTCCCACTAAAATATATTAAATGATAAATTTTAAGCATGGCCACATGAAATCACAAGGGACTTTATGTACCAAAATGTTTTTCTACTTCTCAGCTGTCTCCTGAATTGAGCTGTGGAAATTGTGAGGGCTCCTGCTTATTATCAAAAGGAAGAACAATTTATGAGTAGGGACTCTGAATATTTGGCAAACCAGCTGCAGCAGCACACCAATTAAACTGTTTCTATGCCAATATACAAAAAGTACAAATTACGGAATTGGGTGCATGACTTCTGTAACACTGCAAGTTTTCGTAACTGAAGTCCTGAGATGCACAGGTGTCACACCTAGAGGTGTCTCCTGTATATGGGAAGTTCCTCTGAAATAATAATATGAAACAGGAAGAAGGACACAAAATGTATGTAATTTACATGATTCCCAGGAGGCAAGGTATCCATATTTCAAGACTACAGCAAAATCTAGATACAAAGATGGAAAGACAGGCACACAGCTGTAATCTCAACTTTGTCAGTTCCTGCTCTTTCGAAAGGGTATTCGAAAGTGAAAGAATTTTTTTTAGTAAGGCATTTGTTTTGTTTTACAAGGTGAAGAAAAAGAAGAATGTATATAATAAACAAAAGCTGACTTCACTGGAAATACTGAATCTCAGAAAATTACATCCAGTTGTCTTTTCTGCTACAGCAACAGACAAAGACCAGCTCCACAAATCTGAACAGCTCTGGGAACCACGGTGCAAATTCAATTGCACTCCATTTCCAGAAGAATTTAAAGCAAATACTCCTCTAGGAAATCTTCTCAAAGGAACACTTCATTTGGGATTAGAAAGAACCTCTGTTTCCATTATCAGGTCAGTCAGTAAGTGCAGATGGCAATGAAAGACCACTTTCCAAGGCCAAAGTATTCCTGCAAACTGGGAAGCTGACTGTTTACAAACTGGGCAATGGTTTACAATAACCAGAAAATATAGATAGGTGTATCCTTCAAAATAAATTCCAAAATTGTAGCAAACAAAGAGCATCTGAATAGCTACATAATACACAAGTGTGAACAGAATTAGATAATGATTAATTCCATTTTCTACCATTATGAAACTCCTTAATTTTGGATTTACTTCTCTAAGATGTGCCAATCAGAAAGGCTTTAAGTACTTGCTAAGAAAAACTCAAACTACAATTTGAAAAGATGCCTAAAGCAAGCATAGCAGTGACCTCAACCATCTCACCAGTACCAAAATCACACTCAGAACTACTCTCGGCAAACTATTCTACTGTTTTTTCCTTCAGGAAAAACAGTGCACTTTCTTATGGGGTGCAGCAAGCTATCCTAAATCTAAATTCAACAAATCAATTGTATAGCCTTCTCTATCAACTTCTCATTAACCAGACTATATTTTAAAGTACCAGAGTTAGAAAATGAAAGCTAGTTCATTGTAATTTTATACATTCGTAATTGCATAAATATGGCACAGTATTAAAAAAAAAGTAGGCTAGTACTGTTATCAGAAAATCTCAGAGTATTTAATTTCTGAGATATTTGCTCTGATATCCCTATCTCCTTTGCTGGATTACCTCTGCAAACAGTACTTTTAAAGATCACATTATAAAATCTTGTGTTAAATATGGTGGAAAGCCGCATTTTTTCCTACACTTGTACAATTTGCAGGGTGTGTACAGGACAGCCTGTAGTGAGGAACTAAAATTAAAGGCCTTGTGGTTTAAGGACATGTGGTCCTTAAACTAATGGAGAGGTATGAAATAGATTGACAAGATGAGAACAAAATAAAAGGTTTTTCCCTCTTTCTAGTGAAGAAAATTGAAAAAGTAAAACCCATTAGAACCTAGTGACAGGAAAATAAAAACACACTCCACATTCCCTGCGTTCAAACCAGGGGACTTCTCAGCAGGCAAGTGTGCCAGCCTGGATTGCAGCCCACCTGCTTCTGGCATCTCTGGTCGGTACCTCACGGCGTGATTTGCATAGACAGCACTTTAACACGTGCATATAATTTACTTAATTCTGCTGAAGGTGTTGTAAACCACACACACATTACTGATCCGGTGCGAGCCCGAGCTCTCTCAGCCATTTGCTAATAAGCCACAACAGCTATGGGCAGGTGAAAGCTGGATAGAAATGTGACAAATACATCTACAAGGACCCTTCATCATCCACCTTGGTGAGAAACCATGATTCAACTCCAATAACAACATGGAAATACACATATAAATTTGAAGTTTCTTCTTTTCACAGTGTATATTCTGAGATAGAGAAAGGCATAGACGCTGCCAAAAGAGTAAGACTCAACAATTTTAGTTTATTAATAATAACAATGAAAAACCTGTAATTATTATGGACTGGTTAGTGGCCAAAGACCCTGAAAAGATATGCAAGGTCAGCAGGTATTTATATTAGGAAATGCTCTCAGAAGAGTCACGGGCATTATGGCTTGCTGGCATACGATGGGAAATTCCACATCTACCTTAGTCAACTCCTTTGGCTGCTGAAACAGGACAGTTGCACCCAAACTGTATACAGGAGATGCCTGGCTGCAGGAAGAACACTACTTGGTACCAGAAACCTTCCAGGTACATAGCATGGCAAAGCTGTGCCCCAAAACGTGGCTGGTCACAACACAGCAGAGTTCAAGAGTCAGACACTGCTGTTCTTTTTTGAGAAAGCCTTCACTGATGGTATCAGGAATTTTATGAGAGAAGAGAGTGCAAGATTTAAGCCAAACAATTATACATCATTATTTGACAGTTCATGGAAAATAAGAGAGTACTTTCCAGTTCCTTTTTCCAAAGGACATTAGCCCTTGTGCTCACAAATAAGTGGAGCAGCAAGGTTAGCACAGTTAGAAAGTTAATTTGGGATAATCTCTGTGCTTTTATAGCACCAGCATGGTTGCCAGAAAAAATTACAGTAATTAGTGAAAAACAACTATTCTCACAGTTTAAGATGAACCCCTGGTCTACGATAAGGCAACAGGCAGGATAAGAGGAAGATTAGCTGTGGATGTGTGTGCTGTACCCTCATAGAGACACTGCTGCTCTTGGTGCATCTCTGCTCCAGAAGCCCAGTGCAGGGGAGCAGCTCAGCTGTAACCCATGACCTGGGTCCAAAGCACTGGAAAGCATACATAGCACATAACACAATTTACATTTTTGCTATCTGTTATGGTTAGCAAGTAGTTTTATTTCTTCATTCAAGGCATTCACACAACCCAGAGAGAGATTTTAATAAACCTGGTAAGAAAAAATTTTTGTTCCTGATCCCATCTATTTCATCATGTTTGCTTGCTCTCAGAGTGCTTCCAATTAATATATGCTTCACCATCTTAAAATTTTTGAAACAAATTCAGGATTTGTCAAAAATTTTATCTTACAAACAAACAAACAAACAAAAAGAATCCAGAACTTACTGAAACAGATACCACCTTCTTCACAGGGCATCTGGGCTTCTTGGGTTTGTTATTTGAAAAGCTAAAATTTCAAGGATGGCATTAAAACAATCAGGTCTCCTCCGAGAGCACAAAATGAATAAAATTTCCAGGTTTGCAGTACTACATTTAAAGCAGTTACAACTCATTTAGTGTCTTTTTGCATATGGCACAGCTTTCTGCAAATGAACGGCTTGGAATGTTGCTATGCTGTGAAGTGCTTACAGTTTAAGATCAGATTATATTAATAGTATGCACAAATATATTTCAAAATACATTTTTCACCTTCTAAAAAGTATTGTTGATTCAACTGAAACTAGGAGCAATTTTCCGTGATTTGAGGCATTTTTCATAGCTGTGCATGGGTGACAGCATGCATCTCTACTGCTGGCACTGTCACTAATACAGCCTAAATGGAGACGAATACAGCTTGATCATTCAAGCTGATCTATATTTTCCTTCAAACCAACAGAAGCTTTTCCAACTGCATTGCTGCAAACATTGTTACTTCTTTCCCTGATACAGATCATAACGTGCACATATTTTCAAGTTTACATTTCTTACTTTCTCTTTCAGTTCTAGGTGATTAAAAACATGCCGAGAAAACAAAACCAAACAAATACATGGAATGTTAGTTAGCTAGTTTTATGAAGTGTGCTTTTATTTTTTACTGCTAAGTAGCTGAGAAAATTCTGTGTCTGGATCCTTAATTCCCTGTAAAGGGGCATAAATATAGGCTTAAATATAATTACATTATAGCTAGAAGCTAACATGTGCAAGAGTGGTGTTATCAAAAAGAACTGCAGCTCATGATCCCTCCACAATCCCAGAACTGCCTAAGAAAATGCAAATCTGTTCTCACATGATGTAAGAGACATTATTAAAAGGAAAAGGCATCTGTCCCAAAGGACACTGTTCCATAAAGGAAACTTTTTTATAACAATCCATAAAATATTTTAGGTCTCTCAGCAACATTTCTCGCAGACCAAAGCATAATATCATAGAATCATGATATCATTTAGGGTGGAAATAATATTCTTGCCATCAAACTTCAAACAAATAAATACAATGAAAGCCAGTTCCTCTCTCTCTCTCTCTGTCTCTCTCTCTCTCTGTCTCTGTCTCTGTCTCTCTCTCTCTCTCCAGCATTTTGTAAGCCAGTTGTTGTTACAATGCTGATTGGGGATTCACAGCTTGCAACAGGAAAACCCAAAGCCCCTCAGCATCCAGAGGGGCATAACCATGGGGAACATCATCTCAGAGAACATTAACACAGTTGTGCTTGAGCACCTAACCCAAAGGCTCATGGGGACAAGCTGTTCTGGAGGGTGACCCAGAGCAGATCTGGTTTAGATGCTTTGAATCAGCAATCAGAGAAGCTTTTCTCTCTCTTAACAGACTGCAGAAAGCCCAGCCTTCAAAGTTAGGCAAGTAATTTTGGGCCTCAAGTTGAGTGGTGGGACTGCCTCGCACTGCATCTGTGATTAAGTTAAAACTATAATAAAATGACAGCTTTTCTCCTAAGCTTAACACCTTAAGCTTAACAGCAAATTTGGATAAAGCAAAAACTTTCATTTTCTCTCTTTTCTTTTTTTCCCCTATGTGTATTTTATCTTTTTTGGGGAATCAGTCCTACAAAATTACAGACCTAAATGTCAAAGTTTATATCAGTGCCTATTTTTCCATACTGCTTCAAGTCTTTGGCATAATAAAAATATATATTTGACTCAGAAACATGTCAAACAAATAGACATATTTTCATAGCTGAAGACCCTTGAAAATATATTAAATGGGGCTACCCTTTTAATTTAATGACTTCACATTAGATGTGATTCTATACGAAAACTCTGATGGAAGGAAAGCTATCCTTATTTTATGATAAAAGCCAACTTGGGATCACTCGGTATTGAAGCAGATTTATCTACATTTTTGTCTGTTAGCATCAATAACAGACAGAGAGGCATCTTCATCATTCAGACAAAACTGCTGGACCGTAAACCTACCCTCTTATATGCTGCGCTGTCTTCTCCCATGAAACTGCTCTAGGCATCTTTGCTGCCCACCGAACTCAAGCCAGTAATCCGGGCAGGACTGTCAGCAGAGGAATGCCGTCTTTTAAATGCCCAGAACAAGAGACAAGGCTTTCAGAGACAGCTGAAGCTGCCAGAACACCAGCTTCTCCTCCTCACCCACACAATGATGGCATTGTGTGGGGAATCCAGCCCACTACTCTCAGTCCCCCTTTCTGCAAACCCGGCTACAACGACTCAAGTCAGGACCAAAGAACTGAGCTTTTGGTGAGAGCCAGCCCTATAACCACTTGCACCAGCTGGATAAATCCAAATTGCTCATTTTCTATGGAATTTGTTTGCGCGCTATGTAGCAACGCCCAGAGACTGAGGGGAAAAAAAAAAAAGGAAGATCTCAGACGTCTATAACTGAGGTCAGGAAACAACACAAGTAGATTCCAAAACCCACCTCTGAAATGCCATGCAGTTTACAAAATGGAAAAGTTGTAAATAAGCTGAATATTGTCAATGTACTGTTTTACACATAAAAAGATGGATTGTCTCTGGAATTTCTCTTACAAAATCTAAGTACACTGTGAAGATCGGTTTGATTTTGGAACTCTTAACACATACACAAAGCCATCTATGAGGCTTTTGTGTTTTGTGTAACATCCAGAAATAAACACAAAGGCATGTTTTTGGGGGGTTTTTTTAACCACTTGAAACCCTCACTGTGGTTCCAAGTGCCTTGTATTAAATACTCCATCGTCTAAAAACCTTAAATGATTAGTATATCAACACAAGCCACAGAACAGTCTTTGTACTACAGCACAGTACTGAAGACTCTGGTAGTGAATAAGACAGCAGGGTCACTAAAGTATTTGGCAAAGGAGGTTAGGAGGTTGCTCTCAGGTACCCGAAAAAATAATAACCAAGGATGACAGTGAGTGGGAAAAGAGGAAGGGAGGACAGGAGAAGGCACCAATCCCATGTGAGAAGACCACAGCAATGGTCTGACAATGAAGGCAGCTGAAGCCAGATTCTCAGATTCTGGAGGAAAAATGACAACAGATCGGGTAAAATAGAATACCGCAGATCAGAAATGATGTCATCATGACACGATGTCTGAAAGAACTGAGATTAGAGTTGGTGATGGCCCAAAGAGAGGATGGAAAGTTCTGTCTTCATGAAGAACTCTGTGTCCAACATAGCAGTGAGGTGAGCAAGATGACACACCAGGGAAAGATGAGAGAGGAGAAGTCAGAGATAGAGGTACTTCGGAAATCATCCATGGGTTGGTGGCAGCTGAGGGAAGATAAAATTTACAGCGCAGTGTTTCCCAAACTGAACATCACAAGGTCATAGTCACCATCCACAGCTCTCCAAGGGCTCCTAGGTGGAAGGGTCTCAATTAAAAATACACCTCTTATGAGTAGAATATTGCCATGACATCCTCCATTGGTCTACCATAAAAGAGGTCAGTAAACAACTCTTTTTTAAGTAGAAAACCAAACAACTGAACCTTGGGGAATAGCATCAGGAAGTGGATAAAGAGCCATTTAAGGAGATACTGAAAAATCAGTAAGTAAAGTAGAATGAGAATCTAAAGAGTTCAGAAAGCCAGGAAAAAGAAAGCCTGATGAATCAAAGGCAGCCATTAACCCAAAACCTGGAGGAAAGAAAACTGTTCTTTGCACTAGATGATGACTACTAATGATCACTGTGGCAGCAGCTTCACTGGAGCTCAAAGGAGAAAGGCAAAAGAGAAGGAAACAGAGAGAAAACTAGAAGAAAACCAGTGGAAAGCCAGCACAGAAAAACAAATGATCAGGGTCCTAATTAGATGAATATGATGTGAGCAGAGTTTTCCATTTGTGTTTCCCCTAGGAAACAAGACTGCCAGGAGTTCAAAGTGAAAGGTAAATGAGTTACAGAAAGGAAAAAAGGAAAAGACTTGAGAAAAGGACCTCAGAACAGAGGAAGTTGCAAATGCAGAAGGAAAAGTGAGTGAATTTAAGATTTAACATCACAGAATGGAGATTGCAAATTGGGTGAAGAAAGAAGCAGGAAAAATAAAAGTAAAAAAGGAGAAAACTGCAACATGGTCAGATGAAAAGAGAAAGAAAAGGATTGGCTGATATTTTAGTCTAGCTTCTTATGGAATGAGGTTGCCTCTCCCCATCCCAACAGCTTCTGAACATGCTGGTCATCTTCAGTGACAAATCTTGAAGAAAGCAGAGCTCTTTGAAATTGCACGGAAATGTGTCTTCAAGGCAAAGGGGTAATAAACTTGAGTTTCCTCACTACACAAAAGGCTGCAACACAAATTCTTCTGTATTATTATTGTCCCCTTGATTCACCAGAGAATCAGCACGAAACTGCAGCTCCATACCAAGCAGAAGCCTTCAGTGAAACAAAGGCTCGCTAATAAACTTAGGATAATCAACTGAAAGGCAGAGATCCACAGGAGATAAGGCTTTCTCAAGCAGCAGTGCACAATTCTCAGTGCTTACTGAAACTTGCAAAGCAACCAGCTATTTTTTTGTATGAAGAAGGCTGGAGAGAGAAGAGGTGCGTGAAGAACTGATATTGAGAACAGAAACTGAAAGTAGACTTGAAAACAGGCAGGAGCCTGTATGGATACAAATGTGAAGTTCAAGGTGGCAGTTTTCTTGAGGTACAGGACCAACAGCTGATGACAGTGTGAAAGCAAGTATAGAGTAAAGATGAAATAAAAGAAAAATAAACCAAACAGTCAAAAAGGGTAACATTCTTCAGAGAAAGAGTGGAAAATGGCAACACAGGTTTCTGAGGCAGCCTCTGGTGCTGCAGTCTGCTGTCTGCTCTCTGCTGACATCCAGCTCACCATTTCTGTTGACGTCAAAGTTCAGACAAATTTCAACAGCAAATGTAGTACCTGACTGTCCACCAAAGGGATCAGTGGTTGATTCAGCAGCCACATCATGTTCTTGCCATTTTATAGCATTCACTAAAAAATTTGATTCAATCCACGGAAGAGATTCCATAAAACCTTAGTCCAACGTGTTGAAGAGCTAGCATCAACAAACCCAAATACTACCAGCCTCAAGCAGCCAAGTTACTGCTTTGGAATCTTGTTATTTCTCATAGACTGACAGGTTTTGTATGTAACTAATCTTTTTTCTTCTTCTTTTAACAGCAGCTATCATTAAATGCTGAATTACCCCATCTTGCAAATGAGCAAATAAGTGAAGAGGATTTTGTTGTTGAGTAATGGCTAACACATTACAAGATGGCTTTCCCCATGTATTTTGACAAGTGTGATCTTGCTTTAATTATTTATGAAAGTGCTTTGTGTTAGGCCAGTGAAAGTCCTACAGTGTACTTTTGCATATTTTTCAAAAATAATGAACTCTTAGGGACACGTGACCTTTCTGCCACAGTCTGCAATTATGTCTGTGCTTAGAGGTAACATGCGGGTGAGCAAGTGACACCACCACCGTTTGCATGTTAGCATCTGAGTATGATGAGATTTCCTACTGAAGGAAATCAGCTACAGCATACTCTTTCCATAGTTCTTCCTAACAGACATTTAAATTTTGATAGTTTTGTGGCATCTAAAAGAAAGAAAATACAGACAAGACATCCAAGAAAAACCTCAATACCAGAAAGAGGTTCTAAAACTGAGGTGAGATTAAGAAGGTGCTTCCACTAATTCAGTATCTACAGTTATAAAATAGGGAGGAAACCAGATTTCAATCCCGTAGTTTTTTGTCTAATGACACAAACCCAGGACTATGATATTTTATGTAAGTACAAAAGGCCACTAGCATGAAAGAAGCTGAAGGTTCAAAGGATAACTATCTGAAAAATATAACATTTCACAAAAATATACCAGCAAAATGCCTTTTGTTAATTTATTCTAAGAATGTTATTTATATGGATATAGCACCTGTCACATTTTCGGCATGCATTAGTACTGTACTAAACACTACACATCTATTTTAAGCTAAAGGATGAAAATCATAGGTCTTTTCTTTAAATGTTAAGAAAGATCATTGCACTAGGGTATGCTAACAAATTTAACTATGAGAGCATCTGCCTTGTGATACCTTTTCTTTAGCATTTTTCACTCTACCTTCTTCCTTGCATGCATGGAAGTACACACTGTTCACTGTGTGCACACCTGCAATTATTGCCACACAAACATGGTGTAGCTGACATTGCTTCTCTGCTGGGTATCTCCTCTTCAGATATCCTCTACTTTTGAGCGGTGCATTTTATTACTGCATCCTATGGACAGTCACCAATTCATGCTCTGACAATCACAGCACTGGAAGGCAGCTGGCATATATGCCAGCAATGATGTCTGACAGATTAAATTTTGCAAACACAAATCTGCTAATCCTCAAATTCCCAAATTGATTTGAGATTAGTTACATAGCTAGAGACCACACCAAAAATTTCCAGATGATCAGATCCCGTTCCCAAATTCCACCCCCTGGTACAGAGAGGTAGCAGCACACAGAAAAAGGACAAGAGCAGCCAAGGGCTGTGTGAGATCTCACGGAATATCTGACCTACAGATGTACAATGAAGAGTCTCAAAAAGTTTTCAGTTTATTCTTTGATTATGTCTACATCTATGACCACATTCTCATGCGAGTCAGTACTTAAGGAAGTCCTCGAAAGACATATTTGGCAGAAGTCATGAAGGGAATTAATTCCAAGAGTGATGGTAATTTACTTGTCTTTAGTCATGAATCAGGATTAATTCATGCAAGAAAGTTACAGCTGTATTTGAAGACAATCAAGTCACACCAAACTGCATCGCTTTATCCCTCTCCTAAGATGAAATGCAGTCCTATAAAAGGAAAGGGAGATGATGGCACTCACCTTACATCCCTCACAAGCACTGACACCATAGTGATATCCGGATGACTTGTCTTGACAAACAAAACAGGGCTTGTAAACACGAGGGGGTGGAAGTGGTGAAGGAGGGCTCGGAACAAGTTCCTCAGAACTGGTGCTCTGAGTTTCAACTGCTACAAAAGAAAAAAAAAATTTGAATGATTCATAATAATTTTGAATAAATTACTATATATAACCATATTATAAGTATCAAACTGGCCCATATCTTTCTTTGCATAATAAACATTAATTTGTCTTTCCTAGTAAAATTGAAAGGGAGCTAAGCAAGGCAAATAAAGGCAGGATTACATCCTACAGCATCAAAATTATATTTTAAAGTACCCAATAGTTTAGATGTAGTGCATGAATCTTACCAGGCTCCAAAAAAGGTCAACTTTGGGCCTATGTTCTGGTTTTAGCCTTTTGAATTGTATGGCATCCATGTGTGCAGGTTGGATACCAGCCTTTAAAGAGAAACGGTGGCATGTACCCTTGTAATTGGTACCTTATCTTGGGAGAGTTTTTTAATGTCTCGCCTTTTTCTACAAAGGTAACACCTCCAATATGCAATTCTGACCTAGCAGGATAGCAGCACGTATCAAGATATATGTAGAGTGTGAGACCTGAAGTGAAAATTACCTAAACAAGTTGTCCTTTTTTTTTTTTTAATCTGTAAAACTAGCACAACCCAGCCGCACTTCCTTACCTACCTTAGGAACTGTAACACCAGGAAACCTCGCTGAGAAAAAGCTACTTATACGTTATGACTCCACATCCCCTTATTGCCTTAATATTTCTAGATGGTCATTTGTTTTGAGCCTGTTGAAAAGCCAGCTACCCCTTTCAGGGAAAGGACATGAAAGCTCTACGATGCACGATAAGACACGTGAACTACATCTTTCCAAAACATCTGCATTAGTTTTCTGTGATACGCTGTCATCATTCCTCACATTTATTGTGGATGTGCAATACATTTTCATGTTTCACCTAGCCGCCTGCTGCTTCTCAGATAAATCCCTCTAACTTTTCAACAGATATACAGGAATGACAAGATCTGTGAACTCAGATCTATCCAGAAATATTAGGCAGTATCAGCAGAGCTAAATCTCCAGAGTATGAACAGCAGGCCCTAAAGAATATTACTCAATGGAAAATTCTTAGACAAGATTTACTGTACATGATATTTTTCAGATTACAACGATGATACATTTGTATTAAACTCATGATTCATTGTCAACTCGTGTTGCAGAATTCACAGAGGGCATCTCAGCACATGAGGCAACCTCTGATTACTGGTGAGAGAAGGGCCCCTTTCTGCCATTTTTCCTTGGGTTAAGCTAGTATCAACTTCAAGGACAGACACTTCTTGAGAAGAAAATAAATGCTAGAGTAAAGTATTAAAGGCTCTGATCTAAGCAAAGAAATACTTTTCCAGAGGGACCAATTTATTTATATATCTAACAATAAGGAGGCTGTGAAAAAACAGGCAAGTAAAATAAGCAAAATAACATGGCTCCATAAATTGTGACATTAAGACAATGTCCAGAACTATATTCATCTTTTTCAGTATTAAATAAACTGAACTTGGCAAACATCTGTGTGTTCTTACTGCACCAAGAAAACTTTAATGAAGCTTTTTCTTAATGAAAACTCATATGAGAATGATCATTTCTTTTCAACAGTAATTTTTGGTATTTAAGAGAGATAGAGAGTGCTCTGTTATTGATCTCTGCACAGCCACCCAGCTTGAATCAATAATCTATTAGTACTTCTAAATTAAAGTTAGATTCATCAAATGCCCTTGAGAAGCCTCAAACATTCCTTGCCTTATTTCATGCTCGAACATGAATTATGGTGGCTTCCAATGAGTCTACGGAATGATAAAATTTTAGCTTTAAAACTCCAATATCAGCAGACAATGTGTTTTGTATTAGCTCATTCAACTCTCCCGGTCCATCTAAAAGGCAGTTTTTAGGCTCCCCACGGGAAAACAAGGTTGTGTCATTCAATAAAACAACTGCGCTCCTGCAATCCTTCTGTGATTTCAGTTTGGGGAAAGCAGCCTTTGAGGAATAATACTGATACACTTCTGTTTATTCATAATTTCATCCTGAACAAGCACCAGCATCCAATAGCAGTGTTCCAACCACAAACAGTATTGTACACCAGAGAGGTCTGTCAAGCACTGTAGAAAAAACAGGAGCTTGTGATACCCAGAAGAGATTATGCAACCAACTCAATTCATAAATACACAACATAGTCAGCAAGTGAAGTGTTGAAGGTACTGCTAGAGAATATTTTTCAGGACAATTTGAAAAGGTATACAATAAGGGAAGAGCCAATGGAAATCAGAAGATCCTCCCTAAAACACCCACATACACATGCCACTAAAAGGACTTAATCTACTAAATATAATACTCGCATCAGCTGAACAACTCTCTAGAGAGTGTGGGGTTTTGGTTGGTTTTTTTGGTTCGTAGGTTTGGGGGTTTTTATTTGGGGTTTTTTGGCAGGTGGGGTTTGTTGGTGTCTTTTTGTATAAGAAAACCTAGTTTCAGCACATTCACTTTTGATCACAGGCAAGGTGTGCAGTTTTCTGGAGAAGACTTGAACCCAGGTTATACACGCCTGACTCTTACTCCAGTTTCTGACTTACTATTCTTCCTTGGATTTAGCTTTTTTAACTCTATTTGAAAACGTATGCAGTGCCTGTGCAGAAGTCCTGTGCAGGCATCTGCAGCAACTCGTGCTCAGCAGGTATAAAGTGTTATTTTTGCAACATGTTGACGGCTAATGGATGCATGACAGCAGAAGCTGCTTTCTTCTATGCATGTCTACACAAGCAACAAGGAAAAAAAAAAAAAGGATAGGGGGTGGACAGCTGACTTTTGCAGAAGAAGCATTTTTAAATCAGTCTTACAATTTTAGGAAGAATTCAAGGGGGAAAAAAAGAAAATAAAAAAAAAATGCAACTGCTCTCCATGCTCTGCTTTCTTGTCCTGTGGGATGTGACCCTTCGGGATCCCTACTCACCTGAGACAACAGAGCCTCGGTGCTGTCACCCAACACCTGAATGCAGCCTAAGCACACAGGGACTCTCAAACAATCGGTCACTTCACAATTCCTAAGATGTCTGAAATTTTTCTAAAGGTTAGATAAAGTAGCAGATAAGATCTTTAAAAGCACAGCGTGCTTTCTGAGAGCTAATTTACTGCCAGCTAAACCGTGTTGACAGATGGAGAAGGTATTTTATTTTGAGACCAACTAGAAGCAGGCAGGCACCGCAAAATGCCTCATGTTCTCCTAGAAACTTACATTATTAAGCTTGCATGTTAATGCACACTTTGGACAGTTGAGTTTTAAAAGAATAAGAAGTTGTAAAGCAAATGGCATTTCCTGGATAGCCTCGAGGGAATTTTGAATACTGAGCTCAGGGTCCCTGGTGGGAAGCAGCAATTTCAGCTAATTAGGGTGAATAGCAAAGTGTTGCATTTGGTCAAAACATTCTGTTAACCCTCATTTTTGTTGGCACCAACAAGAGTCTGGATTTTTTGCCTTTTCTTCTTTTTTTCTTTTTTTTTTTTTTTGTGAATTCACTGCAGGAGTGCAAGGCACTCAGCTCACATACATTAGGCAGAAAGTCAAAGGAAACGCCAAAGTTCAACTAAAGTACAAGTAATTAGAACCAGATTCTCTGCTGCTTGTATGTGTGCATTTGATTGTAGAAGTTATTTATAAGCCTCCAAACATTTGAAAAAATAACTATATACTGTAGATCATTTAATTTTTATGTCTCGTCTGGAAAAAAAAGTCTGCTTTTAATCATCTTCCAGGAAAGAGCCAGGAACTGGGAAAGTGGGTCTCAATTGTTTCAATACAAATTTCTCTCTTTCATGTGCCACATAAAACTATACTATAAAATTAAATCCAAAATATCATTGACTTTGCCCCCCTTCCAATTTTTTTTTAATAAAAAACTTCTTTGAATTTGTCATGCTTAAATAGTTTGCATTGTTATGAGGGTTTGGGTTTTTTTAAACTCTTGTTTGGAAGACAGACAAGGGGAGAAGAGAAAAAAAAGAGTGAGAGAGAAAGAAAACATTATCATGGAGACTTGCCAGCCTTGACTTAGTAACCTGGCCATGACCCTCCAGCGAGTGTGTGTTTGACCCGGTCACACATGACTCTAGCTGCGTACTGTTGCTGGGTTATAAGTCCCAGATATTTTTACCATATATACAACAGGTGGGGATCACAGACAACAGAAAGAGGAAAACAAAGTCTCCCCTTGTGGGAAGACTCCCATTTTCTCCCTTGCAAAGAAAAAAGCACAAAGCAAAGAAGTTGTGCTACTGCTTCAGTACTGGCACTCGCTGTGCTGGATCGTTGTTTTTCCCGGGGGGTGGACGCACAGAGGTGGAGTGGGCTGAGGGCAGGAGGACCAAGGAAAAGGCTCAGGGGAAGCCATGTGCAAATGTTAATCAACACAGAACAAATTATCACAGTCAAAAATCTTCCCTTATAGAGCTGGGTATGCATCAAAGTTCAGGAAGGAACGCTTTTTTATTACAAGTGAACACAACATATCTGGATTAAAACATACAAAAACTTCAGATTGAGATATTATTATTATTATAGGATTTTCAGAAGTACCTAAGAAAGTTTGTTTTCCACATTTGAGGGTTTCTGTTTTATTTATGTCTTCGTAGGTGCACACGTAGCTGCCTTAAAGCTATGATGTTAAATATATTTATTCTATTTTAATTCTTGGTTACAATTTTTCCAGCATTAATTTTAATCAAGTCATGCATCTCTACAAGACTGTCCTTAAAAAAAGGGCGGTATTCTGGATGAAAGCCAAAGAAACCCTCTAAAGTCTATGGGTTTGCATTTAGTCTCAAAACAGGCATTCTACTTTCAACAGGGACATCAGAAGATAAAACTCCATAACCTTGTTTCTTTTTGAGGGTGCCCAATCAAAAACGATCCTTTTCTGTTATTTTAAAAGCTAATACAGTATCTAACAGGTTTTCACTATGTGCTGCTCAGGATTCATACAGTATGATTAAAATAACAACAGAACTAGAAAGAGGTAAAGGTTACAGAGCTCAGAAGCCCAATCTGCAAGGACCGGACTAATGGACAAAACTGCATGCAAGGTCACCTAAAAGGAGTCTCAGACCCAGGGCACTTTGAGGGCCATGCAAAGGGCACAGGCTGCTGCTGTCAAAACTATCTCAGACAAGGTGCAAGCCCCGATAGGCGCAGCCGAGTTGGCAGGAGCTCTCTAAAGCTGAAGTACTTTTGCTGCTACAACTCTTGTCAGCTAAAGAGCGATAGGGACAGCTGGCTTCTGTCCCAAAGCATCTGGGAGAAGAGGGGTCCTGCTGAACTCTGCCCTCCGCCTCGGAGTACAAGAAGCAGTGAAGCACACTCTCTGCTCCGATATCCTCACCCTAATGAAGTTCCAAGTACAAATTTGGCCATTGCTCCACTGCAGCCAGACAAACCATCAGCACAGTACTTTCTTCCCCCACCCTTCCGCATCTCATGCATTTAGACAGTGCACTATTTTGGGCAGTGCCTCAGAATGTGCTGTACAGTAACTGGCGCTGCAGGACCTTCAGTGCTATTCCAATTCAAATAATGGTAATGATCATGATCCTGCCAAGTCAAAAGATATTTGAAAGAACGAACCCTGAAAGGCTTCCACAGCCTTGAGGGGAGACATTACTTGCAAAGCAGGTCCTTAGAGTGCTTTCATTTTAACTGTTGTAGTATTTCAATGTTAAAACACAGACTAAATTTAAAGCGTGATTCAAAAAAACCAAAAAAAACCCCAACTTCTTCATATTCAGCAAATGCCTTTGCTGTGCATACAGCAAGTTGTATTTGTCAACCGGAATGACAGAAAAAAAGTGTTCACACTCATCTGCTGCATCTTCCCCTGTTTAGAACTGGGAGACAGCAAGCTGCATCATATTCCTTCATGCCTTTCATCAACAAAATTTCCAAGCTGCAATTGCAAATCTGTAATGTTAACCAGCAGAGCCATGTAACATAAGTCAGTGGAGTCAGTGGATACTGATCTTGGCCATCCAACAGGAGTGCAGCCCTTTGAAATTTGTATTCATATCAGGTGATTAGGGCCAAGAAATAGTTTAGTATCCTACTACTAGCATAGCAGAGCTACCCAGATTTTTTTTGCTGTAAGTCAGATGACAACAGCATCTATCTTCTGGTTATTTTACTGTTCTACTCTCATAATATAATTTCTGTTACTTAGCAGCTAACTTTTTCACAGATTTTACTATTCCCCAAAATAGTCTCTATCAGTTGCCCACTAAAGAGTGGGGATTCTTTTGTAATGTACTTTTCTGTTATGACACAATCTGGCCTCTTTATTAACCCATTAGTTAAACATGGCAATTCAGTCACCTGACTTTATGCTGGCATTTAATAAGGCATTTCAGGAGCCCCACCTGCTAGCACATCTTCTGGAGTGACATTCCTGCACAGATTCCCTGAGTGACTCTCCTCAGGCCCTGCTGTCCCTGGCCACACAGCAACACCAGCACTGCTTCTGGTTCTGCCATATTTAGCATCATGAAAGATCCTGCTCTCTTCTACCTATCTGATCTACAGGCATGGTCCCTGCCACTCCAGTATGTGAATAACCCATGAGCATTCCTATTTCTACCTTTCTAACACCTACATGAGATAAGGAGAGAGCTATTCTTACTTTACAGACAGGAAACAGAAGCACTGACAGTGAAAGAGCTTTATTTGCTTGTATCATAAATTCCTAGAAAAATGCAAGCAGTACCCAACTGGGATTTTCAACAGCAACTGAGAACCCAGTTGTCTACAGCACTAAGCAGTGTCCTTAAAATATAGCCTTACTTGTCCTGCCCTAGGTTTCACATGGGATACATGACAAAGCAGGGAACTCTCTTAAGTCTGTGCTCAGTCCCTCTATTGCAGGGGCTCTGAAGCACCCCCACGTCTGCATGTGCACCCCACTCACCCGCCCACTGTGAGGCAGCGCAGGGCTGGGTGCCTCCTGCCTCCAAGAACCACTGCTGCTGCCAGCAGGGAACTAGGGAGAGATGATGAAAGCCTTGCCTTCATTTTCTGATCTCCACAGCCAGCTGAGAATCAGCTTTCTGTAAGACTACCATCATATACACAATTACACAGGAATGCCCCAGCAGGGAACTGACTTGCCTGAGAGAAATCCTGAATCCTCTCCTGAAGGCAACTTAGCAGTACCTGTGCATGTGGATGCTGTGTACCACACAGGCATAGGAACACCAGAAACTGCCACAAAACCCTCTACTCTTGACTGTACTGTCCAAGCCTCATATACCACCAAGCAGTAGGTTACCACCAGTAGGTTAGTCTTATAAATTGAGTACATACGACCCGAAAATCACCAACACACAATCAGGTATTTCTGAAAGAAAACACCCTAGAAAACCTTTTTCTGAAAGTGCTGCATCTTTTTGTTGTGTCCCGCAGGTACGCAGGGGGAGCTGTCACTGCAACCTCTTTTGGTGCTTCTCCCAGCAGAGCCACTACACCTGACTTTTGGCAACTACATACTCTACACACATATTTACTACAGCTAGCAGTAAAGGACAACGAGGAGGCTGCAGCTGCTCCATAAGTTTGCAATTCCTGGTTCTCAAGCACCAGCTCCACTAAACCCTGAGGTAGTATGTATAACTAACATCACCTTTTCAAAGAAAATTATACTGCTTTTCAGGCTGATTTTTTTTTCCAACGGTTATGTCAGCAAAGCAGTTCTACATTTGGGTTTATGTGTCCATATAGCCAGAGAGACGCATTTACACCTGAGCAAACGTGGAAAGCAGAAAGCTTGTCAGGATTAATTATATCAGGGCCAAGAACTGCATCTGGTTATACCTGTGTTACTCTCAAGACAGCGAGACTTAATGACGTGCTAGTAACTGAGAACAGGAGCGTCTTTCGCTAAATAAATGGCCAGGCAGACACCATGAGTGAGCCAGGGTGAAAGTAAGAGTAGAGACAGGATGGCCGCAGGGTTTGGCAGGCAGAGTTTACAGGGCAGCAGCTCATCAGTTTGTATTAGGAGCCTACCTTCGAAATGAAAAAGAAAACATGTTAAATGAAAAAAATAAATCGTATGGAAAACTGAAGAAAAACATCCGAAAGATGCTAGCTCTGTAGTTTTTTCAGGTCGCTGATTTTCTGCCTGTCCATTACCATGCAAAACCACATCAGTCTCAAGTGAAAATTCCGGATTACTACAAAACTGAAAAGTAGGATCTTCTTTAAAAAAAAATTCATAATTGTGCCATCATCTGCATGAACTTAAATTTTCCTTTGAAAATTAAGTTTTCTTACAATTCAGGCCCTGGCTGCTTTACCTGTGAATTTTGATGGTCAGATCCTTATGTGGAATAAAGTGGCATAGGCAAAGAAGAGACACAAATGTAGGGAGGATGAGAACTCTGACCTCTTTATTCTTTATTTATGAAAACAAAGCCTATTTCTGTGGCCTATTGATACAAATGTGGTGTAACAAATTCAGTGCTTTCCCTACAGGATCAAAAATTTTTAAAAAAGGTCCACTGAAAGGAAAGAAACATTTAAAAATAAAAGGGGTCTGACTTTTTTTCAGCTATGTTTTATGGTGTTGCTACTCCACTGATTCCAAGAAAGATTCTTGACTTGTAAACATAAATGGGAGAAAACCTAGATCCAGTATCATCAGTAAGAAATGAAAATTGCAAGTGCAATGAAATAGTTGCTATAATCTCTACACACATCCAGATATTTTACTAAGTCATAAAGTCTACA
Organism: Rhagologus leucostigma; assembly: GCA_013397725.1. NCBI lineage: Eukaryota > Metazoa > Chordata > Aves > Passeriformes > Rhagologus > Rhagologus leucostigma. The sequence goes on along the minus strand of VZTD01001058.1, from coordinate 950,546 downwards.
TTTATAGTTATTAAATGTTTTATAGTGTTTTGAGGATTTTTATTTTTAAGTCTTTTCAAGCATTGAAACAGAATAATTCAGAGTATTATTCTAAAGGAATTATTTTATTCTTCCAAACTCACCTCCTATCCAAGTTGGTATTAGTTTTTGGTATTACTATGCCTGCCAAATAATATTTTATTTTCTATTTACTCAACATATCTTATGACACTATTCATCATGACTTTTTGCTGTGGCTTGAATCCAGCAAGAAAAGGAGTGTTTTAGTATCTTTAATCATGTAATACTATTACACGTGTTCAGTACTACATGGACAAAATAAAACTATTGTGCTCTCTTTGGAAATGCCATAAAACTCACTTGCTGTGTAATATTTTACATATCATTTCGTTTCTCGAATTTTAGGACCATTAGTTCAGAACATTTTGATCTTTAAGTGTTTTCAAACCTTAAAATTAATAGAGTGACTCAACAAGAGCCAATTCAGTGATCAAAACTACTTCAAGTAAGTAGAGGAGCAGTTAAAATGCTTATCATTACAATTAATTTGTATTACAGCCACACTGCTGGATATCACTAATTGATTTATATACCCTCCTTTCTATACCCATTTACAAGGGCAATTATGAACTCCATCACATTTGTTTAAATGGGTTACATTAGAACATTATCTAGAAACTAGACTGCTGAGCTTAAAATCCTTAAGAACAGGTAAATTCTTTATTAATGGGTATGTTATCAACTCACTACAAACGGCCTATAACCTTTTAGGCAGAACACGATACTAATATTTTACTTCCCACGGGCAGTTGGAGGTTGGCTCCGATGATGAGCTCCACCGCTATCTTTAATTGTTTTTAAAATTGCATATAATAGGCAGCAATAAACACAAATTAGTATTATACCATCCAGAGCTTTCTGCAAGGCACGGTTTCTATAAACAAGTTAAAACGCATACATCTGTAAATAATAAGTATAAGTACGCTGAATTTAATGAATAAGGGCACTAAAAGAAATTGAACAGTAGGGGTTCAGCAATTAGAGTAACTGCCCATTTTATTAAAAATGTATTGTTTCCAGCTTTCACTTTAGAAGGCTTTTATTGCTTTGCTAATTCTAAGTTTTGATTTCCTTTGAGAAGGATGTCTAACTCCTGATTTTTCTTTGTCAGTCCTGTCACACAGCACTCTCCTTTTTTACAAGGCAATGGACAGCTGTGAAGCTTTATATCTCCTTGCTCAGGATCTCACTCTCGGGCCCTCGCTGCAGACCTTTGTTTGGCGTTATGCCACCCAGAGGTACGACTCCTTATCGAGTACAGTTTCATGCCACAGCAAAGCTGGGATGAAACCTGCTGAACCAGCACACCCCAAGCAACCACCCTTTGGCCCCTTCCCAGAGGTCACCAACACTCTGGCAGAGTAGGGAGGGGAAGAGCACACTTCCAGCTTCCCAGCCATGCCCCTGCAAAACAGGTCCATTTGCTGAAGCTGGCAAGGCTCATGCCATGAAATGGAGCCATGAGTTTCCTGCTGCTGTTCAGCAGCAGCCTCCTGCAAGAGGACACGGCAGTGTGTAGACTGGGAGAAGCAAAGGTAGTTTCTCAAACCAGGCAGATATCCCAGTACATGTCTCCCGTGCCCCAGTATCACTGCAGTGAACCCCTGGGCTATCTTTGCTTGTATATGAATGTTTTACATCCATGTAGCTCACTTTCCAAGTAAATGTTAAGACTATTCCTTACACTAGCCTAACTGCACCCACGTTGCTGCTCTGTTGCAATTGTAGGGGTATAATTAAAACAATCCATTATTTCCATTTAGACATGACACAACAACAGGAGAAATATGGCTTTCATCACTTGAGCTTATCTGCAAATAGAAGGACAGTCAGACCAAAACTTAACCTTTCTGACATCCTACAGCACACGCACATTTGCAACATCTGAGACCAAAACAGGGACACGCTCCGCCCTCCTTCATCTTCTCAGCATGCCAGACTAGGACAGTGCAGTATAAGAGCAGCTCACCCTAACATTTCTGATGCTAATGTAAGTAATTCCAGTTTATGGAATATTTAAGAACTTTTCCACTATCTTTTGAGAGAGCAAATAAAATACAGAGTTTACCAAGCTCTAATGCTCACCCGAAAGGAATTTCAGTATTTCTTAATTGAATACCTGTCAGACAAAAATGGTAACACAGTGGGGAAGGTAACATGAAAACTAAGACACTACCAAATTTCCTTGCCTTGTAATTCACAGCACCTTGACATTGAGTTTATAAAATAGTTTGTTCTGTTGGGGTTTTTTTTGGTTTCTTTTTTCCCTTTTAACTTTCCATCAGTGCAGTTAACACGGCAAACCTCCCTCTGCCCCTCTCACAGTAGGCCCAGCAAAAACTGAAATGTGGGAAGGAGCACGGCGTCCCAGAGCCAACCGGTAGCACAGCTCTTGACTGTGGCTCAGAGCACACTTCCACACTCCGCCTAGAAGATCTAAGATCAATAAAATAAGACATTCACAAGAGCCTGGAGACAAGATGAGTACCGCAACTGGAGGGCACATTTTCCAATATTCTATTTTCCAATTCTCTACCTGCAGTAGATTTTCCTATTAAACCCTTGGAGTGAGGAATGCTCATAATTTTACCTGTATGTTGTCTGTCATTACCATTCTCACTCGAAAGAGAAAAAATATGCACACACTGTACTTCAGGAAAACACATATGTGATAACAGTATTTCCTAGTCACCTGGTCTCTCTTATTCAATACCTACCTTCAACAGTGACTTTCATTTTTCCCAGATAAGCTACTCACAACTGACCGCACTATCCCAGCCTCACAGACAGGAAAAATGTCAGCCATACTTTAAATAGAATATGACAAAATGAAAGTACTCTGTTTCCAAAGATCTGAAAAGCAACATTCAGTCCTAGTAGCCGATGTCCCAAGAAATTTAATGCAAAACATGCTCTGGAAAAGTAAAGTTACTTTTCCCCTATGAGATTAAAATCCAGAAGATCTCTGGTTACTATGCTCTAATAATTTTAAAATGTCTATATTATGAATATCCACTATTACACTATGCATATAATTATGTTCATAAAACACACTTTTTTTTAGAGGGGAAAAAGCCCCTTTCCCTGCCACGCTTGAGAGATTTGGGCCATTATTTTCTGAGAAATCAGGCTAATTTCCACAAATGCTTTTCCAGTTGTCACAGTTCACTCAATGCCATCTTCCCGAACTTTCTGAAGGACTGCTTTAGTGCCTCTGCCAATACCCACAGGATTCTGAAGATACAGCAAAGTATTACTGTCAACACACCAAGGCTATTAAAAAAATGTAGATAGTTGTGAAACTGTCTGTGAGACTACCCATTTCATTTGAAGGTCCAGAAAACCTCCAACCTGTGGCACTAGTATTTCACTGAGTCACTGTAACAAGGCAGAGCAGCCATTTTAAGGAATTAGTAAAATCAGCGGTGGAGGGCTGTTGGTTAGAAATCATCGCTTTTAATTTCTTAGTATTTGCACAAGTCTGACTTGTGCAAAACTGCACAGCTGCATAGAGTTGCCCCAAACTGTAATATAAACTAGGCAAGCTTTCCACAGAGTAGGTTTAGTATGCTTTCCATTACTTCCCATTCTAAGGTCTGATCCTGTTTTGCTTTTCATTACATGGACCTGTTAGAAATTTTGGGAAATCTTCTTAGTTCTTTTCCCACACTTTGCCCGCCAGACACAAGTTGGCCATCCAAAGATGACAACCTATAAAAACAGTAATTTCAAAAAAGTGTAACCTGTGAGCTCAAGGGATGCTCTCTGAGAAAACTCACCTCTGACCACCTTACCCTGGGACCACACAATCCCAGTGGGACAGCAGCACATTTTGGAAAGCTCTCATACCACCCAGGAACAGGGAGACCCTGCTGTTTCATGGCACCCCTGGCATTTGCAAACCAGTTTGCCTGATCACTGCCTTCTATTGTTTCCTGAGATAAGCAGGGCCCCAGTGAACAATTAGAGCTTTCAATAAATAATCTGTAAGCACATTCATTTGATTTACTGTTATTTGATACAGCAGTTAGTTTCAATGGGGCAGTTACTATTGATCACTTTAAGTACTACAGACAAACATGAAAAACACTTCCAGAACTCCATGGATTATTACTCTTTATCTGCCACTCATCTGGGTTACTTGTAATGGTTGTGAAATTTAAAATCAATAACAACAATTAGCGTTTGTTATACTCTGAGGAATGAATCATGTGAAATATGTTTTGTTACAAAAATGAAAGGCTGGAGAGCTTGCTAACATGAAAGACTCTTGCAACTAGCAAAACTCTAAAATAATTTATCTTGGTATTAGAGTGTCCAACAAAGGGTGTAAAGAAAATTAAAAACAGGTATTTTAAATGCACACAGAAGTATACACACAATTATAAAAACGTATTGGTAGGATTTTCAAAGGAATAAAACTTTCAACTAAATTGGTGAGGAAGATGCACCCAAGTTTTCCTTAGAAAATTCCACTACAAGATCTACAATTTCATACTTCTTGACCTCTACAGGAGTTTTGGGTGGTTAACCATGGCAGGACTTGCTCTTATGTAGATAACTGAAGATATAGGAAAAGGTCTGACTCCTCTTCCCACTAGCTTTACTGGAGATTATCATAAAAAAAAAAAAAGTATCTAAATGTAAGAAATTAATTCAAAATGAAATTAATAAACCTGGAAACTAATTTTCAGGTATATATGTTGAAAAACACCTTAAATTCATATAAATAAGTTGTGAATATAATGAAATGGATGGAAATAACAGTATTTGGAGATCTCTGATAAAGTATTAATTCTACATAATTTAAATGCAAAACAATAAGAGAAATATTTTATCATTAAACTGTAACCAGAGCTCTGTGTGAAATCATCCATTCAGAAGACTTGTTTTTCATCAATTTTTTGTTATTTATCTGATGTAAATATAAGAAGGTCTAATTAAAATGTATGACTCCTTATGCAGCTTCTTGTCATTAAGACCAATGAAAGCATTCTGAAGACCATAATGAAATAATTATGTTTGCCTTTAAGAATCCTCTTCAACAACACATGGCAGTACCACACTAAATTAAAACATCAGGAACTAAATTTCTCTTGCATCTATTTCCATTTTCACTAATTATACCCCCAAGCTTTCCAATAGACCAGGCCCTAAAATTCTTTTGAAGCTGAAACACCCTAAGGAACAGCAACCTTTTTGTAGTAATGGACTCTGAAGAAGAAACAAAGGTAACGCAGCCCTGGAAGGATTAATATTTCAAATAGAGTTATCATGTGAAAATATGTGTTTATTTGAAAAATGGGGAAAAGATTGTTGATAAAAAGCCAAATATGTGTTCCAAGGAAACCAATACTCTGATTTAATCTTATTTAATTGCGTCATTCCTTCCTAACCTCTTTTCGTCAGAGTATTTTCTTGTTCTGCACAGAAATTCAAGTTAGCAAAAGCATAACAAACATAGTCCTACTGCGCAGTGCCAGTGCACCATGCTGCAACTGAGCTCTGCTTCCACATTTTGGTGAAGGTAAAAACAGCCCCTGTGAACAACTGCAGTGTTCATAAGGGACTCCATTTCAGGGAGAAGGGTACAGCTATTTTCCCAAACTGCCTCCAGACACGCAGTGCTTCCTAACACATAGCTCGTGCTTTAACCACAAAAGTCTTGCAGGACCTCTCCAAAACACAGAGAAAGGAAAGGATTCGGATAAGGAGGAGGAAAAAAAAAACCCACAGAAGGATATGAGTCAGCTCTGACTTCTTGCAGGCAGCTGAAGGCTTCTTTTCAAAACTTCAGGGAGATAATGGGTCCTGCTTGGTGTGGTCTCAGAGAAGTGAATGTGGCAATACGTGCAAAGCATAGAAAGATGAGCAGTTCACATACCTAACCTGCATAGCATGTGACTATATGTGCAACTAGAAAAACACAGCTGGAATGTGCTCTCCAAACGGAGAGAGGAAGGCAGAGATTCACTAGGGGATGAAGACTCGGGAAAAGTAGCTTCCCCTGTTAGCCCCCCTGATCAAAGACACTGAAAGACATAGGTGATTTGCCATTTGTTCTGCATTTTACACCTTAGTGTTCAAAGTGTGGAGTGAAACCAGAAAGATCTTTAGAAAGTCCAAGACTTTCCCGCTAACCTCTAAGGAGGATTTGACATACACCCTCATCCAGTAACTAATAAAATTTCTTCCTCAACTGAATGAAAAGAGGAAACTCAAACAACAAAGCCATGCAAAGGATTACTCTGCAAGATGAGGGGAAAAAGGAAAAACCTCCTCAGACCACAAGTTGAAAGGCAGTAGTATGAACAATGGCTTAAAACCAAAGAAAGAACCCCCAAGCTCAGGACCTGATCTTAACAATAAAAAAGTTCACCCATGCGTGACATTTTAGCCAGTCCTTTGACTTGTGCCCTAAGCCAAAACCCGCAGGCTGGTGGATCAGTGAAGGTGGATCTCTGTGAAGGAGGAAAAGTTTGTGGAGAAGTTAGGATCTCTGATTAGAGCAACCCAGAGAGGAGTGCAAAATTCCCAGATAAGAGTCAAGCTTTGGGAGGCACAGGCGTTTCCCTGTGCCTAAACTAAGATCCTGGGGGAAGCATCTGCCTGCAGATCCACAGCCCCTGCCCGGGGGAGGTCTGGGTGTCAGGTATCGCCAGATGGCACTGTGACACAGTTTTCCAACTCCTTTTTCTTCATGTGCGAGTGAATGTTCAGTCTTGGAAAGACAGGCAACTCTGGTCTTCTTGTGAGTTTTTGAGTAGAAGATGAGGAATTAAAGTGGCAGAGGAGCCTGTTTCCTGCCCCAGGTTCTGCCCACAGCTAGTCCCTGAGCAACAGTGCTGGAGCCTCAGAGATGCCCGAAAGCCAGGGCACAGCTGCGCCGCGCCTGAACACCTCTGTCCCAGGTTGGCATTTGTGAACAACTGAAATACTTAAATCAACTCAGATGCTGCTACATTCACTGATCACGCAAGAACCTAGAAATCCTCCTGGTATCAGTCACCAGCTGGCAGAGGAGTGATTCTGGTACAAGACTGGAAGATGAAGGAAGTCTCGAAGGAGATGAGATACACGCCTCTGTATGATGCACTGCTGTGTCATCAGCCAGTCTGGCAGAGAGGACCACCAGAGTAGTTTAATGTCCACTTCAGGAATTACCTCAAGCTGCATTCAGATTTAAAAAAAAATAATAATTGCAGGATTCAAGCGACTTTTTGTGTTCTTTAACTGTTTAGGTGAGGCAGAGTTTATTTTTGGTTGGTTTTCTTTGATTTGTTTTGGATTTTTTTTTTGTGGGGGGTTGTTTTGTTTTGGTTTTGGGGAGGGGGTAATTTAACTATTTCTTCCACTGTTACTATTTTACAGGCATAAATGGCTTTTTATAATCAAAGCACCCACTGAAGGAAATCTGTGTTAAATCAAACCGTGTTTTTTGTCTCCCGTTGGTGTACCACTGGTCAACCTGTTTAATTGTTCCACACCTCTGCTACGCATCTTTAAAAGAAGAATTATACTTCTTTCTTTTTAAGAAGAGATGTTGGATGTTCATTGTGCTGAACATCCAGCACAGTGACATGAACTTTTACTGGTATTTCCTAAAAGTGCTGGTACATAAATACACTAAAGGCTCACTCATACAACCATTCTGTGTCTGAAACTCTTATTAAAATCAAGGGTGGAGGGCTGAGTGCATTTAAGTGCTTCACTAGATAAGGCTGTAAAAGACAAAGACATCCTTAATTTGTCATTTTATTGTTCAAAGATCCTTGCTAAAAATACAATGTGAGCCTAGAGAAAAATATTATGGTTCAGTGGAAAGAGATCCTCCAAACCATTAAAAGAAACTAAGCGGTGCTAAAAAACCTCTTTGTTGCGAGATATTTCTCTGCTTTTTTTCTTAGGGGATGCACTTAGAGGGTAAAATGTAAGTCACTGAAAGTGCATAAACGGAAATCCTTCCAAACTATGGATGGACTTCAACATCATGTCCTTAGTGGTGAAGATCCAGAGCACTCTAAGAATTTATAAATACTCATTCAAGCTTTCACCTATTAAACCTATACAAGTGTCGCCCGCATGTGTATATTTAACTTGCATAGTTTTATAATATTCAGTTTATATATGGCATAAGCAGGGGAAAGAAAAATCACCTTGTCCAAGGGGAACAGAAGGTGTATTATATACTTTGTGTCTAGGATTCTTTAACACAGACTTGCTGGGTTATATTTCCATCTCTCTTAACAAAAGTATTTGAAGAAGCTGCAAGGCTCAAACAGAACACTAAAAGAAAGTGGGGTCAGTTATATAAGGGCTAGCACTAGTTTGTTAAAAGTTTTTTTCCTACCCACTCCCAAATAAAGGGACAAAGAAGTGAACATTGTGGGAATGTGTTTCTAAACCACATGATATCCTTATCAGATTGTCATGTACAAGGGAAGGTTCTCACACAGGGACCCCATGCTGGTGAGCTGCCCTGTCACATGATGCAAGTTCTACGCTCCTATTCAGATTACTAAAATGAGCTGAAGAAAGCTAGATTTCCCCTCCTCCCTCCCCCCAAATAAGCAAAATGCAGTGACCAAAGTCATATTAATTCGCTGCCACTGGGAAAGAAATCCTGAGCAGCTGCAAATGATAAGTGAGTATATGAAGAAGATAATCTAGCTATTAAAATCTATACCACAATTAATATCTGCTGAGCAGACTTTATTGCAGAGAAGCAAACAGAATCCAAGAAACCTGTGAGTCAGACAAAATACAAGGAAAAATTTTTAAATTTATGGAAAGAGAGTAATATATTTTTATAAGCAAGTCCTACTTTGTCATATAAGTGTCTCTGTTTTCACTGTTGATGTTGTGAACACTGCCTCTGAATTACTTTTTCATGTAGTTTGGGAGAAGTGGAACAGTCGTGTAAACATTTTTAATATTAAATGAAGGTTTTAAATAGTATTTGATCATTCAAACACATGGCCTGTTCTAAAAAGTGCTGAGGGAGCTCCTAGATTCTCAACATATTTGGAAATGAAGCCATGAAATGTGGATTTAGAATGCTAACTTTAGGCTACTGTTTCTGACATTCTTAACTTTTGAAACACATTTGCTCATGCAATGACAAATTAATAAAATCACACACCTCAGATTATTTTTAAAAAGACAGTTTAAAATCCATGGTTTTGGATGCAAGTTGTTTACAGGTTACAATTAGGAGGAACAGCTAAGATTACTGTGACCAAAAAACTGCACAGAATCATTTCCACATTATATCAGTTTGTTTCTTTTACACCTGGAATATGGTTCTCATAAAAAGGCAGCAGCAGTAAGACGTTACCCCTGGTTTGCCTGCTAGAAAATCCAGTTTTGCTACCCTCCTGTCTGTACTTTTTCCTGAAGCACAGAGAAAAGGATTATTCTGTTACTTTAGAATAGTTTTCAGCATTTTGCAGCTTGTATTTTCGTGGTTCCATTCGGTTTGAAAGGGCTTGGGTTTCAGCAAGAAGTGGCATGGGTCACAGTGCATGGGGACAGACTTCATGCACATGAGCAAAGGTCAAAATCAATCATAGCTTTGTATTTCCAGGCCTATTACTTTTGTCAGTTTACCCTGCCAGAAGGGGCTAAAATATTTGCCTCCCAAAAGGAGTAAACATCAATAGGGGGCAGGAATAGAATCAGCTTCTCAACCGCTCAGCAATGAGAAATGAGGGTAAAGGATCCCCTCCTCGCTGCAGCCACTAAGCCACCTACTAAATGTTAGATGCAACATTTTCAGCAAAAAAGTTGAAAGATTTCACAGCACAGTGACTAGAAAAGGACAATAGGCCTATTTAGGCAATTATATTATGCAGGCTTTGTTATTAGGCAGCCCTGCTCAGCCCCAGAAAGTCTGGATAATCAAAAGTGTCCAAGTACAGGAAGGGGAAAAGTACAACCCCACCCTCCCGCACAGCCGCTGCCAGGACCTCTGGATTTGAAGGGTAAAGTCTATTTACCGAAGTTCCTTGGCCATTTTATACATCAACTGATATCCTTCCTCATGGGGCTGCGTGCTACAGCCTAGCAAAGCTCTGGAAAGCCCTCTGAAACCACAACTAATTTGGCCCCAGCCGACCGCCCCTGTAAATTCACTGCTCAGAAGCTGCTGCCAGCCCCCCAGGCAGAAACTGTGAGGGGAGAGGGATGTTCCCCCCCGGCTCGCACGCATACCAGGGCCGGTCCTCACGGCCAAACAGATCTGGAAACTCATCACAGCTGTGCTCTGCTTTTGAGGTCTCAATAGGACGGGGCATAGCGTGGCCGACCGCGGCAGACAGCAGTCCTTCCGAGCACAATGTCCCTTTCACAGCCCCGCTCCCAAATCTAAATGCTGGCTGTGTAACACAGCCGCACTTCATCGGTCGAGTAAAGGGCGGTATATAAATTAGACCTGAGCAAAACCAGTCACTTGGCGTGTTTCGGGGAGGTGGGACCGTAATCCGCCGAGCAGGGAGCCTCGCTCCCCGGGCGCCCCCGAGCAAAGCCCCTCGGCTTGGCCGGGCTGCGGGGCTGGCGTGACGCACACATGGTTAACAAAAACCGCTCAGCAGTAAGTAGGGATTTAACTGGATGTGAGGATGACTAACTTCACCGTCTGAAACACTATCTCACTCTTTCAACTCCTTAACTTCACCGTAGCCCTCTTCAAGGCATCGCCTCAGCAGCCTGGCTTTGTTCTGACAAGTTGCACCTTTGCTGCACAGACTCATTAGGCAAGCAGGGAGTCACCCAAAGACACATTGCTTTTCCTCCAAGCTTATCCCACCCTGACTTCACCAGCGAATGCCTCTCATCATTTTTGTCTGCAGGAGTTTCTGACAGTGGTGCGTGTCCATTAGAGTTTTCCCGTGCCAGCAGCCGAATCAGACTAACTGCATCACAGTCTACGCAGAGAATAGCTTTCCTCTTTCAGTTATTTTGGAAGAAAAATATCCCTACACAATTTTTTTTTAATGAAGTGGATCAGAAACGAACATTTTTTCATCACGTATTTCAGAGCAGGAAGCTAGACGTATAAAAATTTAAACAAAGACTCTATCCCTAAGCAAACCAGTCCTAGTGATTTAGCTGTAAAGTTTATAGATGAACTTTAAAGAAAATAACCTGGTTCAAACAGATCTTGCCTTCTGGGCAGTAGCAAACACACCTGCAGCAATTTGATACTTGGGAATGCAGATTACAAGTCCTTCACTTCAAAATGTTTGTTTTTTAATTCAGAAAGATGAAAGAAAATAAAGTAGTGTGCCTTTTTTTTTTTTTTTGTTGAACACAGATGTTTCCAGTGCTTGCACGGAATGGGAACCTGACCCAAACGTTGCAATAATCCAGAATTTTGAAGGAAAACGCATGCTTTCTGGAGTCCCATCTTCATGAACTTTCTGAAAGTTAATACCTGCTAGCTCCTCTCAGGCAAACACTTCCTACCAAACTGAAATAAGAACTGTATACTACACGAGCCTCAACATCCCAGTGTTTTCTACTGCCATGTCCATAAGCTTTGCCTTCATCAAATTTTTTATGCTTCTAACCCTAAGGAAATGAAGTGGGCAGTAGTCATCTACTTGATATAATTAGCTGAAACACTACATAATGCCAAACAAACTTACTCTTGTTTTGGGCCTGCTCATTTGGTTTTTTGCCTGTTTAATTAATGAAGACTAATGAAGACTTTTTTTAATAGGCTTTTCCAAGGTCAGATCTCCATTCTTTGCAGCTTCTCTCTCAGGACCTGTCCTGTTCCCACTTCCGCAGTATCTAGTTAGCTCATGTTTCACCAAAAGTTACTGGTTTTCGCTCAATATTTGTTGCCACTGCACTACGAGGGAGCAGAACATTCTTACTTAAGAAACTATAAATTACTCATTCTTGCAATCTTAACTCTTTTGTCCTCTTAAGAACTATCCTTGTCTAATTTGATTATACCGACCTGATTTTTATCTTATGACAAAAGAAGCGAGAACGAATTACGATTAGAAGTGCCATTGGTTCTAGTTCCATTTCTGACTCCACAATTTTCTTTGCAAACAAATAATTCCATTTTAAATCTACAACAACATACCTAGAATCACATAAAACATAAACTCATATGAGTGCAAAATCAGGGGGGTTTTTTGCGTTCTTGTAACACACCGCGCAATACGCAGTGGCTAACAGTTGTGTTGCAAACCCAGTGCAGGTTTTTCCTCCCACAGGGGAGAGGAAAAAAATACCACACAAGTTAAGGTCATGTTTGGGTTGCGTCTTATCCTCTATTTTACTTTGCAGACCCTCGTGGACTAGAAAATTCATGCTGCTGCAGGAGTGCACTAGCTTAGTGAATTGTAACAGGATTAACGTACGGAAGATGTGCTGAAGTTGGAGACCTACAGCATTCTGCCCTAAACCCTGCAATGGCAAATTTTGCCAGCATTTCAGCTGAAACCCCAATGCTGTCTGGGATTGTTACTGGCCTGCTCTGAGTTTGCACTATCCATGTACTATTCCCTCAACAACTATTTACCTTTTACTCTACAATCACGTCTCTATCAAAGCAATACTTCTAAGGCCTAAGGCAATGGCTGCAGGTGTACTGCTTTTTTCAGCAGAGCCAAAAATAAAACAACAAATTAGACCAAAAAAACCTTATCACACTTCTAACAATTACAAAATTTGACTATTATTACATTACATGAAGTCATAGAGGTCTTTTTAAAAATGGAGAATCAGGAAATGCTAGAGTTAGAAATAAACACTGCTGTCTTTGTATTTATAAGCACTGTAGCAACCCTTCAACTATTAAAAGCTTTCTGGAACATAAAAATTCTAGTTCTGGCATATTTTCATGAAATCCAAGATAAAAATCTTACAGTTCGAGAGAATTTTAGTATTTCATAATATGTTTATATATTTACTCATGCATAAACTGCTTACAGTTTCTTCAAAACTGAAAACAAAATTTGCTCTAATATTTCAAACAGAAATCTTAATTTAGACTCTAACTAAATTGTTTTTCCACATTTCTATACCATTAACTTTCACAGTTCAAATTACAGCCACCGTACTATGATTCAGGTTTCGGCCCGATTTCAAATTCCCATGCAGTGAAGATTAATCCTACTGCTTACAAAGTTACAAGACTGGATTCCTGAGCATATTTTCCTGTATTTTTATTTACTCTTGTTAATATGAGTTTCTTTGATTAGCTAAACTTTCCTGTTATCAACACTTGTCTCTTATCACAGGCCCTAGGCAAATGACATATTTACCACTCATTCCATTCTGATAAGGGTAATCCTGTGTTTAACTTGCCCAAGAACAAACACCATATATTTTGTTTTTAAGAATCCTGCTTCTAGGTATTAACAACATACAAGAGAAAGAGCAGGACATTTTAAAGCCAGATATTTTGGGAGTGTAAGCTTTTAACGACAGTATATATGGTTCCTACTTCAGGAAAGTTTATTTAATTCCGAGTTTCCGCAATATCACCACTGAAGTTATACTAAAGTTTAAACCATGAAAGGAGGAAAACGCATTTTTAGTAAAACATCTGGTTTGGATTTTTGTTTTTGCTAACTGAAGCTCTCCCATAGCTAGGAACACTATTTTGAAGTAAAAGCTTTGTTTCATATTTTGTTTGAAGCATTTTGAAAACAGTGCGAAGAAAATAAATATCCCATGCTGAACTTCACAGTCTCCTTTTAATTGTAAAGACATCAAAACATTTGCAGTGTTGTAGGCTGGTAGTCACTGATTTTTACAATTCTGTTTTCATTACTCAACCCACACAAATGTCATATGGTGTCTGAAAACTTTTGAGCCGAGTGAAACATGCTATTTCACCAAACACTGTTAAATTTATTTTTCAATTACCCACTCCACCCCTTTGAAATGTCGAAGGGAGAACTCTTCTAATTCCTAGTTAACTTTTTAACATACCACAAAACAGAAATTTCCAACAGCATTATGCAGTTAATGGTGTACTGAAGTGCCCGAGAGCGTGCTAAAAACATTTTGATAGATAGCCAAGTCATTTATCTAAATCACCGTCAGAGCAGTGAAGCATCCTGCAAGCTTTTAAGCACAGTATAAGGTGATGTTTTCTGGCACTTTGGGTCATTTCTCAAACTTGAAACTGGGGTGTTAAAATACTGCTATTGTTTATCATCTATATATTTCAGCAACAAATCAAGACCCTATTAACATAATAACACATTTTCAGAAGTGTCCTACCACTAACTCTCACTCCTCTGTTAACAGTGCATCGCTGTCTGAATCTCAAGGTATAGAAATAATTGATGGTTAAACTCAAAGGGTGTTCACAGTAAGTAGTTTTCTAGCAAAACAGCAACTTCTTAGAGCAACAAAGTGAAGAAGAAAGGTGGCAGCAAGGTCAGTACGAAGAAATATTGCCGTTTCTACAGAAACTTATAACTACTGTCTGATTTTTGGAATGGCACCTACCCACTGCAATTCCACATCTTTGCAAGAACTGTAGAGATCAACATTTTAATTGCTTGGCTGTTCTGCTAAAATGCACTTTAAGACAACATGCATCCTGATTATCAAATGTGCTACAAAATTAGATTAAGGAGGGGGGGAAAAAAGCTACCAGAGAGATGTTATGTAAATTTGTCCTTACTGGTTGGAGTTTTGCAAGTATATGCTGTATTACATTACGATTTTATGTGTTTCTGTTTGGATCCACGACTGTTGTTAGGATCAGTATGCCACATGAGAAGGGATAAACAGAAAGAAGTCCGGTGCTTCTTTCCTTTTTCCTTTCTTGCCAAAAGGAGAAAAAAAAAAGCTTGCAAACCACATTTTGCACAAAAACTCACCCCACCCCTCATTACCTCTGCACTTAATTACCAGTCTTTCTTTTTTAAATACATGCAAGTAAATAAATAAATTAAATAACAACAACAACAATAATTATAATAATAGTAATTGCTTTAAAGTGGAAAAAATAACAGTTGGGACCTACATTGAGCACTGTGCCGGTGTTGCCACTCTGTTTGTGCCAATCCACTGAAGCATGCTTTGAGAGCCTTCTCCTGGAGCATGCAGGAAGACGGACTCGCAGTGTAGAAATCCAGCATCTGAGCAGGGCTCACTGCTAGAACGTCCATACAGTCAAACATGATTCCCCCTGCACAGAATGCCTGCAAAAGTGCTTTCCTCTAGGTGTGGAGGAAAATGGCACATAAAAGTACACCCAACTCCATCAAACTCTGCCCCTTTTTTGGCACGTAGGCTGTTGGTCTTTTTCCCAGACCAGAATCATGAATTATGACAGACAACACAGCTAAAAGCCTGTAATTGATCCAAATGATCATTTACCATTTTCCAGGCTGCCCAGCCAATCCAGCAAGATGGGGGGATGCGAGCCGCATTCCAAGTTTTAGCTACCACCAATTTCCCCCCAAAATTTCTTGAGAGTCAGTCCAGCTTCTGGGGAGCTTGCCGGGTGTGTGCCGCGTCCCACGCCGTGCCAATCGCCCACCTCCCCGGGATAAAACAGCTCCGGTGGAGGCTCGGAATCCCCCTCGGCCGTGAATAGATGCTTCTGCCTCTGAACAGCTCACTTCCTACTACTTGTGTCACAGGGAATGAAAGATTGAATTGCCTAATATATGCGAGTGAACTTTCCGTGAACCCTTCCCAGGCTGCTAACCTTCAAATGACCCAAGCGGTCTGACATCACCAGCTCCCAGGATTCTCACACGCCTTCACAACTCCCAGCAGCCCTGCAAAAAAGCCAGGCAGGCAGGCGGGCAGGCAAAGGCGAGCCCCAGCCCTGCCGGAGTCGCCCTGCAGCCGCCGAGCGGCCGGGTGCGGACGGGGAGCGCAACTTACAAAAAGATCCAAAATAATAAAGTAATTAAAAAAAAACCCAAAAAACCCCCCCAAAAAACCAAAAAAGCCACAACAACGAGGAGGAGGGGAAGGGGGTGGGAAGTAAAACAGCGGTGTTTTCAGCGGTTGTAGGGAACGGAGATTTTGAAAATTCCAGCTCAATTTGCTTAAAGTTCTGTGCCCCCCTCCCTCCCTCACACACACACACACATTCCTTTCCTCCCCAGAGAGGCCACGAGCGAGGCGCAGGCGCTGCCGCTGTTCCACAGCCAGGGACACGGGCTTCGCCCCAGCTGCTGGGCTGGCGGGCTGGGCTGGGCTGGGAGCAGCCTTATCCTGGCGCTGCCCCGGCACACGCCAGCAGGGACCCCGCTCAATGCCACCCGCGGGGACCCCGCTCGATACCACTCGCAGGGGCGATGGCCGGTGCCAGCCCCGCTCCCAGCGGGGAATCGCAGGGGCCCGCTCCTCCCGGGCGGGGGGGGCCGTCAGGCCCCATCTCTCCGCACCATCCATCCCTCACCCTGGCTCCTGAGTCACCCAGCGCTCCTTGGCTTCCCCGGTGGGTCAGATTTGGCACTGCCCGGGAGGGCCTTGTCCCCACCACTGAGCCCAGGGCAGGAAGCGGCCACGCATCCCCTCCTCTCCCTCCCAGCCCCGCCGCCGCCGGGTCCTGCCTGTCTCTGATTAGCAGAGAGGGGCTGGGGCCGCTCGTGTGGCCCCGGAGGGGCTGTATCAGCTTTCAGAGGGCTAATGAGCCCCAGCTCCCCGGGAGGAGAGAAAGGCCACGAGCTAATCCATGGGGAACTGGACCCAGCTCACGGTGCCGAGCGGGGAGACCTCCCTGGGGCAGGCGGCCCCGGCCAAGCCCTCACAGCCACTCCGAAGGCAAGGGGCTGCTCCCACCCACTAAGGTCTGTGCTAAACCGCACTGCCGACAGCTCTCCCTCATGGCCGGAGTAGGTGTCAAAGCCTTCCCAAGTCTGCGGCCACGATGCCACAGCCAGCCCTGTGCGGGCCCACCACTTGCATGAATCATGCCAGCAGAGAGCTCGGTGCTTTTTAGGTAAATAACAACCTTCTCCAAAATCTTGCTCACCGAGAAAGACTTCATGGAGGCTTCCACCAGTCCTTATTCCTATGGACAATTTAAAAATTAAAAACAACAGCCTGGAAACACTCCCTCCGCCCCAATGGAAAGGACACGAGTTCAATAACCACATGCATGCTTTCATTTTAAATGAATAAGCCAAGCCACCTCAGCCCCAGCAGAGTGAGCATCATCCAGGAGCAAGGCACACAGGAGCCTCATTTCCTCGCTCCAAAGCAAGCTCGGGTGCAGCAACTAGAAAACGGAACACTTGATCATTGCCCGTTTCTTGCAAAGCCCAAGATGGGAGTTGGGCAGAGAGGGGCACACTGAGCAGGCATGGCACACCACTGGCGACCGTAAAGAAATGCTGGAGAGAGACTCACCCTGGGACCTGCGCAGCCACTTTAATGGATGTGGTGTCCCCTCTCCACAAAAAGTCCTTTGATGAACCGAAAGCTCTCTGACAATGCCTGCAGATTGTATTAACAAAACTTTTCACACAGATTCAAGAATTTTTAAAAAAACCCCAAACCACAAAACAAATCCCCCACACAGCACACGCACTTGTTCCCTGAAACTGATATACCCACACTGAAAACCAGCGACCAGCAAAAAGACCTGCTGCAATCTGGAAGCGAATCCTTTTGAAGAGATTAAAACAAAAGCTTTTCTTAGCCTCCTTCCCCCCTCAACGGGAGAGCTGTAGTTGTCCCTGTAGCAGGCAGCCTCTCTTTCCCTCTTCCCTTCAGGCCGAAGAGTTACAAATACTGAAGTTTAACAGCGTCTTTTTAAAGGACTTTTAAAGGACTTTCTCAGCCCTTTGGGGTGTCTTTCCTCAGCCTGAACTCCTGCAGTTGAAGAAGCCCCTGACACTCTCTAATCCAAAATTTATGCACAGCATACGCTTACTAAAAAAGCTATCCTTCAGGGAAAGCTTGTTTAAACTATTTCAGCACAGCAAAACAGTGTTTGTTGCATTAAAATAGCCAAGTGGAAAAGTGGCTAAACTTTTTTTTTTAATCTTGGCTGGCTACATTGCTACAGTTTTGTTTGGAATAGCAAAAGCTAAATTAAAAGACAGTTATTTTCTAACCAGAAGACACAGGATGCACGAGAAATTTGGAATATGTAATGTATCACCACAAAAATAACTGGAAAGGATGACACAAAACACAGTATGGTTTTTTTTTCAGTCTGCAATTTAGGGAGAAAACAGCTTTTTGTGGGGATTGGGGTTCTTGGAACAGTTTAAGCTTATGCCAAGAAAAACATGTTGCCCATGTGAGATAAAAGTAAACAGAATCAGACAAACAGAAATACAGTTATGTTTATCCCATTAGCAGTCTTATAATACCATATTCAAAAATAATACCTGTCAGTTGTACCTCAAAATGTAGAGTGGCAACTTCGGAAAGTAAACGTCAGGAAGTGACGCTTAAGTGTGTACAAACTGGAAAACGACTTTCTCACTGTATCAAAATGAGCCAGGTAGCTCATCATGCTTTATTACAAGTAATAGTTGCACTAATGCTTATATTTATTACCAAATGCACATGTAGTTAAAAAATTCTTCAAATAGCCCAATGGTTTTCTATTTCTACAATACAATAATCTATGCATCTTTTATTTCACTTTGAAATAGCACAATACTTGTTTTTCTTCAACAGAGTATCAGGAAAAGCTACATTCATAAAATGGGGGATATTTTCTAATTTAGATCAGGACTAGTCATAATCATTGTGCTTACTAATAGTCCTCTAGTTCAAATGTAATGAAACGCTAAGTATTGCCACATACTTTAAATGCCTACCCAGCACCCATAAAGGTGCAAGGAGGCAACAACTCTCCAGTATCTTCGACTCAGTCCATGCAAAGAAATTGTGGTTTCACATCAGTGCTTTGATCTGTTTTCTCTCAGACTGTGATAGCAGAAACTTTACAATAAACATATTCTTAGCTATAAGTGAAATAAAAAGCACAAGTTCAAGTCAGAAATCTATTTCCTCTGGTGTTACTGTATATTTGTCAGTGTGACATAGCACATTTGAAACCCATAATCATAAACCAAAAATTTACAGCCAAGGTTTAGGGTCTACATCTGTTTCTCTGGTTTTTGTACTGCAATTACCCACTGGACAATTCAGAAAGCAGCACTATGAATCATGTACTGCACACATGGTTGTGCTGGTCACTTTTTCGTTAGTACAAGAGGCTGAGGATGCCATAATGTGCTTCACTGAGAGAGAGAGAGCATTAACTAGAATTAGGATGAGTGCACCAGGCTCTCTAATAAAAATGACTTTACTAGAAGCAACAGAGTACTTCTGGAACATTACAGGCATATTTATAGGATGGAAAAATTAAGAGGTGCA
This sequence comes from Rhagologus leucostigma, assembly GCA_013397725.1. Classification (NCBI taxonomy): domain Eukaryota; kingdom Metazoa; phylum Chordata; class Aves; order Passeriformes; genus Rhagologus; species Rhagologus leucostigma. The sequence continues at coordinate 931,142 of VZTD01001058.1, read as the reverse complement.
TGCAGAAATTCTCCCCAACTAAGTACCTCAGGGGAAGCAGACTTTTTTTTTTCCTTTTGCACGCATTTTACTATTAATCAAATGTAGCACTCTCTTGAAACAGTTTTGACAGCAGAGTAAATGGTTACTAGTGAATGATGTGTGTGTTTAAGCAGTGAAAGCAGAGACAAAGTGATGTTTTCTTCTACTCCCTAGGCAAGAGCTGACACTAAGCTTGCTGCCTCAGCTTTGATACTCACAGATGCCTTTGTGTCAGTTGCTGGGAGAATCACTGGCAGTTCACTAACCCTGCCTCACACACAGGGGCTTTGATTTTTACCTCTTCATTGACGATAGATGTTAATATGAAACAGTACTTGCCTGCCTTGGCAGGTTTTTTTTTCCCCCCAGGTTTTTTTTTTCCCTCCCCCAACTGGTGATACAAATCTGAAAAACCTGAAAACCTGAATTCCCCCTTCACTACATGTAGTTTTCAGTGTTGAAGGATGTTTTCTTCATGTCTCAAGCACATGAATGATGTCAAAAGATTATGGGGAAGAAAATCACTAGATCACAGGAGAATGGCTGAATATTTAAAACTCTAAGGTAGTCCTAGGAAATGGGTATCAATTGTGAGCAAGAATTGCCCTCAAGAAAATAAAACAGTAAAATTACTGGCATGAAATGGCACAAATGACATGGAAAAACATGAAATACAGTGAAATCAAGTAAAAAAGGGGTTTCTTCAGTCTGCTATACACTACTACGCACAGCTTTCAATGACCGAAACAGGAATTTGCACTAACAGGAAGAATTATTTCAGGCCTGAAATATAACAGCAACTGGCGAAAGACAATTCAGTGCAGAGCAGTATTTTATTTTAGATGGGAAAAGCAGAGTTAGTCATCTCCAGACCCAGAACTCAGGCATGCAACCAGTCTGCGAATCACTTACTGATAAAGGCTTTTTGTCTGTTTTAATCAGTAGATATGTATTTGTAAAGATGCCTTTAAAGCTGATTGCTTAACTTAAAGGCTATAAAAATAATTCATCTCCACAAACTTGAGCATACAACCATGTTTCTTAGAACCATACAATCCTTTGGCCTGGAGCCAGGGAAAGAGAACTGCCCTACATGATAAAACTGGAAGTGTATCTGGCTCAGCAATCCATTTCTAAGAGTGACTGCTACTAGATCTTTCTAAGGAAAAATACAGGAATCCCTAGTGATTGGTGAAGTATAACTCACCCATAGGTCCTCTAATAGCCTATTCTCTAACAGCAAATCACTTAAGCATTAAAGCATGAGCTTTAACACCCCTTCCAAATTTGTTTTTGGTAATAGTGCTGGTGTTCTAGATATTCATATATAGCCAATGTCTTTTTGGATTGCGATAAATTTGTAGCTCTGTGACACAGAAGTAGATAGTAAGTTATTAGGCTTTGAGATAAAGAAGAATAACTTAAAAAAAAACCAAACCGAACAAAAAAACCCCCCAACCAACCAAACAAAAAAAAAACCCACTGTAAAACTCATCCATGTTGCAAATAAAGGAGAGAGACCAAACTGCACCTTTTTGAGGCCCCAAAGGCTGATGGCTGCAGGCTCCTGAAAGGCTGGCAAAGAGGCAATGACATCATATGCATGAAGAGGGGACAACATGCATTTTTGAAGGATATAAAAAGAAAAAAAATATTATTAGATTAAAATCTGGCTACATACTGAATCTACACTTGCTGTTTACGAGGATCCTGCAGTGCAAACACCACTGCTAAATGGTTGCCAGAAAAAAACAGAAGTGAGGAAAAAAAGGTTTGTTTCATTTTGTTTTCTTTTTAAATGACTAGAAACTGCTGTTTCAAGGTTAAGCCAAGAAAGAGATTTTTACTGCTAGCCTATAAATCCCTCAAAACATAGAATTATAATGGAAATGCTGAGGTAACTGGAGTGCCATGCATGGCACTGACACATTGCATTATATAATCCAGGGAGAATGAAGGTTGGGAGATCTATAAAACCTAAGTAGAATCAAGATGTATGAAAGAGCAGAAGAGCAAGTAGAAATGCTGAATATTAAACTGCAGAGAATACTACTTCTAACCATAAAGTTTCCTATATGCTGAATATGCTTATGGTTGGCTGAAGGCGAAAGAGCACAGAGCTCCGTTAAAACTAAAAGAGAGATTCAAAAAGGCTGTTCAAGTAACTACTTTGTTTCTGCCTTTTTTAAGGAGGTAGAAAAAAGAAAGTTACCTAACAAAAGGATAGTATTTCCTGATGTTCTGATATCCTGAAAGGTGTCTCAGAATGTATAAATAAATAATGCTAGAACATGCAGAATAAATGGGAGTTCCAAACACAGACAACCTACCACCCTAATTGTAACCAGAATCAGAATATAAACTGGGACAACTGTACTTCTGCTACAGGTTCACTAACGACCTCTTAAACTCTTGGTGAAAAGTTAGCCCTGATGGCTTTCTTCCAGAAAAAGACCAAAGCTACCAAGCAGTAACTGGAACTCCAGCTCAATAAATACATATATCCTAACAAAGACTAAACCTTACCTAAGCCCTATTTAATTTAAGACAGACTTAAGCAGCATTTAAGGCTTGTGCTCCTGCACTGCTGACAAGGACAACCCATATAGAGAGAACCCAGAGGCCTGAGATGGCTGAAACACACGTGAGCGGAGCTCTGGTCACAGAAAGCCCAATGCAGATTGGACTGGATTATGCCATGAATGTACTGCAATAGATCCATGCTCGGCAGCGTGACGTGTATTCATGGCAATCCAGTTCCCACTTAGCTAGTTCTCAAACCTACATCAAACACTGAAAGTCCAGTATCCTATCTGTGGGCATCTTAGAAAGTAGAATGAATGGGTGACTGGAAAATGTGTTGGCATAGCTACCTGCCTAGCAGGGGTAATGACGGCAATGACAATGTGGTGACATCGCCTGAAATCCGCTGGTAATGATGGTCATCATGCCAACATCTCCGCTCTGCCTGTTGCTCTAACACACTGTACTTTCACACCTTTGTTTCTGTCATACCGATGTGCTTTCTGTTTGGAAACAGCCTGAGAAAATTTTTGCTGTAAATGAGGTACAATTACCCAGAAACTGAGGTATATATTTAGCAAATCGGTGTCTGGTTTCTTTTGTAGAACATGTGCCATCAATAATGTGTGAATTAACTGAGGGCACATGTCCTCTGAGGGACATTGTTATCACTGTAACTTTATTGATGTAGCCTTAAAAGTAAACTTTACTAACAGAGTCAGTTTTACAAGCATAAAGGTTATCATAGTGTAACTACTGTTGAGCAGGTGAGGGATTCTGTATATTCCTTTTATATTACAGTAACTGTCCATGACTGGGCTGTGACAAGTAACACTCTTTTAAAAAGACTGCTTTCTCACCCTACATTGTTATACCAGTGTAACATTCAAACATAGATGAGATCTCAGGAAAAGTCAGGCTGGGCTGGACCTCACTTGCATTCAGAACAAGCAATGGCACCATCAATGACGTCCACTCTGGAATGTTCACAAGATGTTTCCTGGTTTTCAAACCCTGCTAGAATATACTTATCAAATTGTTCTTCGGTGCATTCCTCAAATTCTACTTGACTTCTGCAGTTTAAGCCAACAAAGAAAAATTTGCATGGTCTCAAGCTGCTTCACTAAGCTAGTCCCACATGATTAAATATACCTGCAAATTCCCATACCCTTAGACTGCAAGACTCTCATATTGGACCACAGAAGGGATTGAATGTCCACATATATTAAGCCCATGTTCAGGGAATCACAACTGACACACATGCTTTAATCAAAGACAACTTACAGTGCAGTTAGATATTGCGGTGGTGAACAGCATACTGCCCCAGGCTTTGTGCAGTATCATGGATTTTTGCCCTTTTAGGACCTTTAGCAGTGGAGGACATGCAAGGTGGTCTCTAAGCATGTGGTGGTCCCTCAGCATATCAGGCTTGACAGATCTATAAAACTATCGAATTGGTTTCGCATAAACTAGACCAAAACCTCTTCATTTGGGTATTTTAAGCCTTCTTCTGACTGAACAATTCTGCACAGACCTTGTCATCACACTCTAAAAAACCCATTTCTTTCAATCCAATCACACTTTTGGGCAATCATCATCAAGAACAGGCTTCTTATTTGTGGGACACTGATCTTCTATGTATTGTTATCAGACTGTTAGAAAAACAGACTTACTCAACTTCATATGGAGACATGAGAAGAAAAATGTGTGGAAGGATATTCTATCCTTTGCCAAATGGCTTTGAGATCTCACCCTTTGTGCATCCATCCATGCTGTCTTTGGCATGAAATATGCCAAAGGATACACTAGAAGACAGGGTTGTGGCCAAGCTCTTTCAAAGAATTATCAAGACTGATGGATGGGTAAAGTAAGCCTGAATGTATACAAGCTTTAGTAACAAGAATGAGGCATGTGCACATTCCCAATCCTGAGAAATGTGTTGTAATCCTCCTTAAAAAGCACAGCAAGTTGTTATCTACAATCAGATCTTAAATGACAAGTTGGTGCACATATGTTAATTAAAACCTTAAAAAAGTTAAAAGGTCCACCTGCTGGATTCTTAAATTCATCTAAAAATTGTTAGGTTTTTTTTCCTTTTTAAAACAGGCTTACTAAGAGCAGAAGCGCACACCACTGATACTAAAGCCTATTCTGCTAGCTGAACAATGCAGGAACATTATGTCACTCGGAGGTAGGACTTCACAAGCATGCAAGGAAGGCTAAGAGCTTTGCCAACACAAATTATCAGACAGAACCTCACTGGAAAAAATGAGGCACAAAGATCTAAGTGAAGTGTAAAACTTACTGAGACTTGAGCGACATGTTGACAGATACCACTCCGCTCTCTTGCTTCCTATCAGAACCCAACAGCCAAAGCAGAGATTCCTAAGCAGTGTTTTTACAGGCTAGGCTTAGTCTCTCCCTCATCTTATCAGCAGCCTTCAAAGGGACTGTGGGTGGATCTCCTCCAGGAAAAGAAGAAAAAAACCCAGAACCAAACCAACAAAAAATCCCTCAGAAGTGCCACCTCTTCCATACAAATATATTGGCGCAACCACAGAGGCTTTGCTTGAGCTGAGAAAACACACCTGGCTCTTCTAAAGGAGAAATTAAAGAATTCGTGCTTCAGCCCTCAAGCCTTGAGTGGCCTTAGAGAAGAGGAATAGCTAAGGAGAGAGTCTAATCAGGATGCAGGGAAAATCAATACTGGCTTCTTGAAATGCCTTAGGCAGGAAGGAACAGTTTAAGGTTGAGACATTTTTCTGCTCTTTCTGAACAACAAAATGTAAGACTGAGTGTACAGGTGAGAACACAAAGGTAGGAGAAGGCTTTCAGGAAGACTAAAAGTGATCCAAAGCATGTTTTACCCTAAAGTTCTTTGGGAAATCTTATCTTTTAAAAGTTTCCTAGTTTTGGTGCATGAGAGATCTTTCTACACACCACTCAAAGTTGTCCAAAGTAACATTTTCAGGAATAAAAGCACACCATTGTACTGTTATTTTCTGACTTTGGTGTGGAATACAATTATTTAAGACTCAGTGGGAGAGTATGAAAGGAGCAGGAGTGTAATTCCAGTTCAGGAAAAACTCCAATAACTGACAACAAGTAAGAAACACAAGATAGATGCATTGTGTTGTAGGGGTGAGTCCCATTGGTTGGAAACCCTGACTCTCCCAGCAGGACTCAGTTCCATAGCAACTCCTGAGGGCAGATTAACCCTTTCCTAGTTAACATATCTGGAATGATTTAAGAGACCTTTTCCTTCTCCTGCAACAGAATAATTTCATAGTTCCATTTGCAAAAATGGTTTGGAAAAAAAAATGAGTCAAATGCTACCAGGGTAAAAGCAAAGCTATCTGACTCACCACAGGATACTGATGGTACAATGAACAGAGAATGCAGGGAGTTCACGTCGGTCTAAATGATATTTTATATCCTCAGGTGTTCTGACATATGCAAAACACAAAATGTATTTCTCACAAAATAGTTCATGCACAGTCTGTGGGGACCCTGTCCAGACTGCATTTATCAAGTACCAATGGTCTTTCTCACCCAAATTCTGCCCACTCATTGACTTCTGTCTAGATAATTACTGAAGAATTAAAGAGTCCTCAGCTGGCATAGATAGTACTTAATTAACCTAAAAAAGAATTTTTCACCATCAGAGAATGTGTTACTTTCATTCAGAATTGTGCAGGTTGATTACTGTAAACTCTGAAATAACTCCTGCAAATCTTATAATACTAGTTGTTTTTCTTCTAACAGTCCTTTCTAATTACTGGCATCAAGTAATTTAATGAATTTGGGAATCTCTATTTATTTCATCACAGCAATTTCCCTATTTTGTTTTTAGAACTGCATTACACTTCTGTGTATACACATCAAATGTAAGCATGAATACTATATACAAATAGCATAGTACTATTCATGTTCTTCTGGTTATCCGAAATAACAAAGTTCAAATCTAAAAAAATCAAAATCTAAGACAAAGACTCCTAAAGCTCTCTATTTTTTACATGTTAGAATTCAGCTACATTAGTTTTCTCCCTTGTAAGAGAGTGAGATGGTCCCTGGGGACCAGGAAGGGCACATGTCCACACTCAGGGTGTGGTCACACTTCATTGCTGTGAGCCACAGCTGCACAGTGTTAGAAAAAGGAGCTACTAAGTTTCCAGAGGAGAAAATAAGAGATCAGGCCGATGTGATATTACACTTACTTTTGACTGTCTTCTGGTCACAGTAAGTGAGATCTGTCTATTTCCTCCTTTCTTTCTTTTTACAGGCAAAATTGGACTCACGGTAGAATGGGCATTAAACAATGTTTGGAAAGGCAAGCACCAGTGACACTGGCCCATTTCAGACAAGCAGGGTAAGACTACACCTTTCCTTTCCTCTGGAAGACCCAAAGACACTCTTAGCTGAAGGTTCACAGGAGAAAAGCCTTGAACCTGGTCATCTTCTGCTCCTCTTCCCCCACCCACCATTCTCACACATGGACACAGCAGGTCCTGTAACACACACCTCCCACCAACATCTCTTCATGAAGTAAAATCGCTGCTCAGTAGCAGCTCCTCAGTTCCCATTCAGACCGGTCAGAAGAAACCACAATCCTGTTAAAGCTTCTTCTTTTCTTAGTTGCTTTAAAAAAACAGGTAACCTTTGTGTGTTACTGAAAGGACTATCTATATGTTTGAGATATGCCTTGCTTTTCTAAACATTTCACACTCTAAAAGTTCATCTGCATTTTCTTCCTATGGTTCTCGTAGATCACTTGCAAATCCAGGTGGGATAGAAAGATATCATTTAAAAGTCTATGTATTATTTGATTTGGCTTCTTGTACAATATCTTGAAAACTCATCTTGAATTACTTAGCTGCTGACTTTCATAAAACTAGGAGTATCAATACAGTGGGTGGGAGATTAGTACAAACAGAGGTAGTTCAGAAATACTTTGTGAACTGAAAATTAATTAGGAAGAATCAATTTAATTTCTTACAATGGAGTTTTTTTGAAAGTTTGTATTTTGCTATCATTATTCACCTAAAACTATCACTGATGCCACTGGAAATGTAGCCTCTAAAATGGTAAAACCTGAAGGACCAAGTTCAACATGCTTATGTTCTGTTGAAAGTACCTTTTCATATAAATGCCAACACACACCTATCAAATATTTGTGTTCTTCATTAAACTAATGCCTTCCTGCACCATAAACAAGATGGTGCAAAATATAGGTGTACTCCCACGTCCTCCTACTAAGGTAGGCGATATCAAAATAAATTTGCAACCATATCATTACATCAATCTCCAGTATTACTGCATCAGTACTATAACCATAATTAACTAGCTGCAGGTCAAATTTCTAATAAATCTTTAGAAATTAAATGTATAATTTGTCAAAACCACATGTCCTCATAAATTGATTATTCAGAATTTAGAAGCTTTTTAATTAGGAAGAAATTTATGCAATACCATGTGTAATAATTACGAATCAGCTCTTCTGTGATATTTTTGTACATCAGCAAAAATTAAAACACTGGAAAACATTACCAGGTCATTGCAGTATTTCAATGTCAAAAGAAACACATAGTTTAAATGTAGAGGTTAAAAATATTTTCCCGTATCTTTTACATCTTATATAGCTTTATGATCTCAGAACTGCAATCATTAACCAAATACAAAATCAATGAGAAAAAGATCTAATCTGACCGTTTCCAAGCGCAGAGTCACTAAAAATGATTTATGCCACTGTAACACTTTTTTTTCCACGGTTCTATAGTTTTACTAAACAGCATATATTCTAAGTCAAACTTCCATTTTATGCTACGCTAAACAGTACTTTGCCTCTCTCATCCCTTCCAGCTAAAATTCTGAAAGAGTTTAAAACTTTAAAAACATCACCTTTGTAACAAGCGCCAAGATGAGGGGTATGACCCTGGCTGCCAAATAGAAAACTAGAGAAAAAGAAAGTTAAGTGATATTCGTTCACGGCACACAAGAAGCAAAAATTGTACCCCAGCTCCCCTCCTCTCCCCTCCCGTGCTTTCACCACGGGCCTATTCAAACTCTGCACCCCCACAAGGGCTCTGGGTACTTCTATCAACATTTCATAGGGGAAGATTTTTTTTGACAGAGAACACAAAAGCTGCTTTGTGTGAAGTCTGGACACTTTTTTTCTACCTAATAAAAACATGAATAGAAGTGGGACCTCAGCAAGCATATGGCAGTAAGTCTGGACTAACCGAAAAAAAGGGGCCTAGAAGAGTTTGCTCTCTGTCATTCCCCACCGTGTTTACTGTTGAATGTATATGGTGTAAATAAGGAGTATGCAGAGCGGGCCATAATGGAACATTGTTTATGTGCACATCCTGGCAAACGCATATACAGCATGGAGACTATTTCCAAGCAGAACATAAACACAAAAGGGGAGTGATGACAAACAAGTATTCCAAGGCAAGAAAAATGTTATTCCATATACAAACCAAACAAACTAAAGTGGTTTCTCCCCTGCTAGGATCCAACTGGCAGATCTCAGCTGCACACACTATGTAGCTGTTAAAGAAATGAGAGACATTCCAGGCTTACTGGTTGGCTTTCTTTTTCTTAAGAGACCTTATTATGCTCCCGATATTAAAAAGAAAAACACAGTTAATATTTTATTTTACTCTCTTGCAAAAACACAACAAAACAAAACAGCCCTTTCTTTCGGCCTGAATAAGAGCTGGGGAGATAGAGCTGATGCCAAGAAAACACCGTAAGGAATTAAGTCACAGCTTTTCTATTTCGAGTTCCCACTGAAAGATACAGAGATGGTTCTTTCTTCTGCAGGTCTCTCCGACAAACCTACTACATGGCTTTAGCAGGTGACACCAGTGTGACAATAACTTAGCGGTTTCATGCTCCTGGCAGAATTCTTTTCCTTTTAATCATTACTCATAAAAAGAAAGAGGGTTTAGAGGGTTTAGACCCAAGTCTCTGCACTTTCAAGATAGCAAACCAGGGGATGAACCTTTTTTTGTGTGCTTACTTCTGGAGTACAGAGTATTGTGCTTTGACAGCTGCTATGTAAATAAATGGGTGTAATTTTATTCCTTTAAAACTAACTTCAAACACATACCCAACTAAATGAGGAAGAAAAGATGACAAGTAGGAAAACAGACAGTAGAGTGACAACAAGAACCACAGAAAGTCAAGTGATAAAGCAGAGCTTTTTAAATAATTAATAGGCCTTTTTAGGATATTAGACACTAGAAGCTAGCAGCTTTAGTAGGAGATCAAAGGAGGTCCAGAACAAAAATACTTTGTGATGTCCTTCACAGAAATGCAGAGCCAACCTGTGTTTTTAGACTATTTTAAGATAGTCAGAGTGTGCCTCACTTTCTTCAAAGCTCTAGGTAGGGACTCAACAAACATGAAATACAAGCAGAACTGGGACCTGCACCTACATGTAAGGTTTCTGCTAGTCTGTCAAAACCTGGATGCAAATGTCTCATGCTCTGCTTTTATGAACTCTTGGAACTTGGGTGCATCACTCATTGGGAAGTGATAGAGCCCGCGCTGGGAATACTTGTAGCACCTCTACAATATATAGACAGTCTTTTATGGAATCACCTTATTCTTTGATTTTCCTTTTTTCATGTATCATTTCCATTATACAAGACCAAAAGAACCCTCACAAAGCCCCTCACTGGTGACTGGTTTAACATTAATACTTTTCAATTAAAATCACACTTTAGAGTCCAAAGGAGGCTTATTTAATTTTTTTTTTAATTACCCTTGAGTGCACACCTACCTCATCCCAACGTGACCTTACACACACTCACTGCTTGGATTTCTCTTCAGCTGCTTGCAGACTTGTACAGAGCTTTCACTGTGCTTCACGAAACAACACATTTCTCATAATTACTCTTGGCTGCATGGACCACTTACAGCACGGTGACAGGGAGGGTGCACACCAATGCCAAGTACAAGCTCCCATGCTCTTTCTTCATTACAGAAGGTATTTCTGGTGGCTGAATACCTTCTGCGTATTAGAGCTGTTGGCTGCATGAAGAGAAGTTTTTTGTGATGTGTGCTACACTGGGCAACCGTATGGCAAAGAGGAGGATCTGTGATGGCTGTTGCAAAGCCGAGTCACACTGGATGCTCTGATGATTTTAAATAAAAGGGGTTTTAGTAAGATTCCACATCTTACCCCTTACTCTTAAAGAAAAGGTATTAAACTATAGGAAGAATCTTAAAAAATTCTGCCAAATGTATAAAATTCCTAGTGAGACTTAAAGAATCTTTTTATTCTCTTCATCTAAGTTGCATCAGTCAAGTGAGCCACTCAGTTTTCATCTGAGAAGTTTTCAGCTTTAAGGACTCAGAAGAATGGCCTACAAACATGACCAGACTGGCATGCTGAAACGCTAGGAAACTGAGGGATAAGGAAGAAGTACTCTAAATTAGTACCACTAAGCCTTTTAATTTGTATAACAGTATTAAGATTTATTTTACGTTTGTGGCTGGCAACACTGAGTAATTCAGATATGCTAAAGTGAATTCAGGGCCTGCAAAAGAGGCAACAAAGATACTGAAAAGGTACTGTGAAAACTCTGAGACCAGCTCTGTATTCCTTACTAACTGTTGTCCAAGCTGTGCAATCTTATACATTGTTGTTTACTAGACAACTACATGAAAACTAGTATTCTTTATATACTCCTCCCATCCCCCCTTTAAATTAAAATTGAGTTGTTATTTTAACCCTACTCAAGTATGTAATATAGTGATGATTGTAAATCTTTATGATCACAAAATCCCTTTGATTTATCCCTTAGTTTACTAGCTTTAACAAACATAATCCTAAAAACAATACAGAGGAAGATCTTACAGGCCTTCAAATGGTAGAGATGGAGCAGGGAATGACTATATAAGTAGAGCTACAGCTTCAGGGCTCATGACTTGCCTGTTGGGAGGCTTTCTGAATGCTGCTAATAAGGTCCTGCCAGTGGAACCAGAAAAATATCTTCATAAAAAAAGGCCTTCAAGTGTGGGAAGATACAATTTTCCAGAAAATTTTTAATAAAAAGCTTATAGATGTGGGACCTAACCTAACAATAGACATAAGTATGTCTGAATACATAGGAAAACATGAATATTATTAAAAGTGGCAAGTCCATCCTGCCTACCCCCCACCTCCAGATCTGTAGTCACGAACATGAGCATGTTCAAAGCTTATGTGAAGATACCAGACCTAGCTCTCCACTATTAGTGACCGTATGGCAACAGCCAGTTAAACACACAAAAATTTTTTTTTATTTTTCTGCTCTGTATTCCACGCTGCGACAGCCAGAAGAAAATACGTGGATATTTACGTCTGCAAAGCAAAGCAAAGTATACCTGCCTTGTCTATCAGCCTTGGCCTTAGCCAAGATGCAGCCACCACCCTGCATCACAACTGACCCTCTGAACATTTTGAGAATCTGTATTAAACCAACGTTTAGCACTAACTCTCCCACATGAATTCCAGAGAGTCTATGCACAGGCATGGCAATTCCTTTTGACTGTACCTACACTCACAAATACAATGGGCCAGAGCTCAGTTCCAGCCCTGAGGCTCAGCTTGCATTCAAAGCACCTCCCACTACATTACAGCACTGGCTTGGGCATACCTTTGGAGACAGTTCCTCACTCAGCTGCTCCCAATCCATGCCTGGCATTGCTGGGGAGAGGAGGCCTGTGTGCTACCTGTCAGTATGGACAACTCACAGCACATGACCTCGGCCCATGCCCTGACCCTGCTTGTTTTTCTGATAGCCTTTGAACCCCTGCAATTCACTCTATCCAGCAATATGGGCAGGAACTAAGCAAGTCTAAGAGCTTCCTGTGGCTTTTGCTGACTCTCAGGACAGTTCACCACATTCTGGTGGAGAAAGAGCCCATGTGAGTAGATGTCAGACTTCAAGCCCATGAGAAGTTCCTGAAAACAGGAATTGCAACAGGCACTGTCTTTTCAAGCATCATTGCTAGCAGAGGGTTGGAGTCCTTGCATGAGTGCTCTTTGCTGTCTCTGGAGCTGTCTGGTTTGGGGAAGAGCTGCCTCCACTTGGCTAGCAATACTTATGCAACATCTTTATACTCTCACTGGACCCACACAAGAAATCTGATCGACTACCTTCAGGAACCATCCAAAAACTTTGGAACCTTCCAGTTGGCTCACTTCCTTGTCCTCTTGGGTAGTCACATATCTTATACGACATCACCTTACTAAAAAACACAGAAATGTTATGGGTTTTGTACTGCCTAATATTTAAGAATATATACAATAAGTCAGTGCCTTCAGTTACATCATCCTCTTGAGCTGAGATATGGAGATGTATCTGATGAAAGAGGGAAAAGAAGTCTTTATGTTTTTCTCTCCTGCATCTATCTCCCAAACAGGCTTGGCATGGGTAGGAGTGATGTAATGCTTCTTTCGAAGACATTCTTAAAGGGTCAAAAATGAGGAAAATATCCCTTGAACACACCAAGAGGACAGTTTATCACGTGGGAATTCTGGTCACCTATTTGGAATTTAACTGCAAACACAACATGTTTCTTAGTGCCGGCACTGGCACATGAAACTGGAGGTGAGCTTGCTGGTCACTTACATTTCATTAGTACAATGAAGCTTTTACTGGTTGCTTATTAGTGAGAAGAAAAAGTGCCATCCTGGTCAGCAAAAATTGCTATGCTTCCCCTAAGTGTAAAATTTGGTGTTGAGACAACCCAGATGCCCGAGCTTATCACACCAACAACAAATTCCCTTCTGGGAGGAACCTACTCTACCTTCTCATTAGTTTTGTCCCAATTCATTTATTTATTAGCTAGTCATCATAGCCATCATTACCCTTGCCCCCGCCTAGCTAAAAGAACTGTAACCGAAAAGGCAACTGTTTCATGTGTCTAGTAGGCAGTATGCCCTGCCTACCCACCCCAGATATCCACTGTCAACATGGAGACAGGACTACTTCCAGGATGGGAGTGCTGGTCACCTAGCCAAGACGCCAGGAGGGAAGGGATACACTCCTCAGCAGGTGTCATGAAGGCTAACCTCCTAGCCAAGGAGCCAAGGCCAGCCAGTCCCTGCTCTGTAACCCCCAAGGACAAGGCAGGCGACAGCGCCACACAATGGACTGGCGTAGAGCTGAGCACTATGGCCAAGAGACAGAAATCCTTTCAGCGATCCCACCCAAAGGTAGGAACCACTGGAAAGCCAACTTCAGCGCACATCTGCTAGTCAGAGAGGAAGAAGCTGGCACAACGAAACACGATTGTGTGGCTTTCTGTAAAAGGGGCTTTTAATAGCAAAATCTCCAGACCTTGATCTGTCAGAGGCACAGTGCTGTTGCAGCTTCCTTATCTTCAACAGGGTTTGATCATGTTGAGCACATTAAAATGAGACCACTTCTTAGTGAACAGGGCGGACGGGAAATACTTTATCACTAAACAGAACCGCTTAAAATCAGACAGTTCTGGAGGTTGACAATCTAGGCTTAAACACCCTCCTGAGCTAATCATGCTGCTCCTAGGGCAAAAACTATGAAAGAAATATGACACTTAAGCACAAAATTGACACATTTTGCAGAGGAATTCGATGGAGTTATTGAGCACAACGGGTTTTTTAAGCATTTCTTTGAACTCAATTCTGAACTCAAAACATATAATCTGTTGGGTCTACATGACATTTCCAGTGCTGGTAAACTATGTTTGAATATATCAGGCAGAGGATGGCCTACTTGTTCAAAGTTCTAATTGTCAATTTTAACGGATGGCTACTAACAAAATTTGCAATCCTTTGTTAGGTGAAAAGAGCCTAGACAGAATAATATGAGAAAAAAATATATATACATAAAGCATTTTCCGTAACTATTTATGTTTTAAATTCATACCTTCAAAGCCAAGTGCATGCCACCGGAGTGAAGGATTTAACAGTTGTGGGTTTCTGTTGTTGTTTTTAAGAGTTAGGGATACTGGGATTGCTCAGTCTATAGAGAAGTCAGTGTAGCTGGAAAAGTGGATGAACAAACATCTTTACTGCCACAGCAAACAAAACCTGATACTGATTTTTCTTATCCATACCGTGGACGTCACAAAAAGCTACATAGATGTAAATCCACCGGAAATAATAGTTACTCTGAATTGCTGCTGGTCAAATATAGCAGAATTCGGCCTGACATGAAGGCAGAAGAACAACTCTGCAATGGCATTTATGCAAGAAAATAGTAACATAATATATTCTTTACTTAAGAACCCTATGAAATATTTAAACATTGACATAAATTAGCTTTCCTAAGAAAAATTCGTTGCTGAATTTTCAGGGCCACAAACATTTTGAGAGTAGGCTTTCTGATAGTATGATGTAGTATTAGTATGAATTTGGGCCAGCGTTTCCAAACTGAACATTTAAAGCTAAGATAAATATCTTTTTATGTGCCAAGTATTTATGGTTCACAGACACACTGATAATGACTGAGTCAGGCAGGACCAATCCACTCCAGCAGTGAATTTTAGGGATGCAACCCCTGTTTGCATCAAATTAAGGTAACTATGCTGCTGATCCACAACCACAACACGAAAAGCCAAAGGTCTCTAACAATACTTAGTCTCATATAAGTGGAAACACAGTAGCAAAGTGTGGTCAGTAACTTGTGGGCTAGACTCATCCTATCATTAACATAATTTTTTTCATGAAACCTTAACGATTAAAAAAAGAAGTATCAACTCACAAAATACATGGCAGCCTTAGAAGTTAAGAAAAAGGGCATAAATCGCATTTGAGCCAGAGGAAAATAAGTACCATGAGAAGTAGCGCTTTTTGTCATTTTAGTTTTTGTTTTCGGACAGCTTTATTTATACACAGGATGAAAAAACACTGCAGAAAGTTTTAACACAAACAGGTTTTTAAGGTGATCTCTATCTACTACAAAAGCAATTTACATTTCCATTATCAGTCTTAAATCTTTCCTGAGAGTCTGAAGGCCAAAGTAAGTTTCTAATCTCAGCCACTGTCTACACGGCCCGGCCCGTTCAAAAAGAAACCCTCAAAGCTCAGGCTCCTTAAATCAACTCCATTTGGTGCAAGGCTGGGTTTCCTGCTTGTTTGCTTTTGGCCTTCCTGCATATTGGTTCAAGACTTAGGGCCGAGCTCAGCTGCAGAGATAATGCAAAATCAGAACGATTCTTTTCCTCTGGCTGCCAAGGAAATCCCTGCTTTAGATTAGAAAATAACTAATGATTGTGTGTCCCTGTATGCTTTGGAGTAGGGCCCCTTATTTTATCTACGTGGCAGCTACCTGTCAACGTGTGGTGCTTGGAGTAGCGCACTGGGAGTTCATACACACCAAGACTATCTAAACAGACCATTAAGTGCTAGTAAAGTAACACATGTGAACGACAGGTCAATAAATTTTAAACAACTTATGTTCACTGCAAAGACCTGGCTGTTTTAGAACAAGCTGTGTTTACATAAAATCAATTTTTACAAGCATCTAAATAATTAGGGAATATACTGCAATAATAATTATATTCTAAGTTCGATATAATAGTTCCAAACAAATTCAGCCATCACTTGCTTGTTTACACAGTTCCTCCCCCCTCCCTTCCCAGTCTGGCTTCTTAAATAACTCCTCCTCTTTACAGAAGATGTTCAAATTCCAACTACTGTCCAAATGAGAAAGAACTGTTATTTTTTATACTACTGTGCCCTGATGCTCATCCCACTGCATATGTATGTGCAAAATGACTGAGAGGTCAGTAAATCACAGTTCTAACCTATGTTGTTATTTTACCCCTTCTAACAATATTTGCCAATATTTATTTAGAATCAGATTATTTACCCAGAGCAATCTATGCGTTAACAGAAAATTAGAATTATCCAAATTCAATTCCGGATCAAAAATTCAAAAGCTTTGGATTAAATGACAGTTGAGATCTCAACTTCCTGTTCTTTATACAGTATCAGTCTATTAATTTAAGAGCTGCATATGCGTACTCAAACACACACATGCCACATGCGCTCACATCCAATTGCAAGTAGACGGCAAATAAAAGAACCCAAATTTCACAATAAAGACTAAACTAAATGTTATCCATAGCTACAATGGCAAAGACACTGGCAAACTGATTTACAGGGCTGAGTTTCCACTTCATTTTTGTTGCTTTTCAGCTACAGGCAAAAGAATTTAGCATGTTGTGAGCGCTATAAATTCACATTTGCCACAAGAACCCATGATGCCATCTGTTCCCTGGAGCGTTTACATAAAGTATGCCAATGCAAACCATCTGCAAACTGTTCTTGCATGCGAATTCTTGTGATAATGCAATGTGGTACATTTGCAATTTCAAGCAAAGACCACTTGAGCTTCTTTGTAATTGCCATGCTTAACTCAGATGTTCTATAGAAACCTCTCTAGAACAGGATTGTGGGGTATTTTGTCGGTGGTTTTGCTGAAGTCTTTGATGTTAACTCTTTACCATTGTTTTCAGGTTTCATTACTGCAAGATAATGGTGCACCTTAAGGTAAGGGTGAAAGGAGGGAACACAGAGAAGTGGGACATCCTCCATTCCCTTGAGCTAAGGACTTTTAAACAAACTCTTAGCCTTCTGGAAACAAGAGAGCAAGACCTTTGCTACTTATATTAAACACTGGATTGTATGAACTGTGGGTTCGCAAAGCACTGCAGTTTTTTCTATCCACTGTAGAATTATATCTCAGTTTCTCCTTTTCGCAACTCACATTTTTTTTTCTTCTTGCTATTTTAAAAAATTGATGGGAAACAAAATGCTTATGAATGACATGCTGATATGCACTGATATTGTGAGCAGCAGTGGAAATTTTCTGAAATAGCAATGGTGGAAAAGGTACACACACACACAAACATACTGCACTCCCCCAACAGCAGAAATCCCTGCAGATCCCCCAACCCTGGTTAATTCTGTGCTAAACAGATGAATTACTGAGCCTCTAAACCATTTTCTAGGTTTCTCCACTTGGTATCTAAATTTTAAATAACCATTTCTCTCCCCTCACAGTGAATTCAAAGGTAGAATTCCCTATCTTGGATCAAACTAGCTATGAGTAATCTGTGTGTTCTGCTTCCTTTTCTGATTTGCCATAAAAAGGAGTGGCCAATATCACCACTTAGTCATATTTCTTTACGTAGCACAATTTCACACTTCTGCTGCTACTATATATAACTTCGCTCTTCCCTACTACTCAAACATGCCTTTAGTAAAAGCCATTCAGGAAAACAAAGATCTGGCGGAGCGCTTGGGTGCCACCCCTCAATTAGCCAGCCTGACACATGCGACACACCCGGGCTGCCGCCACTCTCCAGCTATGAGCCCAGCTGACTCCAGCGCATTAGCTGATGGTTGAAGAGTGTATTATAGACTGACTGTAGAAACGATTAGCAATACTTAAAAGATTCAATCAGCTTGTAATTTGGCTCAGTGTGC
This sequence comes from Rhagologus leucostigma, assembly GCA_013397725.1. Taxonomy (NCBI): domain Eukaryota; kingdom Metazoa; phylum Chordata; class Aves; order Passeriformes; genus Rhagologus; species Rhagologus leucostigma. The sequence continues at coordinate 913,120 of VZTD01001058.1, read as the reverse complement.
ACTTGTGCTCTATGAAAATGACAGTCGGAATCTTCCCCATTCTGTAAATGTTACTACTGGGAAGTTTCTCTTGACAGCTATCCCCATATACCAGCCTTAAACTAAATCCTAGTAAAACTAGTTCTGAGATTTTAATTTCTATCACTCATTCACTCCAGACAACGTTAAACATTGTGAAGGGTGACATATAGATATAATTAACTATGGCAGAGTTTTCATTTGTTTACATGCAGAGGCTTTACTTTCCAATATCTTGTTTTCAGTAAAGAAAGAAGCAAGCAAGCACTGACATATATGGTGCATATCACATCCTTCCCAACATTTCTACAGCCAGTGAAGGCCAATCTTTAGCGCTAAATTTGCCTTTCTTCAGCAAACCTGCTTCCTAGCTCCCTCCTGAGCCCCTGGGACTAATACTCACCCCAGGCTGTTTTCCAGAGTGGGTTATGTCATGCTTTGTTGGGAATTTTCAGCACACTCAAAATTTATGCAAACGAAAAAAAGAGATGATCAAAGTAGCAGGAATACCTGAGCTTCTCTGCCTGTGGTAGCTCACTTTCACTGAGCAAGCCCCAACAGCATCTGTCACTAAAGCAATGGATTGTCTTGCTCAGACATCTGTGGGTCACATTATTTCACAAGGCTGCAGCAAGAGGGGAAAGTAAAACTGAGGCAGGTTATTAATCACTTACCGTTTCCTGTACAACAGAGAGGAAATAATCAAGCAGTATAGTGGGTTATAAAGGGAGATTCCCGAGAAACAAAAATACGCACTTCATTTAAGGCATTGCAGGAGGCCATGTGATAGAGGCGGATTCAGTTTGTGGAAATTTGGCTTTATTTTATTTATGCGATTAAGTAACTGACAACAGCTGCCACATCTAAATGAGGGTATGATGGCATTTACCCAGCAACTGAGAAGAGCAGCGCTTCAGATTTACAAGTCTTCTCCATTCATATCCAAAAAGCACAGGGTTTGCAGGGTGGAACAAGCCCAAACTACTCTCAGTGATATTACACGACCAGATCTGGAGGGAACTTGCCCCATATAAATTAATGCCAGCCTTAACAAGAGTAACTTTGATTCATCGATATATGCAGCTGTGTCCTCACTAGGGAGTTTTCTGGCTACATATGATTTTATACATCTGTCAGCTTTAAATCAGGGATCCAAATATAGACTGCAGCATGCCAGAACACTCTGTCAATTTGTCCCTTTCCCTTGGGCCTATAAAGCACTAAATGGGCAGAGACTCATCAGTGAGGGAGCAAGTCCTGATCCTACCCACACCCTACAGTCCTGTTAACCTCAGCAGCGCAAAATGGGAGTCAAAGAAAATGAAGCTGCACCCAATTTTTAAAGTACCTCCCCCACCTCCCTGTCCCAAATTATCAATCTATAGCAGCTTGAATTCTTTTTTCCATTTTTCCTCCTGCCACGCAAATGTGCGGGCAGTTTCCTGCCAGCTAGTAGTGTGAAAAGTCAAAGGGTAGACAGCATCAGCAACGATGAACACCAAACCGAATTAGACCATTTTCTGAATCATCATTTTTGTGATGAATAAGGGAGGTAAAACTTCCTTTGAAGAATTTTCTAAAGCTACACTGAAGTAATCACCCAAAACACAGCAGAGGTGGCTCACATGGAAGGATATGGGTGCAGTGTTCTGCGGTTTTGTGTGGATTCTAGCTACATTAAGAGAACAAGGCTTAGGACTGCTACCTTTGGTAATTTATACGAGGTACTTCTAATACTGACCTATTCTTCTGGTTGCAGGACAACAAAGGCCCTGTTTCTGCTCTTCCCATGAATTTCCAAAGGAAAAAGACAGTATTCAAAATCAGGACTGGCCGTGCTGGCAGATGAAGATGCTACTACAGCAGCTTGGCAGTTTAATACCAAGCTGGTGAGTTAAATAAAAATAAAATTAAAAATGAGCCAGTTTAAGCAGTATCAACTGCAGGTAACGGTGATAATGCTCACAGTAAAAAAAGCCTCACATTTCACTAATATTATTGTTATTAGTATTGATGGACCAAACTCCTAGTAAATGCAAAAACCTCTAAAATGGAACACTGCAGTGCACAAAAAGCATCTCCCACACCAATTTTTTTTTTCTTTTTTTGTATTACTGAGCTTTGTATTTCAGTCTTTAGAAATAGCTCAGTCATCAAAGACAGTGACCCCCATGAGGGCACAAATTGAGGAATGGATAGTTTCCCAGAGACGAACAGCCCAGGGTAGTGAGGCTGTGCTGCCCTGCTACAGCGCTGCTGCGAGAAATACATATATGACAAGACCTTTGGTCCGTAACTGTGATGGATACCAAGTTGCTACAGCAAATATTGCCCTGGATGACTGCCAAGGATTAATCTTTTGACAATTAGGAACTTGTTTCATTTTGCAGCATAAGCGAGGGTATGCCTTCGCTAACCTAATCTCAGTTTGAGAGATGTCAAGCATATTCTTCAACACCAAATTAAAAGACAGGCTGTTTTATCTTCAAAAGAAGTGACTGGAACATTGAAAATCACTCTTAAATCTATCACTGGATATAGGATTAGACAAAGACTGACTGTGTTTCACTGATACATACAGCTTTCAATACCCTCTTAAAAATCACAGTTCTAAAAATCAAATGACAGAATCTGGTAGAAATTGTATTACTTTGTAGTGATCAAATTCTGTCCTTAGATGTACACACACGGGGCTTCAATTTGACAGCAAGCCTGCATAACCAGAAAGCCTTCATCTAAGCACAGAATCTGACCCACAGATGCAGGAAAACATCTATGTTTGATGTAGCAGATTTCTATCCTTTTAGAAGAGTAGCATCTGGACCTGAAAGTATTTTAACACACTGAGACTGATGCATTTGACATATTGTAGTCTTGCTGAGTTCCTTCCTTTATTTGGAGATGATGAACTTGATAGCAGTCTGCATTACCACGTGATTAATCAGTCACTTTTGTAAAGGTTATCTGTTAAAAATACATCTGATTAATTTGGTCCAATGACAGAAGAGGAGCTATAGATCCCTTACAGCTGACCCAGAGGCCATCACTGTATAACAATGGACAGGTTTCATTTATAACATGGTGAACACACCTGGAAACCTGCTTGTAATTAGAAAGTGATAATGAATCCATCTATCAAAAGGAAGCTGGTTTGTCAGCAGTTCTGGATGCAAACCCTGATATTTACTGTAAATCCCTCTGGCTTTCCCTGGGGAGTATAATTGTAAATATGAGTCTTCAGCACCTCAAACAAAGGTCTTTCCAGGTTCTGGTTTTAAGGAAGAGATTTTTCTTTTTGGTCAATTCATGTTCTTGCTCTGACAGTGAGTAAAAGTGGCAAGTGATGAGTTACAGACATCAATCTTTTTCTTCAAACATTATTGTGTCTGTTTCAGCAGAGGAGAAAGATGCTTAGAGACTCTGATGATCTGAAAGACAAATGAGACCTGTACAAACGGAAAATGCTTGAGTGAAGCAGAACTACAACCGCCTGCAGGTAACAGAGGATAATTCAAGAGAGTTGTGTACTTGGTGTAAGTTCCTGACGAAGGGTACAGGTCATTCAATACCTATAAAGATTATTGGGGTGATACTAAGGCTGTCTCACAAATAATCTGATTAACGCGAGCTTCTGAAGAAGGCTCAGACTGAAAAAAGACTTTGAGATTATGAGCTTTGGAAACTGGAAAAATAGAATTACCATCAAAGGAAATGATCAGGAAGGATGAAAGGGAATAAAAGGCACTTGGAAGAGCCCTGACAACAGCTGCTAGTCTTTTCCCTTTTTATCAGCATTCAGGTGGAATTATCTGCAGATACCAGAACTCCAGTTCCAAACAGCAACCGTACCAGGAACAAAGCCATTACTCAAGGTACCTGAACACCTCCATTACCCATGGCAACTGATAATCAAATGTAAGTAACATCCCTGAATGAAAGCCACAGTAAAAGAGTTCAATACATTTCTGAATATTGATTCCTTCCAGAAACCAGAGCAATCCAGACAGGACTAAAAGAAAACGGGACATCAGTCTTTAGTGTAAAATCAGTTACAATCCAATTAAGCATCTACCAGAAAGCCAACATAAACACTAGCATGCAGCAACAAAAGAGAAAACAAAACCGTGTAGTAATAGTCCTCTAAAATCTAACACCAGAAGATGAAGAGACCTGGCCTGTTTCACAGCTACAGACAGATGATTAAAACATAAAACACAAGCGTCAGAATAAAACTGTTAAATAAATCATTTTACAAGGAGGAATTCTAAGGTTTATTTCCACTATTTTCTTGGCAACTAGCTAATTACCTGCTTATATCTTCTTAAGATGAGGAGGAAGCTGAAAAGAGGCCATTAATAAATCAGATGTTCCCCAGCAGCCCCAAGCCTTTAAACACAGTGGACAGCAGCTTTTACTACGGGAGAGTATAGCCAAGCTCATAACAACATTACTCAAGAAGTCCAAACAGCCCTTCAGCCGCCAGTCTTCTCAAGTGTTTGTGGGGAAAAAGTCCATTAAGAAAACTCTAGAATATACACACATGGAAGAAAGTGAAGAAATGAAGCACAGAGGAGCACAAAGGCTAATGTCAGGCAACTGCAGCAAGAATTCTGCAGCAGAGACACAGCATCAGAGCAGCAGGACCATCCAGAATAGTTCATGATTGTAGAGATAAAGAAAGCATTCCTTATGGCCCCATGGATACCACTGACCATTCCTAGGGGTGTGATCACGGCTTTGCCATGAGCAGTGAATACCTGCAGGGTACGGCCAGGCTGGGGTGGTTGGAGTCAGAGCTGTATGAGATCTTTCTAGGAACCCCTCCCATGGCTGGACATGCCAACGTGGAAAAAGACCAGCATAGCAAGGTGAGGAAATGACCGAGAACAGTCTTCAAATAATACTCTAAAATGTGAAGACTCGTGTCTTCACCAGACGGGATCACCTGGTCAAAGCAAAAGATCTGAAGTAAAAATTCAGCTTTCAACCATAATATCTAATTCAAATTAAAATAACATGAAGAAGCCAAAAAAATCCAAACACAACCACACCACTTTCCCCAATGTAACAGGAACGAGAGACAACCTGCATTAACACCAAATCCAGCAAGAATGTAGACTGTCACTCAGTCAGCCATAGGTAAATGAACCTATTCAAATTCAATGAACCTAATCAAATTAAGAAAATTTGATTAATTTTATTGCAGTTGATAAATGCTCAGGAGAGTATTTGCAGAAAAGCATGACCAGAGAAAAGAAAGTGGCAGAAGAAACACACTGCCTCCTCCAGCCAAGGCAGAGGACAATCACCACCATGCCCTTCTCAGCACTCCAGAGAAACTGTCCAGAACAGCTGCAGCTGGAAGGACAGACAAGTGCCCTGACAGCCATCTCATGACAGGACTCTTATGCCCACAGCCCTTGGGATAATCACCAGCAAGGTTTTAAAACGGGGTTTATTTTTTGGGAGACAACCATTCAGATCATAAGCTCTCACACAGTTGCAGTCCCAACAGGACCAGGCAGAACTAGACCATTACAAGATGCTGCTTGTCCTCTGTAATTCCAACTGTTGCTATGGAAATAGAAGGAATTTTTCTGGCACTTGCCAAATGTAACCAAGAGCTGCTGCAAAGGCAGCTGTGCCGCTATAGTGACCTAAGGTGAACAGACCCAACCACCTGTGCCAGTGGAGCTGTCACTGGGAGGCAAGAAGCCCTGGAAAAATAAGGCTATTGAAGGCAGTGGAATAGGAAAGATCAGGCAACAGAAAGGCTTGAATGGGTGAAGGATCACAGAATGGAGAAGCACAAGGAAGAGGGGGGAGGGCAGTGGAAAGCATGACAGGAGAAGCGATGGAAGAGAAGGATGATGTGGGAAGAGGCACATCCGCACGTGTCACTGAAAAAGGTCCAAAATTCAACGACTGTCACAGCAAATGCTACCCAACCAGTAACACCAGCCCCTCCCAGCACACCATCCAGCAACCTGCAGAAGGCAGCCTTCGTCTTAGTGTTTTGGTGCCAAGGAGTTGAGTGCAACACAGTTGTTTGGCAAGCACTGAGCCTTCAAATTCTACATGATTGAATGTGTTTGCCCTAATAAAACACATTTATGAATACACTGCTATTTTTAAATGTGATTTTCAGAAACTGTGTCATCCAAGAGGTACACTGCAGGGTGGAAGAATGGAGAGGCAGAGCGGGGGAATAGATGCCTTCTGAGTCTTGCTCACTGAGACAAAGCTATTGGGAAAGCAGCACGACGAGAGCAGCAGATACGGAGCAGACCCCAAAATTGTGAGTGGTGATGTTAGTGAGGATGCTGGTTATGCAGGCATGTGCAACAGGGCTACATGGTTCTATTAGATACCAAGCGGTTCTGAAACACAGCTGGATCAAGGCTGAGTTATGTGCCAGGTGAAGGCGAAACCCAACACTCCTGCAAAGCTGAGCATGGTCAGTGTTAACGTTTGTGAAGTGCCACAGAAGCTCTACATTTTTCAGACACCTAATGATATTGAGGCACAGAAAAAAAGCTAAACAAAGAGCTTCATTCACTCCAGCTCCGTTAAAAACAGAGAACAAAATCAGTTCCAGACATGTGGGAAAGAACCAACAATTGCTAGCAAAAACAGTAATACCAGCATTAGTGTTCCAAGAGAAAGAAAAAAACCATGATGGAATAAAAAAATAATCACATGAATCATAGAAGATGCTTTCAACAATCTGAGTACAATTTAAAAATAATTACTAAAGGAAATCAAAACTAGCTTACTGAATTCAAAATGTACATGTCTGAAAGATTAACACTATTTCAAAGATGTTCTTGTATAAGTGGTCAGTAATAACAGCCTATATAATGAGTACACGGTAATTAAGAAATATAGATAGCAATAATTTAATGAGGACATCATATTTTCCCCTAAGGAAGGACATTAGCACTGATACATCCATCTGCTCTCTTCATACCTAGAGTCTTGTCCTGGCGGCACAGTTCTCACATACTTCAGCCCATACTATTTTGTGAGAACCATTGGTCAATGCAGTATATGTCCTTACACTTTTATGTTGACTTAAAAATAACAAAAGAGTAGCTCATTGACATCTGATCTAGTGAAAAGAGGTTTGTACCTAGGCATACTACTTATTTCATCCATGTCTGGCAAAGCTAACTGAGAATCTCTTCTCTAATGTTAAGTGATCTTACTGCCCTGTCAAACTGCTCACTCCCCACTCTCCCCCACACTTGGGAAAAGTCCTGCTCATAGCCAGAAAAAGCAGTAATAATCCATCATCATATACACAGAGCAGCTCCTCAAGTCCCTGTTTTCTTTTAGTTTACCTTCTCAACAATCACTCAGTTTTCCTTCTAAGAGAAACCTGTCTCTCATTCCTCTTGCTGAAATGGCACCCTAAACTTCAAACACAACTGCCTATACTGCCAATGTTGGGGTTTTTTTCTGGCATCTCCTAAAGCAATCAGGGATTTTGAGGGCACAGCACTTCCCAAGTCAGCCTCTTGCAAAGACTTGATGGATCAAGTATGCCCAATATTTGTTCCTGTCAAATGTATCATGCAAATACTGCTCTGACTGTTTTTATGAGTAGCACAGGAACATATTTGGAAACAAACAAATCTTATCCTTGGGACCAGAGACAAAGATAGTAAGGAAAGAACATTTTGGTGTGTGTGAGTGTATGTTTTCCTACTTACTGCCCAGCAGGGAGGAAGGTGAATTGCTACTTACTTTCACAGACTGCAGTAAGATTTCCGATTCACCCTGCCAGGCTCAGACAGTATTATCACCTGCATCAATTAAGGTACCTTAGCAAGGGGTTTTGCAAAAAAATTACAGTAATGGCTTTATCAAAGCATGAAAACATAAATGTACCCTCATTTATGAGGAGGAAACAAATGATTATAGTACGAATGTATCATTTAGGGTAATCTGCAAAACAAGAGGACATGTGCTGTAGGCACTTTTGTTGGTAGGCAAAAAATAGTCACAACAGAACAAAAAAATGTCGCACTGAATTTCCTCCCTCCTGGCATTGTCCTCCTTCCCGTTTCTTATTTGGCATTTAACTGATACTTTTATTTTTTCCAATAAAAATCTGGACACTATTTCTATGAATCTGAAGCGTTTGTATAAGGTTCCTTATAGCAGCTGGGACCTCAGTCTGGGTTCTCCCAGTCTGCCCTCCAAATCACAGCTCCACAAAGACTGTCTACAAAGCCTCTCAAATAAGCACAACTGCAACAAGGATTTTCATGATAAGAACAGTCCTTTCTCTAGGTATGTCTCTCTGCTGTGGTGCAGTTTTGCCCATGATCCTCCCAGCTTAAAGCCAGAGTCAGGACAATACAACCTGCATAAGTATACCTGGTCAGTCTGCCTTTTCCTGCTGATAGAGAAACAATAAGTTACATACTTTGTAATGGGCTTTTGAAGTTTTTCACCTGTTTCTAATTTTCCCGATGTCCTAGGCCAACCAGCCCCTGAGACTTCTACCCCTGGCCTTTATTCTTTGTTACTGGAGACCTCAAGACAGCAATGCTGTCCTCTCCAACTGCAAAGCAAAGGAAGCAAAATCTGACTATGAATTTCTAGATGAGGATACTGCTCGACAGAGTCTATGTCCTCAAAAAGCACACATAGGCACTGTTACAGGCTATTTTCAGGGAATAGCACAGAAGGTGGTTTCAGAGGGAGGTAGGATGCTGCAGGAAAGCAGTTCCATGCCCTGTAGGAGAGATTCCATGCATTAGTTGAGCCTCTTCAGAATGGATAAACACTGAGAAGCAGCAGCTTCATTACAAACTGAGTCTGGCCACCAAAGTCTTCACTGAAAGAAATTTCTGACAAGGGTTCAGGAAAAGGGCTGGTTATAACATAAATGGACACACTGACCATGGTGATTGTCCACCCATTTAGTCTGATGTCACAGAAAACCTCATCCCACAGCAGAAAGTAAGAAATTCTTCAATAGCTCCTCCCTAAAGAATCAAGGTCTCATGGAGTTCACATGGCACAGAATCATAGACTCACAGAATGGTTTGGGTTGGAAGGGACTGTAAAGATCGTCTAGTTCCAACCCTCCTGTCACAGGCAGGGAACCTTCCACTAGACCAGAGCCCCATCAAGCCTAGTCTTGAACGAGAATTGTAAAACTGTTCCAAATCATTTACTGGGGTTCTCATGCTGAAAATAATTCTTAGTTCAAAGAGAATCAAAAGAAATCTTTAGCATCATACCCTTTGTACAAAGGATTTGCATACTTTGATTTTTCCACTTTCAGTTGTCCAACTGAAGAGCTGGGGTGAATAGAGGAAGTGTTTTTGATAGACACTTGTTTCCTGCACCATGTGAATGTCTTCACCTCTGGAAGCAGGACCACAGTGGCACCCAATGTGGGTGGCTCCTGTGTTGCTCAGTCAAGCTAACAAAGCTTGGCACTGAAAATTAAACTCTGTGGAAGTTCAACGGTTTCTAAATTGCACCATTAACAGATCTCAGAGGCAATGACTGCCAGGAGACAACAGGGAAAAGGTGATAGTCGAAAAACATAAATGACAGCAGACAACTTCCAGCAATAGGTTTAAAGCATCATGCACTTTCAGCAGTGAGGTTGGACTACTATTGGGAAACACCTGGTTCCATCCAGGTTTCTTCTCTCAAGACCAGCAGCAATGCCAATAATCAATGGAAGTGTTTAAGCCAGAAGAGTGTGCCACACTCTATTCGCAGGTCTTTGTGACTGACACACAGAAACTATCAGGTTGTTTTCACCATAAATGCCTAAGCCTCACCAGAGCCTTTATAGGAAGACTTATTTTGTGGTAAGATTGTTTCAGGAGTCAAGTGCCCATTTCTTTCCTTTGGGCACAGAAAGACATTAAGAAATTGTTCCCATTTTGGTACACCTAATTGACAGCCCCAAAAAACTGCTAAGCATCTAACTGAGATTTCCTGAAGCAGAAGAGAGATACACCCTTTCTGCCCTTTTGGGGCAGTTACCACACAGCAGGATGGAGTGAGGCTCAAAAACAGAGTATTTTGTGTGCCCATTTCACAAGGGTGCTTTGCCAGTCTGCCCAGCTGTTTGTTACTTCACAGTTACTGGCATTCAAACCAGAAGCGAGGACTGTAGATGAATCTATGGATTGTACAGTCCTTGAAGATTTCAAAGGAGTTCAGCCTGAGCTAAAAGCTGGCAAGTTGGAAACCATTTAGACATCTTACTGCGATGGTCAGTAAGAGGAAACCGAGTTTCAGACTGCCTCCTGCCTTAAGTAAACAAGATACATGTGTAGCCCCGTCAGAATCAACTAGTCAAGAACAAGTTTCAAGTACATTTAAAACCGAATCAACGCTGACCCTGACTTAAAAGAGAAGCATATTGTTGGTAAGCATATATAAAATTCATTTCTCATTTACAGAAAGGAAAAAGAAAGACGAATTCTGATACAAGCTTGCGGGTCGTCTTAGTACTTGAGCCTTCTAGATATAGAAAAGGGTTTGCTAAGAAAGGAAAACATGCTGGGGATTTGATCTATATTCCAAGAGGTCTTTGCAGTCATATAAAATGACCCAGACTTATTACAACTTCAAAAGACACACATAGTTAATACTGATTTTATCAAATATCATAATACTACACAGGCTAGCATTGCTTTTGAAAGTATTTGCATAATGAATAACATATCAAGCTGTGTAAACCTTTACATTTTTGGTTTCTCATCTAGACAGCTTTTAAACAAGGTCAGAAGCAAAGCTACACGTTTATTTTGCCTTTTTTTTAACTTTTAAACAGAAATAAGATTTGCTATTTTTCAAGCATTTGTGGTCCCTCCTTCATTTTGAGCAAGGAGAAATGGTCCTGACATATTACATATGACATATGACATAATGGATTTTTGGAGGAATCTTTTGCTGATTAACCATGCAGTGAAATGAAATGCTTAATAGAAAACACTTGGCACAAGCTCCCTGATCAAAATGTCACCTTGAAAATAGCTCATAAGTCATTCATCAGTGTAGATTTTACCCACATTGCACAATACTGGCATCCCGTACTAACACACTGCAACTGTGAGTAGACAGCCTGAGGTGATAAGGAAATTACAGGTATTACCTTTCTGGTTATCCACAGATAATTAGCAGCTCCTGTAGGTTGCAATGATCTAGGAAATACCATGTCAAAGGCAATCCTTGTGCAAGTACTGACTCTGACAGTGCTTTACTATCTTTGGCCAAGGTTAAATTTGGGTCACCGTACATGTGAATGCATGGAATCACGCATATGATGCCAAACAGGCTTCGTCCAGTGTTTGACCTTTACAGAGAATGTTTTTCTTGCAGTATCTAGAAATTATTTGTAAAAACTGGCATCCAAAGTGTGAATACAGTTGAGAAGTTATAAACAGAACTAGGTATTTTCATTTGCTCTGCTGCTATAAAGTTGTCTGGGCCCTGATATTTTAGACAGAACCAGCTTCAGCTGAGAAATGACATCAACATTAGTCCACACAGTGCCCCTTCTGATGGCAGGCAAAATGAAGATTCCTCAGACAGGCGACTCAATGCTCTTTTAAAGGGTAAAAGTCAAATTCTGCCCTTTTGAAGAAAAATGTTGGTAGCTGTCTGCCTGCTTTGAAAATTGCCATACACTCTCTGCAGATATGACTGAGAACAAATACAGTTAGTGTTTTACCCCTACACATCTTTGCTTATTATTTTTATCATTCAGATTACCTCAGCATTATTGTGCATTTGAGAAGCTATTTATTCCCCCTGCTTTTTAGGAAATGATGTAAATACCTGGAACTCATGAAACATTTGAGTAGAAATGCCACAGTCTGATTTTTTTATGCAGTATTCGTGGCATATGCAATCAAAAACAATCCATCAGTGTTCCCTGATTCCCGTATTCTCTTCCCATATGCAGTAAACGCAGCTCCCACCATAAAACACTGCACTGCAAGTGCAGTGGTACCTGGCATGTTGTATCCTTTCTGTTCTGCAGCATTGCGCACCTCCCTTCTTTCTGCCTGTGCTCTTTGTAGCCCATCTCTAGATGTCCATCTTACGTCTGTATGATGTAGCTTCACCTGACTCTAAAAACTCAGTGTTATTTGTCCAGTCAAGGGAACAGACACTTCTTAGCCCATGGTGACAAGGCCAAATGTTCTGCAGCACTTTCTGCTGACAGAAGCATGCACCAAAACCGGGATTCACTGCATAGCCTGAACAATACACCACATTGCATCACAAAAGGATCCTTGGATGGCTTCTTGTAGCAAAAACAAGACCATATCTCTATTTGTACGAGTGGCCTGGTTCCCTAACCAAAATTACTGAGCACACCTTTTATTTTTTAAAGTGAGACTTTTATCCCTAAAACCTGAGAACCTCTAGTGCTACCACATCTGTCAAAATGCATCTTTACTCTTCCATGCATCCCCACATTTGCAGTTTGAGCCAGACCATTTGGATGGTACTTTATGGTGCTTTCTTCTACCTACAGCCCTGGAAACACTACAATACACAGGGGTGAGACACGCTAACACAAGGTCCATGAGTGATTCAATAAGGCCTGAGTAGTTTTTTTTCTCTCTCCCTGAGCAGTCGGTGGTACAGAAGGGAAAAAACAAAATACTTCCATTGTCACAGTGCTAACATTAACCTTTAGGTAATGAGTACCATAATTCAGGCCATTCAGTTCAGTTTAGAAAAATCACATGGAAACATGAAGAGAAGGATACTAATGAGTATGCCTGGATGCATTTACATGTCCCTGGGAAACAGGGGCATGCTGTGGTGGATCAGTCACACCTTTATGAATGGCACTTGTGCCACACAAATAGGTTAGGAGAATCCTTCAGTCTTACCAGCCTTATCAGTGTTTCTGTGTTGTGTGCAACCCACCAAAGAACAACCCAATCCCAAGCCATGAAGGGGCACAATTTCTCAGAAGAAATGTGGTAGCAACAGGAAATGTCCATCACTGGCACATAAACGTGGCTATAACGCACGGATGCCCTCACCTACGCTGCCTCGTTAGTGGCAATGAGCAGAAGGCACCTCCCCCTACCATCTGCGCCTCCTCCTCCTCCTATTTGTGGAAGAAAGACTAGCATATTCCTCAAAAATAGCACATATCAATGACTTTGCTTCTTTCAGTGAACTTTAAGTCTTAAGTGAAAAAAACTTACACGTTTGCATGTGCCATAATCAAGTGAATCTTCGAAGGACTCATGGAATTGCAGGAAGATAGAGGACATGCCAGATTATAGACTCCAATCAGCATATTTGCCAGAAAACTGTGTTATTGAAGTCCACTCACAAAACACAACAGACATCACCTTATGTCCCTGCAGCTGATTTCGGGAGGCTGCTCTGGAACCTCCCTGCTCTGCTGGTCAGCAAAGCCTCCTTTCCTCTACAAACTGCATTCGTTTTCAGACCCGTGCATTCCCAGAATACTCTTGTGCAAACACTGTCCTCTAGGTGTAACTAATCACCTTCCCCTGTAGCAGCCTTCCCCTCTGGGGTACTCAGTGTACACCGTGTCACTGCTCAGCCTGCACTCTGCTAGACTAAACACACAGGGCTCTCTCAGTCTCCCCTCTCCATGCCTGCTTCGAGCTGACACTCGTTCTCCTGTTGCACAACACACTTCCAGTCCTCTACTGCATAAAATTTCAATTGTTCCAGTTTTAACGTGTGGGAAGTGCTGAGCCCACTTCTTGGTTTTGCTTAAAAAAAATTCACTACTTCTAGACAGTGCATTTATGAAACAGGCTGTTATCAAGTTATGCATATAAAATAACCTAACCTAGTGAAAACACAGCATATAAAAAGATAGCTTCTATGGATCATTTGATTCTATGATGAAATGTAAAGCATTTGCTACTCTGGAATAGAAGTTAATATTCACCGTAAGCTTTTTGATTAAGGTTTCTGATTAGGACTGTGTTTTAACGTCTAATACAGCAAAATCCAATGTTCATTTTATGCTGCCTCTGTACATCAAAGCTTGTCTCACACAACCTGTGCAATTCATTAATTTTATTTTTGTGTGTCTAGGATAGGTAATGTCACATTCTGGATGTAAAAAACTAAAAAAAAGACAGAGGGGGTAGCTTACAACTCCACTTTTTTTGCCATTGCCTTGAATAAAATATTAGGTTTAATGTAGAAGAGATGATGATACAGAATATAACTCACTTTTTCTGTCAATGTAAGCAGTATATTGGTCTGGTTAAAAAGACAGCATAGCAAGCCCTTCACTGCAGCACAGCAGTGAAATACACGGGATAATGCCACATATGATACACAAATCCCTAAAGAGAGACTTCCTGAATTCCTTTTAAAGTTTATTTAAGCTTATTTCCTTCAAAGATTTTTCTTCTTTCAGAAGAAGGTCAAGACACTTCTCCTATACTTCTCCCTGAGCAGAAAAGGAGACGAAACATCTACAAAGTGCCTGTATTGTTTAGAGGAGCTCAAAAACTGGTTCTGTGGGCCAGAACTGTTGTCACCTTTGCCATCCCTGGCAGAGGACAGCATACCATTTCTTACACAAGTTCAGAGTAGTCCCTGGCCCACACATACTGCTGCTGTTTCTTTGTCCTGTCCTACTCTTCTCATCTCCCAGTTGTCTGGCAGCCATGTCTGAAAGGAGAAAGTCCTCCTGCAGGTGATCCAAGCCACCTGAACTGGAGCTGGTGCCACTAACAAGTTTCCAGCTTCCTTCACCAAGGGAATTGAGCTCTTTCCAAGTGACCACTCGTCCCCAAGCCATCAGTGGCACGTATCAGATTAATACCATCTCTGAGAATGTGTTAACCCAAACAGAACCCCAGCGTGACTACATGAACCTTTTACCTGGGACAAAAGGTTATTTCCTACCAGCTGCTTTTTGGTATCTGTCTGTGTACCCTGTGGTAGAGACAAGGCTGATTAATTCCTCTGCAAAAGACGCTGTGAGATAAGGCCAGTCCCCACGGCTCAAGTGAGGGACCTCAAAGGAGCATGTCTGTGTGTGGAAACTCCAAAGCTCTAAGTGATTTCTGCCCACGGATGAGCACACAAACCTCCCGCTGAGACCCACAGGGAACCCAGAGAACTTGTCTGAGGGCAAAACTCAATCCTACCCTTATAGCTCAAATTAAAAGATAATAAAAGTTCCCTCCACACAGAGTCACATGACATGCAGCTAATGCTGCATGATGGAATAGTACAACTCCCTCTGTTTCCTTGGCCTTCTTGCCAGAAAAGCAACAAAATTAATATTTAGCTTCATGCAGCACTTTTTGTCCTATTTCTAAACTCGAAATTAACCCTGCTTGGAAAAAGCATTTCAGGAACCTCAGTGACACAGAATCTCTTCACTGGCAGAGCCTCAGTAACAGGCATGGTCGGTCAGAGATGTGCCCCTTGCAGCATCATCGCTCCCCGCTCCCCAGGAAATACCAACGGGAAATTTCTGGCAGCAACCAACGCACGGCACAACTGTGTGAGCTTACCATAGCTTACCCTGCACACAGAAATGTGGAGAAAATACTGCAACATGTTTCTTCCTGTCCCTCCTCAAGAGCACATGGACTTTTTAACCCGAATTTTCCCAATCAAGCCTTAATAACAACACCGTTAGTTACTACAGTAGATATTTTCATAGCATTATCATCTCCTCTTTAAAAAAACAAGCAAACAACAACAACAAAAAAACCTGTCCAAGGAGTTCATCCTGAAAAAATAAACTCCTGTAATTCACACAGAGCAAATTCCACTGTGAAAACATTCTTGTTCTCTTCAGGAATGCGAAACTGTTTAACTCCATCTACACACTGGGCTCCACAGCCTGGAAAAGACCTGGCTGGGCTTTCTATTTGTAAACCAACCTGAACGTCCCACCAGCCTCAAAAAAGGACACATAGAAGAGAAAAGCACTATGGAGACGTGAAGCTCTCCTCTGCCCTCTGAACCTGCAAGGGATTTTTACCATGCATGCTGCATTATGCAGGTTTTGCTTGCCTGGTCTGAGCATGGTGGGAAATGCACTGGTCTGAAAAGAAACCTCTGCAAATGCAAAGGCAAAAAGTGCCGTAAATGCTGAGTGGGAGAACCTGGGAAATTGCTGTAACTTTAAAAAATCCTACTGATATTGTGAAGCTGTCATTTAAATAATTAAAGTACCAGCAAGTACCTCTACTGATAGCAGAAAGCAGGATGGGCAAGCTGAGCTCAGACCAACCACACTCCCTGCCACTCTGTCCCTCTGCGGCCAACGGGTGCTGGAGCAGGAGCGCTACCAGGACAAGGAGCCAGAAGAGGAGTGACCCCTTTCCACAGGAATTAGAGAGGGAAGGTAGTTCTTGGCAGCACATGGCCAGTGCAGTCCCCACTCAGTGACAGTATTCCATGTCGCAAAAAAGATGGTTTCTACATGTTGAAAGGAACAAAACCAACCTGGAAATAAGACAATAATCCTCATCCTTCTATATGTCGTGCACACACAGATAGGTGTGCACATGTATATATATATATGTGTATATATATTTACACACATGGTTTTAAATAATAAAGAGTGCATAACTTGCACTTATCATTGCACATACACACATAAACCATGGAAGTATGTGACGAAAAACTGAGCACTTGGCAGGAATATTCTATATCATCAGACACAGTCAAATGCATGTTTTGCAACAAAAAGTTTCTGTAAAACACCATGGAAATCCGTGGATAAATCCTCCTCAATTTCAGAAAGTCCAGATGTAAACACCACAGAAATGATCTCATGTTTAATGCAAACAATAAGTCACTAAATTTATGTTCATTTTTTACGCTGATTCCACACAGTATAAAAGTCCTTCTGTTATGAGAAATCCTACATCTAAATACTGTATCCATGTTCAGATACAGGAGGATGTTCCTCACCCTTTGACAAACCTTGGGGCGCTAAAATTTCTCCTGCATCCGAAAATGTCTATTTTATTTCTTTATGTCTATTTTTTTTCATTATACTCATTCAGAAGAATAAATGTAGAATGCAGTCAGCAAATCATGCTAACAGGAAAATTTTCTTACAAAAATATAAAGACATGGGGTTTTTTATAGATAGATAGATATGCATATATATGTATCTGGAGACATATGTGCTTAGGCTGTCACTGATCTTCACTAAGCAGAGATTTAACAAAATTTTCCTACGGCAGGACCTTGTTACTATTTTAAAATCATAAATACATGCAGAGGCAGTTACAGACCTTTTAATTTATTCTGCACACACTTACCGGGACTTGTAAAATACATACAAAGAAGCACAAGGAGAGCTAAAAGAAGAGGCGGTATCTGGCCTAATTTCAGCATCTAGAAGTTAGATGTCTAGTTCTCAGTTAGTCAATCAAGGCTCCTTCTACATTAAGTAGGTATTTATAAGCATACCTCAGTATCATCCTGTCTAGACAGTCACTCTGAAAGTGCTTGTTCACTGCCTGTCAAGGGGGCTTACGGTAATGAGTTAGTGGATAAGTTTTAGAGATGCCTAAAACTGGGTGAGATAAATCCAGACGTCCACATATGCCTTTGCAGAGGCGCAGGAAAGACTTTTTAACCCACAAGACCTGCCTGCCATGCCTGAGGGCCACCAGCGCCTTCCTGCGATGTGATGCCCACAGCTCGCAAGCCATCACTTGGCCCATCTCCTACTCCTGCAATGCTACAGCCAAGGCCTGAATACACATCAGATGTGCACCATTAGCAATGATGTTTCCTGCATTTGCAGCACATAAACTTGTTCCTATAACAGCTCTCGCTATTTTCCGCCATTTGGCTGGCGCTCAGTGATGTAACCCAGTGCGAATGAAAGAACCCCCTTTTTTTCCAGTCTCAACAATGTGCCTATTTGTGAGCAAAGCCACTGCTTTCCCCCACGGATCTGGTTAGTAGCGATATTTTATTTAAAATTCTTGTGGAAGCTTATGGGCTGAAGTAACTGTGATGTGAAAACCAGATGTCCATGGCAGAGGGAAGACTCAAAGGGCTTTCAGAAACAGGGAGAGTCATAATTCGGCTTCAGAGACTGAGTTATTCTTCTCCACGATGGGTCCTGGCGATGGGCAGGGGGGTTGCATGAAGGGATAGGTGATAAAACTCATCTGCACTCTCGCTGTGGGACGGGCCTGTGCTCAAACACAGGGGGAAATGAGGTGAGCTGGGGCCCTACTCTCCCTCAGTCAGCCACATCCCAGCAGTGCCACCTCACTCATGTTTACAAGCCTCATCCCAGGAATGAACAGGGGCACAGCCAGCACGGCAGCAGCTCTGGGCATCATCCTGCAGCAGTTTATGCGGCCTTAGTCACCACGTTGCAGATGTTCCCATGTGGTGACAGCAGCTGTAGCAGGCCACAAGGCCAGCAAGAGGCTACTTCGTCACCCCACCAGGGATGTGAGCTGCAACACAACCACACATGAGCAGGCAGCAGGATGCTGCTCCAACATGCTTAATCTTAGGAGCTCTTGGTAACTCTGCTCAAGCCTACCTAGGCCACTAAAATGGAGCCTCACATGCTATCATACCACAATGATACTGAGAAGAAACTTGAGCTTGGAGTCAACAAAGAGCCAACATGCTCTCCAACTACTTTTCTTGTTCAAAACATACACCTTACCATCTGGAAGTTTAGGGAAGCAAGGAAACTTTGACAACAGGCTTCAGCAAAGTAATATCACTAACTTCATTACCACCAAAACTATATATATAGAGAATAATTAAGACTAGAAGAAGCCAGGTGCTTGGAATCATCCTGCACCAAAACAAGAGATCAGCCCACCACAGCTATCACTGCAATTTGTGCCTCCATTAGAAGTACAGCTGCAGCTAGTTTAGCTTTTTCTGAGTGTGCTGGTATGACTGATCTACTTAAAACACTAAGACATAAGAAATTAAAAACTTGAAATGGCTCGACTATAAAACAGGATCCAATTACATGTCAAAGCCAGCCTGAATGTTTCTGGATACATAAAAATTTTGAAGATGTGTTTTTACAACTGTAGGTGCTTCGGTTTTTGCCAAAATAATTTCAAATTGTTTTAAAACTCTCCCTGCATGTCTGCCAAAGGATGTGCTCACTGACAAGAAAAGCTAGTAATAGATGACAAAATAGCAACAAACTCCTTCCCAATCAAAATGCTGGTGAGGTCTTGTTTAAATGGGGAGATGACTTGTCTGCAAGTGCTGTAACAAAACTGCTGTACTTTGATCATGTTTATTTTAGTAGTTTAAGCTGTAATTATATCAAGAGGAGTTCTTCATTCATTTTTACAATGGGTATAATGACCGCAAATATGCTTCTTTAACAGCTTGTGTCTTTCAGCTTTATCCAAGCACTATTAAGAAAATGGACGTGGAATTATTCCAGGACAACATCCCCCAAACATATTATTTTTTCCTCTCTTCATTACATAACCAAATGCGATTTTCTTACTACAAATTATTATAAGCACACTCCTGGAAGCTAGTCTTTTACAACCTGATATCCTATTCTGATTGTAGGAAAATGTGAAAGTAAGGTACACCATCATCTACATTCCTCTAACAGTTACCTTTGAATATGTATTTTAAAACATCATCTCTGTTCTCTGTATTTTTTTATAATTTTGGCTTTGTTCCCTTATTTTTAAAGGCATGCTTTAACAGACAGATAAAATTTCAAGTATTCAGTCTGTGTTATGACTCCTATCAATTTTCCCTCTTACTAATAAAAAACTTCTTCCTTTTTGAGGTCAAAGAGTTAAAGAGTTGAAGCTAAACCCCAGGAAGTCAAGGGTTTAAGTCGGGACATTGCTGGCTGTGATTGTCCAAAAGCAAGCATCGCTGGTGGCACAGAGGCAAGCTGTCCCAGCAATACTCCCAGTAGTATTGCCCTTTGTGACATTCATCAATCTTCTTGACATTTAGTAGGAGACAATACTGCCAAAGCTCGATGTAAACAGAAGTAAGGTGCCTGCAAAGGTGTAATTTGTATTGGCCTTCAAGTAAGATAAAAATGGAAAGCTGAAAAATGTAACTTACAGGTACAACCAGCAAACATGCACCTCAGCATGAGCTCCTGCAAACCAGAGCCTACTGTCATTGCTTTCCACCTTTAAAAGCACCTTATAACCCCCACCCCAAACATGAAAATTTTAAATTCAACAACACTAAAGACTGCCTTAACCACTTTAACAAAACCAGAAACACACAGACAGACGACACAGCTTCCTGCAGGCAGGGAAGCGCTCTGTATTTCCCTGTAAGAAGGGCCCTTCTTTAATAAGAGCTTCATCCGATCACTGTCATTGTTCTGGATAATGGATTACCTACACATACATTTTCAAGTGTAATGACACTCTTGCTTATTAAAGACCTCTCAGCTGAAGGGGCAGAATATTATGAACTGGCCAATCCATTCATTCCCTTGAATATGTTATTCAGTATTTTATGCTAAACCAGCAATACACCATCCATTTTAGTACAATGATCCTTATGTTCAATAAAACTGAAGTGCTGGATCATAAATCATTACAGTCATTTATTTTACATTAGACACATTAGCCACTATATTCCATAATCTATTACAATAAGGTGGATTTAAATGTACCCCAAGGAACTACAATAATAACTTGAGAACCAAATATAGCAATTATGGATAAAATATGCTTAACCTAAAACTGCACTAGCTGCACAGACTGCTGTGAACTTTAAATAAAATTTAGGGAGTATGATAACTGTCCTGGAATAAACAAGTAACAGAGGAAAATCAGAACCTCCTCTCTATACTTCAGATAGTTTAACATGCCCCATCTGTGGAGGAGGGGATGTCATGGTTATAAGCCAGTGTCTACTAAAACATTATTATTCCATTATTACTGGTTATGTTATCTTCCCATCATGTGAAAATTTCCCATATTTTCCTGGTGTATTATATCCTACTTACGTTTTTTAAACAGTGCTCTTCCTTTCTAGCTCTCTGATTAACCTGTTTGGATTCCTTGCATGTTCTTCAGACTCCCTCCAACTATTTTCAACAGTTTCAGTAAATTTTCCACAACATGTCCAGGCCTTACTGGTGCTCTTTCAGCTTCAGGCTGAGCAACAACAAAGGGCAAAGCCCGTTTGTCTCCTCCAGACACAATGTCTCTGCACAGTCCCACAAAAGGGGCCATTGGTAACTTTCTGGCCCCAGACCAAGAAGCAATCTCAAATGCTCGTGAACACGGTTTAGCATTTTTCAGAATTAGTGCTCTGCCAAGTATTAAAAACAACCACATGCTAAAGAAAGTGATTGTTTCTTTACAGGAAGGTTCCACACTTCAGACCACTGGGATTCCTGAAGATGCCTGTCACCAGCCTGGTGTAGAGGAAGAGAAGGATTGAGGGCTCTCAGGCATCGCCTACACGAAGAACAGATGTATGTCATGCCCAAACTTCACACATGCCGCTTTGTATTTATAAAACCATGTTGCTTTCTGCATAAATTCCATTATCCTTGAGATATTCTGTGTTTATTGCCTGTTTTCTTTTCTTCCCAGGAACAGAAATCACATTTAAGAACTAAATGCTCCCTGCTACCAGAGTAGCTGCTCTTGCCTATAACTATTAGTTCTGTATTATTTTCTGTGTTTTTTCCAAAATAACTACTATTAACTTATATTTCTTAAATAATTTCCAAAGGGGCTTACTAGCTAGATCTGCAGATATGTACACTGGAAATTCCCTTTTCCAGTGTATCTAGAGACTTTTTTAGAGGCCTACTTATATCATTTTCTNCCCCCCCCCCCCCCCATGCAGGCCAAATATTAAGACTGGATATTGAGCATAGCTCCTTGTGCAGTTTATAGAAGCAATTGTGCAGGTCCAGCAGGAGGCTGACAGGAAAACCACTGCTGCCCTAGATGCACTTCTGTTGCCTGCCCTGCACCTACACAGACTTCAGTCTCTAGCTGCCATGCCAGCACCGTTCATGACTTACATGAACCCATACCATAACTTACATAAGTAAGAGAAAATGCACACATTATTCACTACAAATTCAAAATAAAATTTTGCTTTGGCTCCAAATTGTTAAATATATTCAGGCAAATAAGCACATCTTAAACAAGGTAAGGCAGAAGTAAGTAAAAGTAAGGCTTGCTTTTCAAACCCTGTGTTCATATTTTATTTCATAGCACAAGAGCCACAGTAGTGAAGGGTGTGCTGAATGCAAGAAATCTCAGCTCTGGTTTAAATGTTCTTCCTAATTCCTATCGAATGTGAGCTGACCTGTTTGTTTTTATTCCGGAGTTTTTGACTGAGGGGAGCTGCTGTGGTGCCATCAAGAAAGGAACAATGCACCCAGCTCTGTGTATTTTGGGAGAGAAAGTAAATATTTTGTACGACATCCATTGTTGAATAAATAACTTTCTTTTTGATAAACAAGCACCAAAAATCTGTATATATCATGAGAAGAATTCTAACCTCTGTGATAACCTTACACCACAGGCGTCCAGTAGAGCTGTGTAACAAGCAGCTGAGAAAAACAGCTACTCCCCCCATCCCATTTTGGTCTCGCATTGCTCCCTATGACTCTCACGTTCACCCACACGTGCGATACAGGAACAGAAAGGAGACACAAGAGGTGTGAATCTAACCAAGTCACTGTAAAGTTTTGTCTGAAGCAGGACAGAGCCTCAGTAGAGGCAAGCTGCAGACGAACCGTAATTCCTCCTTGCTTTACGTCCTGGTCTGTGCTCTGCCCCTCCACTGGCGCTACAGCCAGTAAGCTACCTCTATCTGACATCTTCAAAGGGGAAACTATTTTCCAAAGTACAATGCCAAAATGGAAAGTGGTGCACAGCGAGGACGTCTGATCACTCAGGAGTTAGGGCAGCTACTGGAGTCCTGCCAAGAAAAACCTTGCTCTGTTACTGGGCATATTTAAAGAGCATAAACGGATCAAGTGGGGCTCTCCTTCCTTCTTGGCCGTCCCTGAGAGGACAAATGGAAGGGGGAGATGAAAGCAACAGTGACAAAACCAGGTGGCATGGCATGCTTAGACTGAAGGCAGACAAAGCGTGGGCCGTACTCAGGGGTGAGGGCTGCCCATGCAGACTGGGGCCAGGACAGCTCAGAGACCTGGTGGGCACCATGGCATGCTACATCAGAGTGTGCCACCCAGTAAAGGCTAGTCCCATGTCCCGCCAGCCACATCTCATGCCAGGCAGGCACTGTCCCACTGCTGCCATGGATCTCCAGCACAGTGCTGACTGCAAACAGGAGAGGAGCGAGGCATGCCAAGGCAGCCGTGCTCTCCCTGAGGCAGGATGGCACAGGCAGTACCAGGAAAGATCTCACAGTTTCAACTGCATAAAGACATTTATACATGTTTAGTGACACAGAGTACTCATGAAGGGCCACATACTGATCTTGCCTAGGCATAAGATGTTCTATACTTTAAAACAGAGACAGAAGCCCTTAAGGTATTTATTAAGTTCTCTCTAAATTCAGCCCTGGAAGTTGCGACACCCAAAGAGCCCTGCCCACTCCCAGGGCACTGGGTGGTGCCCCTTCCCTACACAGGGAGAAGGGCTCCCTGCTGGAGTGGATGACCCACAGCCAACATGCCAGTTTCCTGTCCCCAGCAGGGCCCTCTCTCCATAGGCCGTGCCGGAGGCTGGGGTGAGGCGGCTCTCCCAGAGGACACCCCTGCTAGCACCTGGGGCGCCGAGGCCCTTCCCGCTGCCTCCTTGCCAAAGCAGCTGGCCGCCTGAATTCCAACAGCCGCTTCCTGCCCGCGCCGCTGGCAAACAAACCTATGGAAAAGTAAATACGTTTATCACGCAGATTTCCTCTGCCCCTTTTTAAATAAGGAAGGGCTCAATTGCTTTCCTGAGTCAGACCCATACCATGCTGAAGCCATATCATCGATAAATATGTGCTCCCATGCTCATTCCAATGACTACAGCCACGAGTGATATGGGGTTGTGTGGTTTTAGGATAAAATGCAAAACAGCCCCTCTGTGAAGGCACATTCCCAGCCAGAAGCCAGCATTAGCTATAACGTGGACCAGCCTGCATGAGCCAAAATGCCAGGGCAGCACAGTGAAATGAACGTGTCCCTCACCCGCTGTTGCTGAGGCCAGCAGATACGCAGCAGCTTCCTAATGCAATGCCTTCCCCTCACAAATAGGAAGGCCTCTTGAAAGAAATTGTAAGTGAAATTTAGCCCTGTTAAAAGCAGGAAATAGCCAGCAGTTTGAAATCACCTGAGCCAGGGATTTGGCCTTAAATTTTCCAATCTGACGCTAGCATAGCATCAGTACCTTTAGAGTCTCTATTAAGAAGGGGTAAAAACAGTTGGAGAAGTCAGGGTCGTCCCTGGGAATTTATACAAGAAATGTTTGCTGTACTGCAGATCAAAATAGCATTTTGACTCATTGATCCCCTGAATGCCATAAAATCTGAAGCAAGATCCTAGTGCTTAGCGGTGGGAAAAATGAGTTTCTTTGGCCTCCTATCATAACATAAAGAATGAGCAAAATAAAGAAAAACAAAGGAAAAGAAATGAGATATAAAGCTCAAGATGAGGGCAAAGACAAGCAAGCAATTAAAAAAGATATATGGACTTCAATTTACAAAAAACACCCTAAACCTCCGCCTCAGTAGCATGTTTAGCTCTTAATCAAGTCTTATTACAATCGCATGCAAATGCCGGGATGGCAGGACATTCCTTCAAACTATGTTTTCATTAAAGATTCTGCTTTTTCCAGAATAATAGTAAATGACATGTGAACTTCATATGAACTATAGGTCATGAAAGGATTTAGTATTGGCATTTTTAATCTAAAAAGTCTGTGCCAGAAAATCAATATGTTTCAGTCGCAGCATTCGAATGCAATTTTCTTCACGTAACAGGGTTCTTTCTTTCACTTCTCCTTCCTCTCCCTCTCTCTTTCTCTCTCCCTCTTCTTTAAAAATAATGAATAATTCCCAGTTTTTCTATGAAACAAGCAGGCACATTAGAAGGCAACGACATCAATAACGCGTTACATGTAAACAGAAAATGAACAAAAAAATCATTCAAGGCCCCTTTCAAACTGGCGTGCTTTTCATCAGCGCTATTACAGGTTCCATTCACATTATCGGATTGAACCACGCTGCATAACCAAGGTGCTGACAAGCCTTGATTACCCAATAACTCCTGTATTCCTTTCAGGCAGGTTCACCGAGAGGACAGGAATGCACGGCCTTCCTGTGGGGCAGGCTGCTTTCCAGCCAGACCAAGTCAATGAAACCCAACGCCCTCTCGCTCCTGCGCGCCGAAACAGCCCCTGCATTTCCTGAGAGGCAATTATGACTTTTCCCTTCTTTATTCTCAATTGTTTCGGATAACAATTTATTGTACATCGGAGGGGCCAATATAAACATTTTAAACTCTTTTCATAACACTTAGAGGGGGCTGCTAAGTCATCTCTGTAGTAAATCTGTTGTCGGCTCTTTCCCATGCTGCAGAGTCAACAAATCCGTCTCTCACCCAGGGCAGGGCCAGCCAGGCACTGCAAAAACAGGGGAAAGTGAATGCAGCGCCTCATACGTCGCGTCTCTACTTGCTCTGACTTTCCCTGCACGCTTGTTAGCCGCCCACCTTTCGGTCTTCCCTTTGCACGACACACCTCTTGAAAGATAGATTGCTCAAAAAAGAAAAAAGAGGAAAAAAAAGCAGTTTCAGGCCGTAAGTGTTTTCCACGTTTGGATTAAACCGTGCTCCATCCCAAGGAAAGGCAGGAGATGCATTACACACTCGCTCTTTCTAGCAACTTAGGCTGGAGCACTAATGAAAAGCAGGAGGCAGAGTTGGCAGCCAGATGTGGGGCGAGGGCTTCTACCAAGAGGGAGCTGGAGCCATTAGGGCTGGGATCTAACAGAGGCTAATTCCCTCACTATGTCACTTGCCTAATTCCTTGCAGACAACTCCTTCTCCATTCCTTAAAAAGTATGCACGTATCAAAGGCAATCAAGCAAAATAAACATTTGCAATAAATTTATTTTTGGTAGCAATTTATATTGAACTTACTGTTATTTCTCCCTAACTAAGCAGTTCTTAGTCCCCATCTATGTGTCCCCTGAGTGAAACAGCTGCTTTAGTATCACTTTGCATCCAGAGCTGTGGGTGTAATATTACTCACATTTCTCTAATTAACTTCTAATGACAGGAGTTATCTGCACGTTTTTCTTATTATTATTTTTTATTGTTTTAAAGTCAAGCAGAATTCAGCTTTTACCTGTGCCTGCTGCACATGCAGCAAGACTTGCAGCACTGTGTACAAAGCTCCTGCCCGGCTCTGGCTTCGAGCAGCCCCAACCGCCCACCAGCTGTAGGGCCACTGGGATCTCCTGCTCCCTGGCTGGTTCAGTTTTCTTACCAATGCCTGTGGGATCAAAGGAAGGACTATGTGTGTTCCTCCCACCTCTGCCCAATGCACCAAGGCCATCCCACCTCCCAACAGAGACTTCAGAGGGAGAAGAAGGAAGATATGACTTTTGCAAGCCCTGGAGATTCTAGAGCAGTGGGCGAAGGAAGGAAGAACTGTGGGATACGGTCAAGGGAGAAAATTCTTGCTGAAGGTGCAAGGCTTGGCCAAGTCAGCTCATGCACAGACCCCTGACAAGGCACTGCCACACAGGCCACGCACATGTATTATATCCTTCTTTAAGGCCTCAGTATTCTGTTCCCCTGGACAAAGGCATGGGTGTGTAGAGACCACAAAGCCGTACTTCAGAACTGGTGTCCCAATACCGGGTCTCTGAAGCAGCTGATGCTGAAACCATCTTGCACAGGCATGCAGAAGTGCACACACAAGTCTGCAAATGCACTCAGAGAAACTTCCCTGCTGCGAATACGCACTGCCTAGTTCTCAGCTTTTTTATTTTGTCTGTTTTTCCATTCTCCACACGTGGCTGTTACACTCAGCTCATCACTATGGTCTATTTGTTGTCACAAGCCTTTTAAATGGCAAATATTTTGAGCTATCTGTGGTTCTGTCAGTTTACTTTTCAACACAGTAAACTAAGGGCTTTTTACTTGGTATCTCCTAGAACTGGAATAAAAAGCGATTTCCTACACAAGTACAAACAAACAAAAGCTAGACCATTTTCCTTCCAAGCAGAGGAGCTAGTCTTGCCCAAAGAACTGTGCTTCATAACTTTCAGCAGGAAACATACTGCATTGGGGATTTGCTCACACACTTACGATATCAAGCTTTAAACTTTTCATCCACCATCAAGGAAACAGTGTCAGAAAGGAGCAATTAAAAAACTACAAATCTGACCTCAGTTTTTACCTTGGCTGACCACGGCTCTAACAATGCAACCACTAGAAACACCCATGTATTTTTAAAGCCAGTATTAGAGTAACATAAGATTACAGAAACACATTATAATAGGAGGATCAACAAGACAGATACACAACCTTCAAAAAAAATTCTCGTAAGGTATTTTCCAAGATACAGCATTACAAAAAGGTTTCTATTTTACCTGTATGTACAGTAATTTGCTACATTAAAAGAAAAAGAAAGGAGATTAATGGTTATTAATCATGGTTTCCTGAACTCCAGGAAACCATAATAGCAATGGCAATGGATTACTTGCCTATTGAGTACAGGATAGACTTGAAATCTATGTTATGGAGGTGCTGATATTTGGTTGAATGAATAACCTATAGGAATCTTACAACCAAAATGTGTAAGTCATCGCTTCCTTATTAATTTAGTCATGGATTTTTTTATTTTACTTACTCCTAGTTTAATATGAAGAAATCAAAATTGCATCTTGTTGTATTTGTCTGGTGTTTCCTTCCCAGCTTAAGGACAACTATCACCAAGCAAATGCTCCAAGGAATATTTACTAAACACAACTCTAAATCGCAGTCTGTCTCCAAACAAAATCACAGTTGTGAACTGCAGCTTCACAAAATCTCAGCATATGACAAAAAGAGACCAGAACTGGACTGCTGGATTTTTGCAGTTCAGTCGCAGTTCTCTCAGGCTGGGACATAACTACCATGTCTTACATACATTTTAAAATCTTCCCTTCAAAATAATCTATATTCTTCAGCTTCTGTTCCAATGCCTACCAATGGAGAAATTTGCTTCAATAAATCTAAAAGAAAAGACATGTCATCATCTCTCTTCATCCATCACGTTGTTTGTTGCATGTTAAACTGTGACTGCTGTGGCCTTAGAGGATATTTTTTTAATTTTCTGAGAAAGCTTCTTCCTTAATCATGCTGAACAAATCATAATGATGTTTTTAATAGACACTCAGGGACAGTTCGTAAAAACTCTATGCGCCATTCAAATAAAGGTTTTATAGAGCTTAACCAGATAAAGGTGAAATTAATCTATTTTCAAAAAACTATTATCCTATACACTGAGATGTCCTTTCTGCAGTCTGGCTAACCATCCCTAATCTGTTATATCACCTCCTGGGACAATAAATCATAGGAAAAGGAGAAAAAGCAGGCTGGAGTGTGAAGACAGTGCTGTACCACATAAGCATAAATCATCATCAACCCATATTCAAACTTCAGAATAAAGTCCACGAACACTGCAATACCAGGAACTTCAGTGGGACAGGTTGTGGTGCTGACTTTGTTTTCCAGTTTATGTGTTATTTTTATTGCCACTGTATGATAATAAGTCCTTTCATCGAGAAAGTCTTAATTCAGATGATTTTATTATGAAGTTTTGCTGCTCTGTTAGATCTTGAGTGGCCTTTCGGTCAATGCAATGCCTTTGTCACTCCCTGCCATACAAGCAGTAGATGTAACAGCCAACCTGCTCTCTTCTCAGTAAATACTGGCATCAGGCCTCAGTGATACCAATCACTGGAGGGCAAGACATCCCTCTGCATCCCAGGGCATAATTCAACACCCTGATGAAGCTCTTCTGACACACAAACTCACGCCCCTTGAATCCCTGTCACTAAAAAAATCCAACCCCAAACCATCAAACTGTATGGAGTAACTCACTCCGAAACAAATTTCGAAGAAGAACGTTCAGAATCATCCCAGGGCAGAAAGAAAAACTTGGGTCTGAGCCACCAAAGAGACTCCACATTAAGTTAACACAGAACTACTGTCACCAGCAGGGCAGGTGACTACTCTCTCTAAGCTGTCTCCCCATCCATCCATCCATCCATCCATCCATCCATCCAGACGGATTCACACCGATTTTGCTATGGATCTGTTTCTAACCTGCATCTCTTCCTCGAGTGCCACTGCAGGTGCAGTGAGCCACATTACCAGCTAGACAGACAGCCCGTCCCCAAATGCAAGCGGCAGCCATCGGGCCAGCACTGCCTTCTGAAGTAACAGCGATGTGTACAACACGCAGCTGTCCGCAGGACCAAACAGGGCTGCAAAAGGAGCTTTTTTCATGAATTAGTCCCTTAGGAAAGCGTTTACCCCAAAGCAAACTGCTGGCAGCATGAGATGGATGAAACCTGTAATATTCACCATGCAACAGCGCGTGGAGGGCAGCAACACTGCAATTGTGCGCTGAAATTCTTTGTCACTGCACAGCAAACTTTTCCTTTTAAACACAGGAATAAAAGATTTAGTAGACTGTGTGACAAACAAAATCAAGCGACTGTTTACATAGGAAAACCAGCCCTCTTGTAGCTGCACAAATAAATGATATTCTTTTTTCTTTGAAGAAAGAGCATATGCTCAACATTCCTTTGTCCTGTATCACAATAGAAAAACCCTTTGCACTGGAATATCTGAATCACTTCTTGGCAGTCCCTCAAGGTAAACAGAGTAAATTAAAAATGAATGTTTATCGTAGGCGCACACATACACACACACACTGCAAAGTGGAGTGCTGTATTTGCCTATCAAACATAAGAAGCGATTGAGTCCATCAGTCATTCAAACAAGCAACTGAAAAGTGGAAATAATGGGATGACAACATCAGAAAACAACCTCCCAGAAAGAGATGAGTTTCCTCATAGCCATTTGTCTTGTCTAATTAATCCCACATGTGGGACTAGGCTGGAACATTAAAAAAAATTAGGTACAAAATATTACTTTCAGTGGAAGCTTCAGAAGTACAAAAGAAACATAAATGCTTTATGGTCGCACTTGGCTTTCAAACCCCCTTTTTCATATCATCTTCTTAACGTGGGACTCGGCCCCTGTGCCTAGATGAGACTAAGATAGTGTTAACAGCACAGAAGAAAGCAGTTGGAAAAGCTGTAGAAAATTATGTCGTTGCCACTAATAAAACAACTTGTCAGTTCCTAATAGATTTAAAACCTGTGTATTAGGTTGCAGACAATTCCTGGGCACCCATGGAGCGGTCATGCCCAAGAGCACTTCCCTCTGCTCAAGACCGGTGAAAAGGGCATGACCTATTCCCTTCCACGCAAACCTTGTCACAGTTTATCCGTATTTTTGTCAACTTGGAATTGGACTGCTGTAACACACTCTCCACAGGGCAAAACAAAATGCAGAAACAAATGCAGAATGTGTCAACTGCTGATTTAATGGAGTTTCATGCCAGGAGCTTGTTGCCCCAATGCACATGGGTCTGTGATATCTGTCCTCACAAGAGACTGCATAGGTAGAGCGAGGTGGTGGGTTTAACATGCAAACCTAAGAATTTTTCAGAAATATTTCTGATCCCGAGTACGGAGACAGACACACCTGCCAAGGTTCTGAAAACTGGGGCCACTTCTGAAAGATGTGTTGGGGTTTTATTGTTGTTTGCTTTTTTTTGTTTGTTTGCTTTGGGTGTTTGTTCTTTGTTAGTTTGTGGGTTTTTGAGGGGTTTTTAAAGTATACAGCAGACACCTCCTCCATCACCATGTGTATCAGGCAGGCCACCGGAGCTGAAATGAAAGCAGAGCTGAACTGAAAGCCCCCTCAACATGCCAAGAAACATCCTCGATATGCCTACTACTCTGAAGCAGTCTACCTATCTCCCCATTATGAACTTGACATAATGTGAGCAGCACTGATCTATTTCCACAGGCTTTTGGAAGGAGAAGGGACTGAAGGTTGCAGCATTTCACCAACTGCAGTCCGAGGGGTGACAGCTGTCTAACAAATGTTTGCTACCATATTACTGATGCAGTTAATAACATCAGGACATATATTGTGTACCACTGGAGAGATGGGCAGAGAAGAATGGTCCAAAATTCAACACTGGCAAATGCAGAGTCCTGGCCTGGGGGAAGAATAACCTCATGCACCAGCACAGGCTGGGGGCTGACCTGCTGGAAAGCAGCTCTGTGAAGATGAAGCTGGGGGTCCTGGAGGACAAAAAGCTGCCCATGAATCAGCAGTGTGTCCTGGGGGCCAAGGAGGCCAATGGTGTCCTGGGGTACATTACAAAGAGGACTTTGTAGAGCAAGAGCCAGCAGAGCAAGGGAGGTG
Organism: Rhagologus leucostigma; assembly: GCA_013397725.1. Taxonomy (NCBI): domain Eukaryota; kingdom Metazoa; phylum Chordata; class Aves; order Passeriformes; genus Rhagologus; species Rhagologus leucostigma. The sequence continues at coordinate 881,634 of VZTD01001058.1, read as the reverse complement.
ATCCTGCCCCTCTACTCAGCCCTTGTGAGGCCTCCTCTGGAGTGCTGTGTCCCGTTCTGGGCTCCGCAGTACAAAGGAGACATGGAGCTCCTGGAGAAGGTCCAACGGAAGGCTACAAAGATCAATAGGGGACTGGAGCATCTCTCTTACAAGGAAAGGCTGAGGGAGCTGGGCCTTTTCAGCCTCGAGAGAGCCTCAACTGAGAAGGAATCTTATCAATTTCTACAAGTATCTTCATAGAAAGTATCAAGAGGATGGAGCCAGGCTCTTCTCAGTTGTGCCGAGCAATAGGACAAGAGAAAATGGGAAGAAACTGATGCACAGGAAGCTCCGCTTGAATATGAGAAAGAACTTCTTTACTGTATGAGTGACCATGCACTGGAACAGGTTGCCCAGAGAGGTTGTGGAGTCTCCCTCACGGGAGATACTCAAGAACCACCTGGACACACAATCCTGTGCCATGTGCTCTGGGATAGCCTTGCTTGAGCAGGGAGGTCAAATCAGATGACCCACTGTGATCTCTTCCAACCTGACCCATCCTGTAATTCTGTGATTTTTTTTAAATGAAATGCAGTAACATATATCAGCTAACCTTTTGCACATTAACAAAAGGGGTAAAAACTGTTCTGGCACTTGGCGCAGTGATGACACTGTGCCTGCTGGCACCATTTGCCGAAGTAACATCCAAGTTACATCCCCCAAGTAACATCCCGCACTAACGCCAAAAGGGAAAGTGGCACAGAACAAAGCACTAACCAGCTAACAGCTTCATACACAACTTTGCACATTTTGGCAACTTTTTAACAGAAAAGTAAAATGAGGATTCAAATTGTGTGTTGTGCCTCCATCTAAAGCAGGCAGCAGTGAGCCTACTTGAGGCATGCAAACACTAATGTGTGCTGTGCGTGTGCATATACATCTGTATGTATGCACACAGATCTCCTGGCACCCATATGTGGACCACTGGAACACTTCTGAGGCAAAGAATATTTTTACATCTTTTTGTTTCTCAGGAGAACCATAAGGGGCATTTTCAGGATTTTGCTGAAGACAGTCCCTAGTTTGCTCTCGTAGAGTACTTCTTCCCCTCCCCCCCACCTCCCAAACTCTCTTCAGTTTGCTTTCAGAATAAGGAGGCACCACTTGATCCCTCCCCCTTTGGCCGGGAATGAGGTGCCTGAAGTGCTCTGCTCCATTCCCCTCTCTGCCTCCATCCAGGGAAGATGCCCCCCATGCTCAGGAACATGCAATAGCCCATGCCAAGCTAAATGCATTTAATTTATCTGCTCTCTGAAAACCACTTCTCCCATGCTTCCTGTCTTAGTTGAAAGTAAGCGGATTAATTCCTGTTGCAATATATTTGAACCAGATGTACTTTTATTTTTCCCCCACAGCCAGAAAGAAAGAGGGGAATTGCAAAGTTTTCCTTCTCCTTTGAAGGAAGATCTACAATTTGGTTATTGAGTCAGCTCCAGATCTCACATAAAAACACCTTGGCATCCAATTCCTCCTCTACTGTATTGCACTTGCATGTTTTCCTTTGGCATTTATGGGGGCCTGAACACAATATACCTGTTAGAAATATGCCCAGCGCATAACTCCCTAAATAAAGTAGGAAGAATATTACACCCTAGTTAGCACACCAGAATTTTATGTCAGAAACACTGGTAGCCAAAATGCCTGCCTTTGCCATTGGAAACCTCTTCAGGAGAAGAGTCGGCTCACAGTACTAGTGGAAAAATCTAAGGAATATATCAATACACATCAAGATTTAGGAAAAACAACAGCAGAGAGATCTGTTCTCCCAGCGCCACTAATAAATAAGGTATTAAATCGTTAAGATTTCAATTACAAGGGAAGAATGTGGCTAACCAAATAAAAGCAGGAGGAGTTGAAATAAGTAGTAGGTTAAAGATTAATATTCTGTGTTCAGAACAAAAGGATGCTCTTTTGTGGCACTGTGCTTATGCCTCTGAATGTAAACATTGTTCCGAGAACCATTTTTTCTTTGCCCAATCTTTAAAGGGTAATAAATTAGACCTTGGACAGCCATACAAGCTGCTACTAGATGTGAATGTGAATGTGTCTGTAGAAAAGGCTGACTTTCAATCAAAGTCTATTGAAAGAATAGTTGGATTTTCTAAAGAAGCATGTTGTGCCTATTAACCAACTTACAAAAGGGGCCATTTTCTTGATTTATGTTTGGTTGCTATAGAGATCTTGCAGTACAGACTGGCAGGTGAAGCTCCCATTTAACAATCTCACAGGTTTTTCTTAGCTGTACTCAGAGGACAGAGAGCTACAGTAGGTAAAAACTACCACACAAATATACCATATCTGTCAAACTTAAAGATCAGATTTAAGGCTTTTCAAGAATTTATCGGGAATATGGTAGAGTTATTACACAATCTTTGCCCACAAATGTTTTACACCCTGAAAAATCTTATTGCTGTGAGCTGCTTCAGCTCTGTTGGGTTTTGTCACTGATCCACTTCTTATTCAGCAGGTAATTACGTGTGAGCAGGATTCCAGCACATCGCAGGGTTGTCATTTATTTGTGGGGTTTTTTGCAAAACATACAACCCATTCACAAGGAAGAACCTCTGCTCTGCAACAACAACTGATGCCAATGTGTGCAGGGAGGTGTCAACTAAAATGGTAGTAGTAGTAGCAGTAGTAGTAATAATAATAATGATGATGATAATAATAGTAATAATAATAATAATAATGATGATGATAATAGTAACAATAGTAGTAGTAATAATAATAATAATAATAATGATGATGATGATGATGATCCCCTTGTCATGAAACACAAAAAACCCAGAGAACACGCTACTTTGAAACAACATGTCATGTTGAAGTCACATGAAATACTTTTGCGTGTCAATAAGTCACAGGCAATTCAAGACCTGGGCTTTAAAATGTTATTTTATAGGACCAGGTCTTCTGCCTAAACTCTGACATTAGGTAGCTATGAGGAAACTAGAGTCCTAGAAGAGGAAATTATCAACCTATGCGATGCTCCAAACAGCAATCCCAGAGGAAAAATTGCAAATCTGCATGGCAGTATATGCTTCAAGTCAAAACCAAACAAAACCAAATCAAATTAATATCTAGGATGCCAGTCTTTCCTTAGTTCCATCTTGGCACTGACAGATACAATATCAAATATACAAAATTGAGAAAATATTTTAAAAAAGAAAATAAGAAACAGAACTATTATTTTACTGTACTTAACATGAGAAAAAAAACCCCACAACAATTACTTCTATGTGACTCCTTGATTCAACAAGGAATTTCCATTGGCCGTTCTTATCAAAAAGGAATCTGCAATTTATAAACCAGTGATTTAATTAAATTAACAAATTTTGTAAAAGGCAGTGCCTCAAAGCTTCCTTTCTTATCAGTATCTTCTACATTACTTCCATAATACTACTAAATTTTTTAAAGAAAGAGAGGGACACAAGGAAAATAAGAAATTAAAGCATTATGGCTGTCCATCATTTTACAGAACTAGTACAAGCTGATAAGGGTGCTTTGGAAGAGCCGGTCCCACAATTCCCCTTACCATGACCTCTATATTCACAGCCCATGCTCCTTCACCAGCAACTCCCACCTCCTTCCAGGAGAAATTACCAGTTTTGCTTCTCTACCTTGCACAAACCTACCATGTTCACTATGCTCACCCAGGCAGAATCAAACTGCGCTCATCGCCAATGAAAAATACCAAAACCACTTTTTTTTTCAGTTATTGCATGAAGTTGCTCCCAAGGAGGCCTGATTTCAGTTCCTGAGGTGTATTTAGTGTCTGCAGAACAAAGATGATATTGGGGGGGTACCAAATGTCTGGAGCCACTCATGGCTGGGAAGGCAGGAGCAGGGCATGAGATGGATGTAGGCGGAGTAACTTCCATGTGCAAAGGCAGCTTAATCCAACGCTTATCAACACACAGAGGTGAGAGTCACAGACGGCATTAAAAGGTGTAAGAGAATATAAATGGTTACCTCTTGCTAAGGCCAATACAGATGTCTCTCCAGAGGCAGATGACCTGGGGGCTGAGATTGGTCTGACCTTGTACAGCTGAAGTTAATGAAAAGGAGCTTTGCCACCAAGTTCAAGAGGGCAGGACAGAGGCATGTTCAGGAGGAGCTCTGATGTCACGCACCCAGAATTCAGCCTCTCCAGAAATGAACTTCCCTTTCTAACTCCCCGTCAGAGCAGAAAGCTGCAAAAGTTTGCTCATGGTTAAAAGGGGGAGGGGAGGATAATTGCGGTAATCTTCAAAGGATTTGTTTTAATTTTTGCTGAAAGGACAGCAAGTCCTTCGTTGTTTGAACATATGGCTTTTGGGGAGAGGGCTCCGAGATATTTCATTACTGCTCTTTTGAAATTTTGCTGATTATCAGGAACAAATACAGCCTTAACACCAGAGCTGTGATGAAGAGAGATGACTTCCTTGTAAAGCTCTTCGTTGTTTGCATCCTAGTAATTATTCAGCAAATGGATACCACCTGTTGTATTTCACCCAGCACATACAGATGGGACTGAAATATATCCTGGATTTATATTTTATTTGGACTAACAAAGCCAGGATTTGAATTCAAGGGGCAGTGAAGGAACTAAGAATGTTCTGCACCAGAGACTCAGAAAAAGAAATACAGGGCTTTGGCTGTGGCCCTTCTACTCAAATTATCTCCAAATACTTTACACAGTGACTCCTCCTAAGGAAAGCAGGAGTGATCAAATCCATTACATTCTGCTGCTGAACCCTGTCTCAGGCCTCCTTCTTGACACATTTCTTTAACTTCCTGTAATTTATTTTTTTCCTTAAAATCACTGGCAATATTTTGACCATATCCTGCTTTAACTCCAAACCATGATGAAGGCAGATTTGACCGCTAAAAGAGTATTACACAATATCTGTCATCCAGATTGGACAGTAACTTATTAGACCCTGTTTTATTGAAAGTCTGCATGTCGGCATTTTGTTTTTATACCTTGCATGTGTTTTTAGTGTTGAACTTGGCTTTTCCACGTATCTTATAAACATAAAAAGCACAAAGACTGAAATCCAGTCCCTGCTTAAGTAATAGGATTTTTGTCACTGATGTCCACAGGGTAGGATTTCAACCCAGATTACTAACAGATTTGAGTTTTTAACAAAAATTTCAATTTGTGTCTCTCCAGTGTACACCTTTTGACTGGAGAGGTCAATAGAGAGGAAAAAAAATCAGGAAGAAATACCACTATTAAAATCACATTCTAGACAACACCCCTGTGCATGTGCATGCACACCGACATCTGGAAGAGCTGCTGAGAGCACATGGCGTCACACAACGTCTGACACCCCAGCTAAGAGAACACCAGTTTTAGACCTGGAATCTCTAAATCCCTGAGATTATGTCCAATATCTTAGAGGTTGTAAACAATGCAGACAAAGAACACTTAATACCGATCCCCTAACCATATAAAAAACCCCACATTTTCTACTTTCTGTCATTCTACGGGATACAGCATTCCAGATTTTGGTCTTCAGTATACATACACATTACCATGTGTATACAAGCAAACACAAAAGGGTGGTAGTATCCATGTGGAAAGGTGCTGCGTCATATAGTAAATTAATTTATTGAACACATCCCCTCCCTTTTGCCTGGTAACTTTTGGTCCTTTTCAGTTTCAATGCAGTTAAAGTCCTTTCTACAGCTGTGCACTGTAATTCCATGAAAAGCAGTGAAGGTAGGGAAAGAGGCCATCTCTTCTCCCTCCTCTATGCAGAAATGGACAACTCAGGGAATCCAGCTTCTTTGTTGCTGTGAAAGTTTAGCAACTACCTTCAGCTCCACCAGCAAGCACCAAAGGTTTTGTGTGCCCACCAGTCAAATCTTGAAAGTTATAACATCAACCCTTTTAAGAGAAAAGTTCTTAGGTCATTTCTAAAGGTGTTTTGCTGTTTAATAAGCATACCTCCTCACTTTGCAGGAGCAGGATCTTGGAAAAAAAGTCACAATAAAACTTAAAGCCCTCCAAAAGATTCTTAAATAGCTTTTCTATAACCCATATGGCATATAAATGAATATAGGATAGTGTTGTGTAACAAGTTTACTGGCACACAGTTGGTATGGCCAGATTACTTGTCCTTTTAGTGTGTAACCTTAGACTGCAGCCATCTTAAATGCGTGCTGTTAAAACTTAAACGTACCAGTCCACTGTGCATCATTTGTTCTTCATACATACACTTCTCTAGGAGTATGTAAGTAGATATTTACATATAAAATTCTGATGGGGCACAAAGGATTTGATTAATGCATTCCTTTGTAAATCCACCAAACCCACTATGTTTTCTATCACTGATAAAACCTCCAGACTTCTAAACTCACAAATGAATTTTAACAATTGTTAAACTGCTGTTATGGCCTGTGAAGGTTCCTGGTCTGGTAACAATGGAAACTGGAGTCTTATGTTTATCTTCAGGCCAGGACGGATGGAGGCAGCAACAGTATATGCTTTCCTAAACTGACCTGCTACTGACCTGAATCCTGCCCTGAGGGGTTAGTATCCCTTGGAGTAAGAGGATATTTAGCTCTGATGACTGTTCAACCTACTCATTTAAAAGAAATTGCCTCATACAAGCTAAGGGTTTAGATGCTATTCTCCAAAATTATTCATTTATGCAGCATGTGTTATTTCAGAAATATAGATGTTAGTTATGAAAAATATATGCATTAAAACCTGGGCAGTCTTATACAGCAAAAATTAATATGGCCAGTGCCAAATGTCGAAGAAAACTTCAGTACCACAAAGAGTTGCTAATGGGTTTGACTGCTTATTCAATTGTCAACTTCAGTGCATCTGCTTCGTGCATCAACCATTCCTGTGTCTCTGCTGAACCAAGGCCATCCAGGGATACCAAGGTCTTTACTGACTACCTTCCTCCCTTAGAAGGAGGCAGCAAGCAGTTTGGATTAAATGGAGTGTCTTCATTCACTCTTTGGATAAAACTGATCTGTCCTGAAGTTATAGTAAATTCAACTACACTAAATAACTATTTTGCTTTATCATATGCACATGCATTTTACATGTTGCTGAATAAAGATCAGAGATGGAAAAGGGCACAGGATGGCTATTTCCATGATATCCTCTCACACATCTGGAGATTAATGACATGGCGTTCCAGAAGGATTGCATAGTTTGGGAAACCCCAAGATGTTTTGAGCACTTACTCACAAGCCCAAATGTGCAGCCTCACCAAGAACTACCAAAATACCACACTCTCTCATTTTCTTCATTGTCACGGAGTAATGATACGACCAGGACCCCTGCTTCTTGGAGTCTATGCTTTCTTCTTTATCTCTATGTACATCTGCCACTCAGTGTTGTCCAAATTCAGAGCAGTACTCGCTATTTTTCTATTACAGGTTTTCCTTGAATGCTAATCCCTTGGGAATCTGGCATCCCAGTTCAGAGCAAATCCTGTTCATGCACACACTCAAAACAAGAACTCAGTTTGCAGAACCATTTTGCAGAAACATCAACAACAAGAATTAAAGCTACAATAAAACTGCATGTTTATTTAAGTTTCTCGGCACAGTTCCCATCCAGATAAAATCACCAGCCTGAAAAAGTCACAAAAAAAGTTTGCTGAAATTTTGCACCTAAATCATTTCAATGTCTTGGAAAATGTTCTCCCTTTCCAGTTCCCCTTCCACTCCCTCAAACCCCTCCAATGGAAGAAAATAGGTTTGTATTTTAAACATTAACTTTCAGATAAATTCTGCTCTGCAGATCTAAATATTACTTCCTTGGGATATTCCACACCTCCAGAGGCAACATTTGCCTTCTTCAACACGTGGCAAAAAAAACAGAATAAAAATTTAGTACCACACACATGGCTATGTGTATATCTACCTGCCACCATATTCATCATATACATGCATATATTAAAGTATTTAACAGTAAAGCCTTTCTTGAAGATTTTACAGTAATTTCCTTGCTCCTAGAAAATTTTTCAAACTTACAGCTCAACTGCCTTTGAAACCAAATTCAATGACTCCTAGAAAGTTAATTTTAAAAAATTATTTGCTACTGCACATGAAAGGCACGCTACCTATCAACTGCTCTATGCCACTATGGACAATGAGTACTAACAAATCATAATATTTGAGGAGATCAAAGCTTGCTCTTGACAACTTTGCTCACTTGAACATATACCAGGCATGGAGCTAGGTTATCCCAACAGCTGGGCTGAAGGTCAAACCAGAGCACCTGAGGCTTTCCAGCAGGATGCACCTAATGCTCCTGCACTAGTGGAGGAAACACCTCCACATCTCCCAAGAGATAGGCAATGTTTCTGCCTTGCTCACTTCTACCAGCCACTACCTACTCCTGTCTACCTGCTCCTATCCTATCTGCTCTGACTGATTCAGAAATGGGTGCAGCCTGGGCCCAACAGGGCTGCCCAGACCCATGACCTGGAGCCTTGGATGCTGAGCAGAAATGGAAACATACCTGGGCACCCCTACAGCACTGCAGACAAGAAAAACTCGCAAGCTGTTGCTCACAGCCCGCACCAGCCAAAGGCCTGCAGGCAGCACTTTTGGAAGTACGCCCAGGCAGGTGGCCTGCACCTCTTGGTATGAGGCTGGGGATCCCAAGGCGGTCGGTGACCTTTGTGCTGGCAGCTCCAGCCCTGGGATGTTGCAGGGCACGACTGGCACTGATACATACCCACCCCTGGATCCAGGTGCACTGTTAACAAAACTGTCTTTCCCACAGAGCCTGCAGAACAATACATTTTATATTCCAATGAAGTAATTATTAAAATAGGTAATTATTGAAATAACCGCATCAACTCCCAGTCATTAAAATCCTCCTAAACAGAACGGCATGATGGCTTAGGCTGTTAGAAAGCTTGGCAGCCACCCAACGCCTACAATAGCTTCTAATTAATTGATCTCACCTCTAATCTGCTATTGTTAGCCTAGTGCTGATCATTTGTTTGGCCTACAGATCCTATTGCCCCTTTCATTTGATTGTATTTGTTACTGTACCCTCTCTATCTCTTTCAATTAAGCACAGGTTAAGTGGTTCAACCGCAAGAGAATAGGAGATAATGGCACCAATCAAAGTAATCTCTTTAATTTGCTAAATGGATTACAGGGAAACCCCAGCCAAAGTGAAGTCATAGCTGGTGGCCTTCACTTGAACTATACACAAAGAGTATCTAATTATTAACCCACCACATGCCAAACTTTACAGATATCCAATAAAACAACACAGCAGTCCCGTACTAGCAGGGTTGCTCTCATTACAGTGTTTTCCACTGTAAAATTATTTTGACTGCAAAATCCTTGTATCAGTGTCTTTCCAAGCACACCATACGCTGCACTTTCAAGTGCAACATATCTAGATATAACAATCAAAACACTGCAGTGCATACTAGTCAAGGGAGTGGATTTATAATCTCTTTAAGGACATGCTCATGGTAGAGTTCATTTTTCATGTTTGTACTATAAATGCAAATGCAGCTTTGCAGCTAGTATTGCTTCTGCTGACTGGAGAAGTTTTAATAGTAAATAAGCTTTGTCCTTACACTGGCAAGTGGGCTTATTCCCCCTCTCCTCTTTCCTCTGAAGTGTTTTTGAGCAAGCTGTCAGGCAACAGAGCTTCACACCCAGTACTTTGGCTATGCATGTCCTTGGCTAATCAGTCAGGCAGTGAATTCAAGAATGTGAGCTGCATGAGACAAAGGGTCATTTCCTTACAATGACAAGGAGAGTGGGGCATCAGAAAGAAAAAAGGTAGCAGGGCACAACAAGGTTTCATGCCGAAGAAAACTCAGCTTGTTGGAGAAGAAGAATCTCTTAAGAGCAGCTGGATCTCTGCCTTTTCATAATAAAATGTTTCTATTAGTGACAAAACAGAGATCACCAAGTACAAATCTACTGCTCCTGGCAGAATTCAACTTGCATCAGATGACGGGCCAGTGAAACAGAATATGGTATCATTTTGCACTTCCATTTTGCCTGTGGTTGGTTGATTTCAAACAAAATGATACATTAGCCTCAAGCAGAACATCTAAGTGAAATCTCCATATTAACTTAAAGGAAAGTGACGTATATGGAGAAATAATAACCTATATTCCAGGCTGGATGACTTCAGATCCTACAAAAAGTCCATTAAAAATGGAACAGAACTCGTACTTTCCAAACCTGACACCTGGCCCACAAGAGAGCACTTATTTCTAACATTCACTACAGCTGTCTTGTAAAGTCAAGAGCTACAGTTTTGATTTCTGACTTAGCTTTTTGCATCCGCACTTGTTTGGGCATCAATGCTTCTGTACTGGGATTGTCAACTTTACACAGTTTCGTGATGGTGTGGTTCCAGGTCGTTTCCATGCAATACAGGCACGAACAAAGAAATTATATATATACATCTCCAAATTTCCAGCAATGCTCCCAACACAGCATGCCTCTGTTCCAATGAGATGTCATATTTCATAACATGTTTTTGTTTGCATGGTAACTGGCCAGTAACTTGGCATTCTTCTGCCGTTCTGTGTTTCGACACCAGTTCAAGCACTAACTGCTTAAAGCTGAGTGCATACTTCCTGCATTATTGAACTAGCAACTACCTATGCACACTATAAACTTCAGCAAAGTCCTTGCAGCAAGTGCTTGTATAGCAGGTATGGTTCCACAGGAAAATCACAGCTGACCCCAGGTTTGTCACCCACAGCCACCTAAAGGTACACACACAAGGAACCTGCTTACTCTGAACGTGTGGAGCATTTCGAAAAAAAAAAGTCCTTTAGGGGTGCAGTTTGGGGAACAAGTTGAGACGCCCTTCTTTTTCCACTCCCCAGACCTCAGCCTCACTATACACTGCCCTGAGGCACCCACTGACTCCACTCATCCAGCCAGCAAAAACAGGGGCTGTTCTCCACAGGACGTGGGACCTGGTCTGGCTCACTGGAGAAACGCTGCAGCACCAGCAGCTGCAACCAGTAGGGACTGTGAACCAGGCTGTAGGGTGTGGGATCCCTCAGCCACCCTGTCATCTGCCAGATAATACTTGTCCTCCTCCTCTTTTACATACAGCATGCAAACAGATCAAAAAGATCTGGAGCATAACCTGCAGCTCATTTCCATTTTTACCTCTAACAAGTCCTTATGGAGATGCACTTTCTGCCCACAGCGATCCATCGTGCCTGCATATGCACACCTGACCTAAAAATACATGTCTGGCTGACACCTTCAAGCATGGAGGAAATCAAACGCCTAAATTTCCAAATGCCTTTGCCATTTGAGAGCACACGTAAGGCTATATTCTGCTTTCCAGCTGTCGCAGCTCTAACAACCTTAATGGATTTAACAGCACAGATAAAAGCAGCCTTCCAGACTTTACTCAGGAAAAAATATTTTGCTATTTTAAATTATCCTATTTTTCAGGTAATTCATAAAGATTAAACTGGGCAGAAGGGAAGGTGGAAGCTTACCCAGTAGTATTGTCGGGTTGGACGATATTCAGAAAGCTCAAGCTTTGGGGATGTGTGGTGCTGATTCAGCCCATTCACAGAGCCAGGGGTCAACCCACAGCTCTGATTCTCTGGAATGCAGAAATATTTATGCACATCTGGAAATGGCCCATCTGCATTGGAAACTTTTCTAGCATATTCTCTTCTATTATGATACAAAAGGTACCAAGCAATCCTTTTTTTTCCTTTATTGCTGTTCTATTTATCCAACAGTCTTCCCTTCCATTTATATATCTACATTAAGTAAGCAAGTCATGCCTGTTAGAAAGTAAATCAAAATGCCCTGAAATCTGCCAGAGTGGGTACCAATAACACAAATTGGTACATAAATATTGAGGCCCTAGTAATCCTCCCTCAACAAGTGAGCCAAATAAGAAACCAGGTGAACCCCTCCTTTTTTAATTCCGCTAAACTGTTGCTATTAGCATGGAGGCACCCCAACACACACGAGTCCCTGGCTCGAGTGACAGTTTTCAACACCACCTTAATTAAACCTGCTCCAAGCAAATTTAATCAGCACAGCAAACAAAATGGCTTCTGAAAGCAGGGAGCACTTTACATCAGGGTTTCCAGCACAACTGTCAACAGTGCTGAGAAAACATTTTGCTAAGCATCAGTGGCAACTTCTGGTTACAAAGAAAATAAATCCTATGGCAACTCTTTGAGCAAAACACCTCAGAAAGATCTTGAGGAAAGTGAACATAGGGAAGACACTTTCCCATCTGCATCCCATCCCTTTCAGTTTCAAGAGCAACTTCTCTGAGCATCTGAAATCCGCCCCTATGTTTAATGTCAGTGGTAATATTCCAGGACTTAAATTCAGATCACAGACAGATCTATTCCTCTTTCTCCTGTTCTTTCCTAAGTGTCTGCTTACGGTCAGGGCAGAAGACAGATTGCTGGGCCAGACGGACTCTGGGTCTGAGCCGGCACAGCCTTTCTTACACTCACTGCAATATGTTTCCTACACTACCCTGTCACAGGCAGTGCAGAAACTATTTGCTCTCTCTTTCTTCTGGCTGTATGAAGTCTATTATTTAGGTAATTACACTAGGAACTGTACCAAGCAAATGGTTTCCTCCCCTACTGATGCAAGACAAGTCTCAAGACTGACGATAATTCCATTGCCTTGCTATACAAATAACATAAATCTCACTGATGGATATTTTGCATGACCTCTGATTGAAAACAGCCCTGAAAAAATACAACTGTCTTTAAGTCCTTTCTTCCCTAAATCCAAACTACTGTGGAAGCAAACAAAAAGCAACTCTTTCGTTGAGCAAACTATGACAGCGCTGTTAAGCAAAGCCCCAAGGTAGGTATTTCTATTAATTTCTGTATCCAGCAGCACAGGCAGATCTGCTCAAGAGCTGCCCTCCCTCCTCCACACCACCAGCCAAAGGTGTGCTGGGCAAAAGGCACAGGACTCCCCTTGCAACCCATCTGCTGTGAAAAATAGCTGGTATTGGCAACGAGGGCAGGAGTACAAGGCAGTGGTACAAACTCTGATCTTCCACTCCCAGGGACCATAAGGAGAATGGGGACACCAACCTCTGACAGGGCTGGGGTCAAAGCCCTCTCTTCCTGCACATCATTGGAGCCAATTGGCATTCCCATTGTTTTCCTGCCATGTACCCCATTAAAGTGGATGTTCTTAGGGACTACAGCCCTGTTGCCTTTCCTCAGCAGGGACATGTCTTCTGCACTCACTACAGACCACAGATTCCTGAATGCACAGTGTTAGAGAGAACATCTAAAGGCACAGTTACATCCAGAAAATAAAGTTTCATCTCAAACAGTTTAGTTCAAATGCAAAGATGAACATACACATAGATCATCAAAAGAAAGGCCCTTTTCAAGGACTGCTTTTAGCAGCCAAGTGTAAAAAACCAAGAAATTTGCAAAAAAACTACCAAAGAACCAAACCAATTCAAAAAAAAAAAAAGTGAAAAGAAAAAAACCAAGAAATTAATTAATTTCTCTTAATTTCAGATGGTAAGTCAAATATCCCATCTCTTGGTCAGTAAGCACAGACTTCTTCACAGGCCCTATACTAATTCCTATGCTTTTCAGGCAATGAATATGTAAAAAATTTAATACTACTTCAGTAGGAGTTAAACCCAAATGAAAATACCTTATGTCTAGAGCACTCTGCCAGAAACCATCTGCTAAAAATCTTCAATTTAAACTTAGGTTTATGACATGCGTGGTTACTACTGCAATCCCAAAGTAATGGGAAACACAGGAGAAAATGGCAAGCTTTGGTGCCTTTCCTACTAAATCTTCAACAAATCTGTGAAAAATATCTCCTTCTTGAGAGGTGTAGCCTTCCCTTCTAATATTCAATTTCAATCTGCAGAGGAAAAACAGCTTTCTTAGCTCAGACAAACCAGTTTTTTTTCTTTCTCCAAGTAGAAGTGTTCTCTAAATATGACCCAAATTATCAGGTAATTTTGCTTCAACCAAAACTGAATTGTTTCAGCGAATCAACCCTCTGCAATTTGCAGTCATCGTAATGCCACTACGCTGTCTGAAGGACCAGGTTTGCACGTATTATTTACACAGTAGCAAATACAACGCAGTTAGAACCTGCTCAGAGTTTTTACACTGAGGATACACAGAACAGCATTGCTGCTGCACAGTCCCACAGGGCTCTCCAGGCTGCCTGGTTTGGCTGGAAGTGAAGCAGCATCTAGTGCTAGCCAAGGAAATACTATCACTCAAAGACACCGAAATAGCCATGGAAAGAAGACACCATGCAACAACACAGCACTCCTATAACTCTACTGTAGAAAAGTACCTCTCTTCAAAACACTTACAGAAAAATCAGAATTGCTCAGTAAAATATTTTGGATTACTAATCACAGAGGAAAACAAACAAACACCAAACCTTTTACAGCTTCAGCAGAGCACGAAATATAACTTTAAAAAACCCCAAATAACTAAGCAGTTTCAATCCTCAGGCTTTAAACACACTATTCACGTGATTTCCTAGACAAAATTTAAATCCACCAGTATTTCAACAGTTCCCTAAATTAATAAGCTATACTATTTTAGCAAAATCTGTTCAAACAATAGAAAAACAGAAAGTGAGTGGTGTCAATTAGACACTAGCTGAAAGTCCTAATGTATATTAAAACCTAAAAAGTATCTAGAAGTTAAGACTTTAGAAAAATATTAATATAAAATACCTATGAGTACAATCTTTGAGGAAAAATAATGTGTTAAGCCAAGTACATATGGAAGCATCTAAAATTACAAGCTCTTATTCCAACTTCTGGTTATTCAGTAGCTAATCTGCACTGGAAGAAGGTAACTAAATACAAATGAATTGTTAAGAAAAATACCCAGTATTTGCTTGAATATTTAACAGCTGGAACAGCTGGACTGGATTACTGAACAATGAAATTCAGTGTGCAGTCAGGTAGCGAGGCAAGAAAGCTCCCTGAAAAAAGCCACAGCAGAAGGAAATAAAATAATAAGCATTAGTAACAATAATTTTTTTCTTCTTCTTAACCAGCTACTAAATCTCACGCTGAATGTCCCATTTCATAAATACACGTGAATCAAATCAACACATCTAGAAGCCAGTTTTAAAGGTTTTTAGAGGCTTCTTAATTTCATTTTATAGTGACAAGATAAAATGGGATTTCTTTTTTTTTTTTTTAAATTGAACATGTTGGATTCCCAGTGCTGGAAGGATGCTAAATTTCACTTACTTATTTATTTCTTTGAAAGTATATGAAATCTCAGGAACTTTTTCAATCACCCCTTATCTATACTGGCTGCCATCGCTGAAAGCAAGAGGCTTATCTCAGATATTGACCCAGGACAGTTTTATTGAAATTGTGTGAACCTCCTCTGACTCTCTCTGAAATACATGAAAGTGCAGTATAAGCACAGAGGCCCGGAACAATTCCCGAGGGACTTGGGACCGCAATATACAAAGGTGTCTCTGGATGAGGAGTTGTAGCTCAGTGATGGAGAGCAGTGGGGATAAAGTGAACCATTTTTCATCTTTCTGTTTCTGGTCCCAACAAGCTCATGGATCATCTCCTCATCAGATAACAGCAAGTGAGATCCAGTCCACCTAATTCAGATGGACTCTCTTGCATGGGTATATTACACACAAGTATTATTCTTTAAACCTTGCTTAAATGCTAGCTGTCTAATGGCAATTCCATTTGCAAACTTTCAAAAGCGTCTTTTTCTTTCCAGCACAAGGAAGCTGAGTGCTTATTTTACAAGGACTGCAGCACTGGTGTCTAAAACCTGGATTCTCTTCTGATCTGCAGTGCTGTTTTGACTTGAACCTTCTGCTCCCTGGAGATGGACTCAATGGTCCTTCTACCGCCAACTTCTGCCTCCAGCTGCCTCATTTTCCCGATTCAGTGAAACATCTGCTGTCGAGTGGCTCTTCTGGTATCAATATCACTGCAATAGCCAGGCAGTCCAACACCAGGGCCATGAGTATACAGGGTAGATATCCCAACAGACTGATCACCAATCAATCAATGAGAGTGACCAAGTTCAATCTCAACAAACTTTTCTTAGAGGGAGCCAACACCTCATCAGGATGACCAAAACCTTGGAAAACACAGCAATATGGAAGACGCTGTCAAGTTCAGGCAGTTGATGCTGTGCCAAAAGACCCATCAGAGCTGCTTCAGATCCTCAGTTGGAATTCCTTTATGTTCAGGCACTGACTTGTCTTGCCAAATATTTCTAATGTGATCTGCATACCTCAGAAAAGATCCCAAACTTTGCAAGTTAAGCCAAAACACAAGCCCAGCCAAAGCCTCCACCTGCGCAAAATGTTTATTTTTAGCAGCTGCAGACTTAGGGGAGCCTGGCAATAAATTTGACCTGCAGCTGCTCATCATGCCAACACTGTGTCAACAAATGCCAGGCTGGCAATGAACACATTAAACAGAGCACTGCCCGATTTATTCAATGCATTCCTAATCACAGGGGAGATAAATGGTGGTACATGCAGGAGACCCAGATTTAGAGGAGGCTCCTGTTCATTCATTTGAGAAAGCTCTGGCTTGAACTGCCTTATTATCTTGTTGGCCAGTTCCATCCATGCCCATTCATGGATTAAGTTGTTTGTTTACTATTTCGCAAAGGAAGCCAGTGCTTAACAACAGGTGTTTGATCACAAAGTTTTCACCGCACTTCACTGTGAGCAGGGGAAAATGAAACAAAACACTGCAAAAGTGTAGCTGCAACTCACATCCACAGACCTCTCTCCTGACTCCAGTCCTGGCGGGGAGGGAATTGCCCCGGGTGCACTGGTGAGATGCGGCATCCAGGCAGCACGTGCAGCTGAGCAGCTGCGCAATGCCCAAGCTCGCACAGCTTTCTGCTCCCACCAGCAATGCCAGAGAAGGAGGCAAGGACCAAGCACGGTGAGGAACTGAGGAACCCACAGCATTCCTCTGTGCCTTCCTTGGTCATGCAATGGCCTGCAAAGGGACCGAGGAGGGCTCTGGTGCAATGGGGCAAGGCAGGAGGGAGGGGACAGTGTCTCTCAGTGAGAATGTAGCAGTGATGAACAAGGAGGAAAAGACAGGGAGTAAGACAGTCTTTGTGCTCAGGTCTGAGGCAAAAGGGGTGAGGGAAGACAAAAGCCCATGGCTGTGATCCATTCAGCTTCTGTACAGCTAAGACATCCTGAGCCCGCACTAGTTTTGCCTTTTCTCGGGCCAGAGTGAGACACAAATACATGTGGAAAGACCTCGGGTCAGGCCCATCTCATATGCAGGACCTTGCACTACGTCTAACCCACACAGCTGTACTGACTCAGCCCAAACCCCAGCAGGGTTTGGAAAACACCATTGATCCCATCGGCTGAGTCAGCCATTGCAGCACGCCCAGCAGCTCCACTGGCGGAGAGGCTCAGGGACCGTCACCTCCTGTTCCCAGAGCAAGAGTGTGATGGAGAGGTGAAATATTTGATTTCAGGTAATGGAGAGGTTGTCAGCTGCTCTCTTTCTTTTCCAATATCCTTGCCAGATTATTCACAGCTAAATATAAATGGAGAACAGTTTCACAGGTGAAACAAATACGAGGCCAGGCTGCATGTCACCTTGTTACCTTTGCTGCCTTGACTAAGTGAGGTAGGTTTTTTAATTCTGCTGTGCTCAGTGATGATCAACATGCAGCCCTGGCAGCGTTTGACTGGTGGGGAGGCACCACTCTTGGCACCTGTGTCTGGCACAGGCTTGCCCAAATGCCAAGGGGACTTGTGGTCTGAGGGTTAAATGCCAGGTTTTCTCCCAGCTGAGAAAAACTTCCCTGCACAGAAAGCAGGAATGACACACAACCTTCGCATAACCCGACCCCTCTGGGCACATACCTTCAACAGACAGCTAAAAAAAAAATAATTTTAAAGCTCTTTATCTGATAGACAAGTTATTATTACACCGAAAGAAGGGAAACATCAGAGACAAAATTCTGAACAGTGCTGACTTCCCACAAATCCCATTAAATGAATAAAAAAAAAAAGGCCAAGACAACAATGAAACTCTTCACCCTTAATCCTGGATTTATACATGTGTTGTAATTAAATATAAATTGAATTTCAAAGCCATTTCAAATAAAAGGCCAGCTCAAGAGGAAGAATGATAGAGAGATCTATATATAAACATCAGTTATATGAATATCTACTCTACTTAATGCCAACATAACCACCAACAGCTCAATACCCTGTTACACAACACTGGCCAAGTTTTTGTAAGTTTGGTAAAGAAATCGTACTTCAGAGGAAACATAAGAAAACAATGGCCTGGTGGGAGGAAAGCGCATTCCTACTACAACCATTAACTCAAAAAAGAAATTGGGAAGAGCCTTCCCTCTTTGAAATCCACTTTTGTGTGTTCTGTTTTCCAAATACCTGGTGAAGGTGTTTTTGGCCCCCAGACCACAGGTCTGATCTTGGCCATCCACTGTTAGCCTATGAAATAATTGGTATGTTTTATCATCCTTTCTTTGCAGGATTAGAGGAGGGGAAGGTGGCAAGAAGAGATGCTTCTGGCTGAACACAGGGAGGATACTTTCAGCAAGAAGCCAAGCAGGTCTCTGGACAGAGGCCATGCAAACCTTGCCCCCAGTCAGATCCAGACTGGAAAAAGCTGGGAGCAGGCTGGGCTAATCTTGGAGCTGGCTCTGCTTCCAGCACAGCACCTGACTGGAGCCCTCATGGGGTTCCATCTCACCTGAGATATAGGAGATGCCACATCCTCAATGGATTTGGCAGCCTCAGACCAGAGCTTGGAATGCCCAGGTTTAGTTTCCAGCTCTGCCACAAATTCCACATGTTACCCTGGGCAGGGAAACCTAACCCCCATGCTTCCCTTCTCCATTACCTCCGCTCTTCCTGTTTGTCCATCTCCTCTGATTAAACGTTGAACTCTAAAAGCAGGGGCTGTGTGTTCACATGGTGTTTCAAGCAGTGTGGCTTGATAGGATTTGGCACATTCATGTGTAGTGAAATAAATCAATCAATAGTCAGGAGAGTTACATTACAGCATAGCGTGGGCAGAGACATCTACTACAGGGTCTACCTTTATGTTCTTGATTTGTTTCCAAGAATCTTAAGGATAATTTTGCTTAAGTATGTAATGAAAGATTAGTGTTAAATCTGTAATAAACGTGAAAATGAAGTTATGCTACGCAATGAATAGTCATTATTGTCCTCCTCCTAGTAAAAGTTTATTTCACACAAAAGCATTCTGGAGAGATGGGTAGCTATTAAAATGCCTACACACCTAATTCTGGTTTCACTGCTGCACAAAGCAGTGGCTTCATGCAGTGGCTTCTTCCCCTGCAAGATCCCAAAAATAAACTGCAGTTTTTTACTGTAATGAACAAAAAAAAAGGGGAGGAAATGCAGCAATGTATTTATGCACCAAAACAACCGCTCCCTTTTGTTTCAGCAGAGCTACTGTACAGCAAGAATGAACTGTGCCGGCTGCCTTTCCCAGCTGTCAGTGGCTCACCAACACCACACCTTCCCTGCCTGCCTGCTGCCAAACCCGACCTCTTGGGTCCTCCTAAGTACCACTGGCATCGTTTCGGTGCAAACCCTCTGCCACCCCATTGGTGGAGGACACCAGCGTGGCAGGAAACCTGCTGGAAATGACAGTGAGAAATGTTCCAGCACCGAACAGCAAAGACATAGACTCTCTTAAACCAGCCATTACAGTGCCTATATTTTAATTATAATGGCAAATCTTATGGAACAGACATGTTGGAAGAGCAATAAATAATAAGTTATTGTACCCGGTCTTTCATTTTTGAATAGTTAAGGAGATTAATGTACTCGTCTGCATTACTACTCTGAGCTATTCTGAAACGAAACCCCAGGCGGAGCAACTTCTCCATGGCCACGGACGTACCAAACCGTGGGCATGCTTTGCCACGGGCCTCCACAAAACATACTGCAGCATCTTGTTTGGATTGTCTTCTCTAAATAAAAGGTAGATCAATAAATAAATTTAATTAGCACATTAGAATAGCCATTATTTGCTCTGACACATAATGAGGGAAATGAAACAACTTCAAAAGAGATTTGCTCAATTAACACAAGACTTTATAATGGCACTAGAATATGATCTTATCACAGATCTAAATAGCCTGGATTGCAATTTCTCTCTGACACATACTGGCATGCTCCTGACAGTCATACTATCATTAGAGGGATCTGTCTGCACTTCCACGATATCCTTAATCCCCTGTTTTGAATATTTAATAACTACAGCAAATGAAAATCAGTGCACTATACTTCAGAGATAATTCCTGTAACAAGGACGGAGGGGCTGTATTTCTGCAGCCTATTCTTCTAGCTGTTCCCACTCAAACTTCTCAGCATTTCCCTGTGGAAAAGTCAGAATACTTGGCTTTGTTGTGGGTAGATCTGGCTCTGTCATGCAGTTATCCATAGCTGCAGACCCTGAAATGGAATTCATCAACACGGAGCAAACATATTGCTGGATTATGCACTTCTCCTTTGTGCCTACAGCTGAATCAGCAGCCCTGCTTGGCCACATGGTACATACAGGTACAGCATGGAGAACAACTCTAAAATTAAGGAAATTCAGCTCAAAAAAGATTAATCTCTTCAGTATATTTTTGTTCTTGTTAAAAATCTCTAATAGAATATTTTACAAGGGAAAATCACAAAAGTTGTTCTTCAGAACAACTCCACTGGGTCTCAAACAAAATCGCAGAATAACCTTTCAGTGAAATCATGAACCAGTTTTACTTCAGGCAAAACCACTGAGATTTTCCTTAAAAGACAAGCAAAATTACCTACACATGATCAAGATGCTGCAAGCCTTTCTTATTAGGATACTGGCTGAAAAGCAGTCAGTAAAGATTTCTCACATCTTCAATTTGTCTTGTCTTTTTTTTTTTTAAGAAAGAAAACCTTTCTTGCAAAAAGGAGGAAAAATCCCTCAAAACAGCATTTTCCCAGGCTTGCAACGAAGTATAATTCTAAAACTGTTGGGTCAAAAAAAAAACAAAACAAAAGCTTTATGGGAGTTTTCAACACCTATGACTCATCCATAGGCAAAGGCAGAAGTCTGCAAAGACAGCAATTCTGTGCAACACACAGGTTCTTCTTTCAATGTACAAATCAAATGCCTAATGCCAGTGCTCACTAGGGGTTGTGTTCAGCAAAAAAAAACCAGGCAGCTCTACTAGCTGCTACTTTTCAACATCCACAGATATCTATGAAAAAAATGGTGTAACTGTAAGAAAAACAACAGGCATCTTTCATCTTAACTTACTGTTAATTAAGCTGCTCATATAATTTATTTCTTGGTAATTTTACAAAGAACCTAAGCAACTGTGAACTCAGTTCAAAAGCAGAAAAAAAAACCCTTTCTTTGAAGGTTTCTGTGAAATTCTACTGCATGTGCATGGAAAAAATAACCTTGTCAGTACAAAATGCCTTAAAGGAATCTCCCATCAAAACCCCAGCGAGGATGTAGACTCTTGACTGAAAAGAAGAGATCAGTGCAGTCTCTGGAGACAGTATCAAAGGCAGAGACGCTAAGCAACAGCAGATTTAGCAGATCTCTCACTTCCATCTCTTCACTCCAGGACGCCAGCCACCTCAAGAGACTCGCTCACATCAAACAGAGAAAACGATCAGCTATAGGCTCGAAATTAAGCTTACACGGTTTCACAAAAGACCTGAGTGTTTCTGAGAGATAAATACACAGCTGAATTTTGAACAAGGAGCACGCCAACCGCTGATGGCAACCTGCTCATCTCCGTCAGCAGCTTTGACACAAGCCATGGCAGAATGCCCTGCACGCAGCACTGAGGATGCTCACTGGCACCGACAGACTCCCGCGTACACAAACACCCTCGCCTTTTAATTCCCCAGGTAAATATGTAAACCACAAGGGTTTGACATCATTTATATAAAGAATGGTTAAAATACAAGTTCAAGAGACACTGCTGAGAAAGACCTGGATGGCTGGACAGAAAGCACTACAACGTTTGGGACAGTGAAGGAAGAGATGCCAAGAGATCATACAAATGCTAAAATAGGGAGCTGCAGTTTGTTCCAAACATGGATCATGCCATAACAGCAACTTGAAACTCATGGGGGGATGTAGATTCTTGAAAACATTAAAGCAAATCTCCTACTTCTAAAAGCCAGTCTACACTCCATCACTTGGCAGACGTTTAAACTGAAAATCTTTACGGCTACAAATTAGTGGTTTTGAACACTTACTCAAAATACCGCTTGTTTTAAGGCAAAATCTGCTCTGACACAACACAGAGGTATGGTGTTCCATCAACTGAAAATCTGTTGGTTTTTAGGTTTTTGTCTGCTTTTTTTTTTCTGTAGGACAATCAGCCTTGTCCGAGCTCTAGGTCATAACCAGCAGTACATATTTTCTAAGATAAAAATGCTAGCTTTCCTCTTCCATGATTGCATGATGGAGACTGATTAAACATTTGTCCTCTAAAATTGGAAATGTTATTTTACATCAGGAAATCATAGAGGTTTTGATTTGTTTCGGCTTTCATTCGCAGTTTGCCTCTCTGAAAAATGATACAGGAAGTACCAAAATGTACTGTACTTCCACTCTACATAAAGATAAGGTCTATCAAAAATCCCTTCACTTGTGATGGATAACCTTTGCAGGAACAAATACACAAACAGCAATACTCTGAAACTGCCTCCTATTCGCATATTCAAATCTTTCCAAATTAGACATGTTTATAATGTCTGGAACAGCATAGAATGAAAATGGCAACAGATCCCACCCCAACCTCACTGGGAAATTCTGGGTGAGCTGCTGGAGAACTGTCCTGTGTCACGCGGTAGTGCTTGGCAATGTTTCCTCTCCCACAGGAGTACTAGCTTATCAACTGGCAGGTGGAACCATTATCAACTGGGTGGGTGGAGCAAGAAGAGAAAAAGAAAGCAAAAAGAGGGGAAAAAAAAAAGGAGAAAGCCTATTCCTTCTCAAGACTTTAAATCTCAAAATTGTTGGCAGACCCTCATGAAGCTCCCAACTTCTCTCCCAGTGAGAAACCCCACACAAGCAGGAATGACTTCCAAACACAACTTGAATGGCAATGTTTTTTGAATATAAGCTTCTCCATGCCTCAGTTACCCAGCTGTAACACGGAGAGACAATTGTATGCCTCGCCACACTGAAGTTTTCTGAAAATAAAAACATACGTATTTGAGGCAACCAGACAAGATACGGTAGGATTGATTGCCCCAAAAATGTCTCAAAAAAATTAGTATTATCTCAGAGAAAATTTTCAATTACATGCAATAAATACTCTCCAGCTATGACACAGTGAGTTAATTCCTAATTATTCACTGTGCTCAGAAATATTTTTTATCGCTTCTTTGATTCCTGGCTTTTCAAATATGCCTCTTTTCTCAGTCATTTCCTCCAGGCAAAAATACTCCCCAGGTAAAGTGAAAACACGACATCAAATAGAAACCAAAATAGCAGGGAATGCTGGTGTACAGAGTGGTTATTGTGCTCACTGTAATAGCCTGATGCAAGAGCTGCACAAAAGTCCTGTGATAATACAAATATAAAATCCTCGCACACACAAAGATACACGCCGAGGCATGAAATAAATTAATGCCTACTACTGAGTTACATCAAGGCTGAATTTTCCCCTGGAGTCCCTGATTGATTAATTCCCGTAACTTTGGTACCTGAAAGACAGGAGATTTTTCTTGGTAGTAAAGAGCTTTATAAGATATACTTAAACGGATTATGTTGATACCTTTCATGATGTAACCCTAATGATAATTTAATTGAAAAAGTGCTTTAAGCCATAATAGCAGAGAAGACAGGATTTCCTTTTTTCACTTTGACAATTATGGGCCAGTTCAGAACTGCTCTCAAAATAAGGAAGAAGACAAATTTCCAATCAACTTAAAAGAATGTGTCAAATTCTGCATTAGTTTTCCTCAAGCCAAATACAGAAATGTACTGGCATCAAAGCCCACAGATTTTTCTCATCTCTATTCCCAGATCTTTCTTCTTCCATCATGGAAATCACTCTATGTTTACCCATGTGCAAGCGTGCTCATTACCGTGCCACCTCGTACCATTTTTGCTATCTGCTCCTCAGAGCAAAGAGCTCCCCAGTGACTTAGGAGTCAGTGGGCAAGGCTACCTGACTTTTACCTGTTGTTCTCTATACTTTCTTCAATCTTACATCTTTTAGTGCTTCACATGCATTTCTTGAGACGCCCTCAGGTTTATAAGACTGAGAGCATCATGCCACTCACGAGGGTATGATCATTATCATCATGCGCGCTGGTACCACCACTTCACAGACATACTGAGAGTAGAGACAGAGTAAAATAACTTTTTTTATTTTTATATGATCATTTTCCTTTCCGTAGCTTCCTGCTGATTTATATACTTCTTTTAGCCAGCCTGTGAGGTGCACGTGAAGCAGGACCCACGCTAAAACTTCATTCACAGCGACAGCCCAGCAGGACATGGTAGGAGTTTGTCCATGATCCCATCGTGTCTCCCAGGCTAGGGGAGAGATGTGGCAGCCAGCTGAAAAAGCTGGTTTTCTGCCAATATTTTCAGAGGGCAGTCAGGATGAGCTAGGTATTTGTAGATCAGCTAACCTGGTATTGATTTCAAGCAAAATAAAATAAAAGCTGTTATAAATGCAATCAGTAAAGAATTAAGGGTTGGTAAT
The DNA here is from genome assembly GCA_013397725.1 of Rhagologus leucostigma. NCBI lineage: Eukaryota > Metazoa > Chordata > Aves > Passeriformes > Rhagologus > Rhagologus leucostigma. The sequence continues at coordinate 856,867 of VZTD01001058.1, read as the reverse complement.
ATAACTAATGAAAATCAACAAAGTATTATGGAAAAGCAGTCTTATTGCATAAGCTTGGTATCATTACACTTACGGTTAGAAGTACTGCTGGGGAAATAACACACTTAAAACTACTGTCAGGCATTGGAATTAGTTTTACACGACATTCCAATTAAAAATTATCAGTGGACGTACTCAATAGAGAAGAAAACAGATTAAAAAGCTGGCTGATCTATCCTAAAAAGTAATTGTAGATGGGAAGTTATCAGCAATTACAGATATTTCTATGGCAATTTTACATGGATTTGGTCTCAATCCAGTGTTGCTCAAATTCTGTCAGTAACTGGGGGATAAAGTGAGTAATATTAACAATATCCCCAACAAAGGTTTTTGGAAAAACAGTACTAAGTAAGTGAACATCAGACCAGATCAGTTCCAGAGTGAAGCACAATAATTGATAAAGGAGGCTCAGCCTCAAATAACCAGCCTCCCAGTATCATCTCATTTCAAGTTCACATAAGTTCGAATAAAAAATATACGTTACCCACAAAGGGCACAGGATGCACTTGAAGAGCTGTGATTTAAAGACATTTAGACCACCGTGGCTGACCAGTCAAATGTATAATTACTACACAGACCAGTCCCAGAGAAAACCATCTCTCACATATGGAAACTGGAGAAGGAAGTCGATACTTGTGACTGTAAATGATGCTAATGAAGAATTCATGACACACGAAAACTTCTGGCACCCACTTTTTCCAAAAGGAGGTTGACCAGCTGAAAATTACTCAGAAAACGGCAAACACAATGATCTGTCCTCTGGGTACTTCATCATATTCTGAAAACAAGAAACAAAAAGGAAAACACACACATACAGCCTACCAAATGAACAAAAAAAAAAAAAAAAAAAAAGCCTGAGACCCAAGTCTAGCTCTCAGTTTGTCAAGGAGAAGGAGGAATTGGAAACACCTTGCATCATCTGTAGAAAAAATCCCAGATGTGCACAGCAATAAAACTTGAGTGGATAAAGTCACAATGAAGAAAAAGGAAACACAAATAGATAAACTGTACTTCTCACCCCTTCTCCTCTAATATCAGCCTTATTATCCAGCTACACTGTATGGCCCAGAACCTGAAAGACAGAAGGAATGAAGAGGAGGAGGCAGCAGCACTGGGAAGTACAAAGCAATGTGCACTAAGATACGAAGCAGCTAAGCAGGCATAAGTGCTGATGCTACAAACAGCAGGGCATTGACAGTGTCCCTCCGATAAGCGGGAAAGCTTTCTTTCCCAGCTATTCAACAATCCTCTGCCTAAGGCATAAACATACTCTTCAGCCATAGAATTCCATCCCTATCTATAATGAAGACAAGAACTATGCATGTGCGTGCACTGACTGGTGAGGAAGCTCAGAGCAGTTTCTACCCTCAACTTGCTTTTCCAGAAAATTTATTTGTATCATTGAGCAATCATTTTGATGAAAACCCTGCAATTTATTTTGCCTTCCAAAGCAGTGACATCAGCACTCCCTAGGCAGGAAGGATCCAGAGAGTCAGAAGAGTTATCACCTAGCCACAGACACAGTCAGGTTTTGGTCACCCAGTGGGCTTTTCACACCTGATTCAACCACAAGGACCTTGGCCACCTTTCATGATAGTGCTCAAACCCATATCTCATCACCTACTACCTTCAGCTACCACAGTAGTAGTGCTCCTCCCTTCATTTCACAAATATTCTGAGAAACAAAATACATAGCAAAAATAATACAAAACGTTATTCAGTCACGCAAAAACGAGATAGCTCCAGAAGATATCCAAGAGGATAGATATCCTTTTCAGTCTATCACCTAAACATTATTTGGTACCACTGACTTGCTCAGATAACTTCAATTTTTCTTTGTGGTCCCTTGCAGGTGTTCTACTTCTGGTTTTGTGAGATGAGGGAGGAAAGGATTAGTTAAGCCCAAGAGAGTCAGAACTGGCATTACAAAGCGACAATATGAATGGGCTGGCCCAGTTTCAGCTTTTCAAATAGTCCTATATTCCTAGAGAAATCCTAAGGTTGTGAGCATTATACGATCCTTCTGTTTGTTGTATGCACCCAGAACGTTTTCATATGGCAGGAATTTAATACTTGCATTCTCAGGCGTTTCCATTCACTGGTGCTCCATGCATCCCTCCTGTATTTTCTCACTTTTCATTGCTGCACGTCGCTTTGTGGATACGCAGCACTCTTCCACAGATATGTAAAAACAAGTTATTTCATGTCTAACATACTGCTGATCCGCTTATCACCCACACTTCTGACAGGGAAATCATGGAGGCACAGAAATCAGCATAAAGACTAGCACATTAAGGGATGAAAGAGAAGCATTTAGAAAAACTTAACACAAGAAAAGGGGACAGAAAAAGACAAGGTTAGATCTAGACATGATGCGAACAGAATGAATACGCCCACGGGGCATAGAGGATGCAAACAGTAGGTGGTCTTTAAAGCTCCCATCTTCATTCCCAATAAACTAGAGGTGGCAGCTGGAGAATGCAGGAAGCCTACGGATAACCTCACCACCATTACCTTTGCTGTTAGTGTGTCCCACCACCATCCTCTGGAATTCAGCCTGCACACCTACTGGCCATCTACCACTGAACAACACCTCCCACCTTCCTCCACCCTGAGCTCACAGCTGTGAGACCCCAATCCCTTCATGCCAGCCTCGGTGTTCATCTGACCTGGGCCACTGACATGGCAATTTAGGGATCTAAACTGGCAGAAAACGTTTCACTTTTAATCTTCTTCACATCTGGTAGCAGTTTGGTTCTCTGAACTGGCTCCCCAAGGATGAGAGGGGCACCCAAGAGAAGGAGGCCGCAGCCATCATGGTGCAGGAGGCTGGAGCAGCACCAGCACTGGCAGCAGCCACCAGCCTGGCCATGGGCAGAGCCTCAGCATGAAACTGCGCCCTTGCGTAGCACGAGACCCTGTTTTCTAACAGTATCACATTCATTACCTTACAGAGCACCTTCTGAATGAGGATACGCTACATTTTTGAGTGATCAGTCAAACCCAAACAATCAATTACACCTTTTGTCAAAACTGTTTACGCTTTCACACTGTGCTGGAGTCATTAAGAACGAACATTGAGCAGGACTGGTTATTTATCCTCCTCCTCTTGCCCTGAAAGGAAATTAATCTTAAACTTTCCGTTTAATGATCTCAATAAAGGCTCACTGTAAATGACAGCAGGCTGCACTGAGAAATATTTAAAAACAGAAGGGCCTCTGAATGACAGAGTTTAGCAACACACAACTGTTCCTCCACATGCACGCCAAGGGAAGCCAAACCTCTGTGGAAGGCGAGGTTAAAAATGTGCTGCGTGCCACTCCAGTGCTACAGAAAACATGCTGTAATTAGCAACCTCTAGAGATTTATTCAAGCTGAGAAAGATAAAAGTGAAAGGAGTGATTCAAAAGCAATTCTTAAAACTGCTGGCCGACCCACTTAACATTCTCTCAGCGTCTACACAGAAAATGCAATTCTCCTGTCAAAGAAAGGTAATTAATGAACCTGCCCTACTCATCCATTGCCCCTCTCGGGATGCTAGCCACCAGCGTGCTCCAGCCCGCACAACGAGGTGGGAGACAGCGCCACAGCCTCACACGGGTGTCAGTCACATACAGCACCCTCACAGTGAGCAATGATGCTTCAGCAGAGCATATCAGATCATTATTAAAACATGGTCCAGGGTGGGACACATCTCTTGGCTTGGCCTGCCTGTGGTCTGTGGTCCTCAGCAAATCCCTCCCTCTCACTGCCCTGTACCACCACGACCTTTCCATATGCACCAAAACTAGCAATACATTTTGTCAGAGCAGAATAAACCAGAATGTTTCAAATTCTGGTCTGGATGATTTTCATCGATATGCAGGGGGAACATGGGGCTTGGTTGCATGGTGATCTCCTCCCCACCACCATATTTAGCAGACTTAATAGGTGATGCTTGTCTAGGTAGGGTGTTTATCTTATTCCCTTCCCCTCCAGAGGAAAAAGAGAGTCTGCTTTTATGTACTTTAAGAATTTTTTAATCCCATTTTAAAACCGTTTTAATTTTCATCATTATTTTCCCATCATTCTCACTGCTCCCCTCCACGGATTGCCTTCCACCCAAGCAAAGCTGACAGTTCCCCACAGCAGCAAGCCACACTGACGGCCATCATCTCATTCATATGCACACTCAGAGCACTATAAATCTGCTCAAATATCATTCCTCCCCTGGGGCAATGTTTTTTTTCCCCAGAATATCTACATTGCTAGCTGCAGAAATTTCTCCTTCTAATTAACTTACAGGTTCCAAATATCACCAGCTGGAACCATAGCGCAAAGCCTGGGCACTGAACACAGGGGAACCCAGCTGAAAGATGAGGGTCTTTGCTATCCTTTCTTTGCTTTGGTGCTTTTTTTTGTTTGTTTTCCTTTTCATTTAAGAGCCAGTAAGTTGAAAACTACTGAACCCTTTATCGACACATGGATGGACAACGAATAACCCATGAACTGAATGAATTCAAACTATCCACAGAACTCTTAACTGATATTTTTGTTGGCCATGTCACATCACGTTATATTTCTGACGTGTCATGTTTATGCCTGAGTCACGGTGCAGCCTGATGGAAGAACAAAGCACAGTGAGATGCAACAGGACATACCGGTGAGGTCAAAAACCCCATCTGACTGTTGATTGACTGCCCACCACTAATTTGGATTTAGTTAATTCCTTCTAAAAGACAAGAACAAAGTTCAGAGAAGGTTAAAGGGCACATGCAGAGTTTAATAATCTATTAACACAATAACCTGCCATATATGACTAGGCAATAAGCTGAGGGAATTTGCCAGAAACACTTCACTCTGCAAACATTATTTACAGCAAATCTTGATTCATTACACTCTCTGTATACAGAGAGAAGGACAGTGTTTCTCTAACAAGAAGGCTCCAAGACATGAGCTGAGTAGCTTTAAGGCAAAAAGCAAACCCTAAGCAGCAGCCAAATCAGAGAATTAAATTTATCATGTTTTCAATTTTTGTTGATGAAAACTTTTTACTGTTGAGGCTGAATTCAGACAGGCCGGGAAAGAAAACCTGACTTCAAACAACAGCAGGGAAACAAAGTAGTCATTTTAACCTTAAAGCCTTAAAAACCATAAAGATCAGCTCATTAAATGATCTCTGCCTTTCAACTCCTGCTTTTTGATGGATAGTTTTTGCTTTTAGCGGATTTTCTTTATTTAATGCAGCCAACAAGGCTGGTCTTCATTTTTATTCAAAACCAAAGGCAATTATCAGACAGACATGGTGCTGACCCTGAGAAGAAAGTCCCCAGACTTCAACTCTTCTGCCCACGTCTGATGTACAGGCAAAGGATTATTCCTTCCACTGCTTCTGCATTAGCACAAAAGAGTTGTGCTGCACTGGCAGCCTCACCATTGTCCTGGATAGAGAACTGGGACTCTGGGATCCTAAACCAGTCTCAAGCAGAAGCTTGAAAAGAACAGGTCTGCATTCCTTACAGCGGTGAGGGAGACCCTGATGTTGAGGATGGTGTGATTTGTGATGATGATCTTAACCTAGCACTACTTCAAGAAATAAACTAGTTACTGTCTTTTAAGGCCATTCATACTTTGCCCAAATAAGGCTTCAAGAAAGTTACAACATAAGTTCTTTTGGCTTGGAATACTGTTTTTGCTGCCTAAATAAGCCCACAGTACACTTAACCAGTAAAAGAATGACACCAGCAAAGTTCTCCTTGTGTTACACCAATATGTGCATACTTTGGACCGGGACAGCAACATCGTGAATGAATGAAACAAGGTAGAGCATTATAAAAATCTCCATTTTCCTACAGTAACAGAAGGCTCAGTAGGTGCTCCTGCAAAAACAGTCATGCTGTCATAGTATCTTACTGACATGGGTATGCAGAGAGAAGCAGTTGGTAAAGAATTTATGGGAGCATGACGGGAAAAAAAAAGGGGTGACTGACAAATTGCAAGAAGGCCACAATCATGCTCCTCAGATCAGTTATATGGTAATACAAGAAAGAGAAGCAAAGCAAAGGGAAACCAAATTTTGCTCAACCTGTTCTAGAACCATGCCTTGGTTTTGATGAAGTTTTTCTGTGACTAGGAAGTTTTTTTTTTAAAAAAACAACTTGTGTGCAGCATTTCAGCATCAAAAATATGCAATGCAGCTTCAAAAGCACACTCAAGTTCAGAATCCATTTAGGTTTCCTTGTCTTGCACCAGTTAACTTGATGCATCCAAAAATCATTCTAGAAAACATTGGTCGTGTATAAAAGCACCTTCCAGAACTATTCTGTCATTAATATTCCCTTCAATCCTACTACAGATTTTTCATTTGGAGTAGTGCAGTCCTTGTATTATATTAGGTAGACCACTGTCAACTATGTTCCTCCATCTGGCAGTCCCTGGGACTGCTGCAATCCCATGGAGCACCTCACAGCATCACAATTGTGATCCAAAAGCATAAAGCAAAACCACCTGATTGCCTCTCCCCCTGAAGTAAATCTTGCCCTTGAGACAACTCCCATGGGAAGGATTGTTTTGCTATAGGATCATGCAGACCACAGAAAATCAGTGGGTTGATACATGAAATAGAGGGGTTTAATTTTTGCGAGACGTGCTTTTTAAATGTATTTACCTTAGTCCACAGACACAGGAAGATGTATCAGGGTGACACTAGAAAAATCCTTAAAATTGCAAATTTTGGCACCACATTTTTGTAAACCCTCTCCCCATCCTCAGGAACTATGTAACAGGCACTCAGGCAGCAGATTTACAGCTTCCTATTGAAGCCCTCCAGCCATCCATCTAAAGAATCAATTCCTGCTCCTTCCAAAGAGCAATGCAACCAAAGACGGCCCAAACACACCTCTCTGAAAACACAATCACAAACTCAGAGCATACAGAAGGTACCCTCACCATTAACATAGTTATGAAATTGGGAAGCTGCATCACTCTCAAGCAACATATTTTGCCTCCGTTCATGCTGTTCTGAAACAACATGACGACTGCGAGATGATTTTCTTACTGAGTAGCACCATACTTGGAGTAATACATTACTGGTGGGACTCCCCTGATGATGTATTACACTAATGCATCATTAGGATGATGTTTCACACTGATGATATATCGCAGTGCAACATAATGAGAGCAATAGCTCACTGGGTGCATAATCCTGCCAGGAGCTGTGCGCCTGCAGCTCTCTGACTTCATTTGTAGTTCAGGGTGTCCAGAAGCTTAGATGGATTAGATCCTCAGATACGCACATCTTAAAAGACGGCAAGAGTCAGAAAAATGCCAGCATACAGGTGGGTGCAGTTAATTACAGACTTCAATGTGCACTATGCTAATATCAAGATTACTTCGGCATCACATATTAACACCTGTGCAAAACATCTTCAAACGAAGAAGTGGCTGTAAGCAGAGCTGCTGAAGCTCCTTATTCTTATGCTTCCCTGCAGTAGCCATCATAGCAGACTCTGGGGGCTTACAGCCTTGATAAAAATACCTAGCTTACATTTTCCATGCCAGATGTCTGTTAGAAGGAGGAGGAAGGCTGGAGAAAGGGGGTGGTTGCTTGTTTTTAATCAATAAATTCAGTGAAAGTAGTTCTGTTCAGCTATTTTTATGACCCAGACTAAGAAAAAAAATAGGTAGTTTTGCCAACAATGAAAGATTCTGGTGACCTTTTTTCTGACCTTTTTTAACAAACAGAGCTATTTGATCTGTATGAAATTCTAAAAAGACCTTTGCAGTATGATCAGCGTCACTGACAAGAAGGCAACATTTTTAGATTTGTGAACTCTTCACCGTGAAATCATATATAATGTTCAAAAAGAGGGCAAACTGGTAAATAAACAAAGAAGGAATAAGCCAATTTGAATAATAAAAGAACTTCCTCAATCTCTCACAGAAACATTTACATTTACAATTGAACCACAACTTCATTATTTATTTAGTTTTTGCTTCAATACCTTTGGGGTTCTTGAATAAGTCTAAATGCGCATGCACACACACACACTCGCAAATATAACATGGATCCTGCACGTAATTTCCATCTTTTTGTATTTGTTTAGTTCTGAAAAACAAAACAGTATTTTAGGCAACCAACTAATGCGCTCTGCATCTTCAGGTTCTCCAAAATGGACAGACCAGACTCCTCTCCAGGGAACATCAGCCTCTGTGGTCACAGACTTAAAAAATGTAGCTTTCATACCTTTCTTCTGACATCTATAATTGAGAAACCACAGGGTAACGCATGAACTGGAGAAGAGTATAGACACCTCAACTAGCTAAATGATGAGTTAATATCTCTTCCTTTCCCTTTTTTTACCCGCTCATGTGTAGCCTTTCAGATTGCCTGAGCTATAGGGCTCTGCCTTGTAGATGCTATCTCTAGCCAGTAGAGCAGAGGTTGGAAATACAAAACAAAGAGCTGATCTTTCCAAGATCTGTCCGCACCAGAAAAAGTAAAAAAAAAAACCAAATCCCCAAAGCAAAACAAAATATACCCAACACCCAAAAACACCCAAACAAAAACCAAACAAAACAACCCCCCTTATACCCCCCTCACTTTTAGGAGACCACTTCTGATCAGCCCTCCAGCACATCCTGCAATAAATTAAATTCTAAGAAGATAATGCCAGCTGAGCATCACTCTGACCTACAGTAGCCTGAATCCACCTGTCAGGGTACTACTGCATGTTTTCCAAGCAGAACTGTTCCCACACTGTTTCCCAGGGAGAGAACAAAGTCCACAGCAGAGAGAAGGGGCTGGCACAAACCCCACCTTGTAGTTTGCAGCATGCTGTCCCCAAGCTTGGGGATGGCAGTGAAAACTCACCTCTTAAACAGGTTACAAGATAACAGCCAAAAACAAACAAAAAAAAAAAAGACTAGAATGACTTCATGTATTTCCCCCACCAGTCGCCCATGCAAGGGCCAACCACGTCCTGGCCATAAATTCTCTGGCACGAGAGCATTATACCAAAGGAAAGGAATGCCTTTCCATCTGTGTATTTCCCCTCAGGCACTCACTTGATAATGAAACCAGTTAAGGTCTTTGGGTTCACAATGTTATTATAGTCGGATAATATTTTGTTTGCAGCCAAGCCTGAAGAACTCCTAAGTAGTGCAGTACAGGCACCATACACCTGTTAAGTCACAGCGTTCCTTCTCTAAGTGGACAAATCTGTTTTAGCCATCTCCCGAGATTTTCCCCTCACAGTTAATTACAAAGCGATGACTGTACTCATTTCCTGATCTTAGAGGGAATCTATAACAAATGTCTGCCACGGGTGAAGGCTGTTCCCTCTGTCCCTCAAGAAACACCAGCAATCCTTCTAGCAGCCCTGGCTGCCCTCCTTCAACCTTTTTCCCCCTCACCCCAGACCTTCTGCTGCAACACAAACACTGCACAGAAAATAATAACCTTTCACTAGGAAAGAAACTACATGGGCTGACAGAGACTAACATTTTCTAAAATAACTGAACGATGCACCTCCTGAACACAAATATACTGGCACAGGTGTCCAGACCAAGGTCATTCTGCAAAGACCTACAGTGAACATTGAGACGGACAAACGCAATCTTGTCAGTGATGTTCACACAGAGAGCCATCCTGCAAGGCAGCAGGATTTTATTCTGCTTCCTGCATAGGCATTCATGACTACAGAGATGAACACATGATTCCCAACAACTTGGGGAGCAGTTTTGTTTAAAGTGATTAACAGGCTCACAAAAAAATTTGCCCCTTGTTGGATCTGAAATTCATTGGAGCCACTTTCACCCTGTGACATCTATTCTAGTATACAATTTTGATCCAAAGTACTGTTGTGTCTTGTAAAACACAAGATATTCTGAAATCAGGTCAGGCACGATAAGCATTCTGGGGAAAAAATAAGGGAAAAGTAGTCCATCCTAAGAAGAAGTGATACTTCATTGTGACAGCAACCTTTCTTCATGCTCCTCCTAGCAGGCTGATGTCTGATCCTGGGCACAAATCCTTGGAAATAGGTCTCCCTGACCTTAGAGACATACGTTAGGTCAATGGTTCCCAACTTTCCGGACCGATAGCCAATTGAAAAGGATCAGCATTTTTTGCAAATCGTCACACACGCTTACCATCAACCTTGTGATTGGAAGCTCGAAGGTGATGTGACTCAGTAGCATGGCTCCAATGCCTTCTTCATCACCCTTGTGGGATGACCAGTGCTCAGCAGACACAGGAGAAGAGCACCTCTTGGCTAGAGTCATCTCAGAGAAACTTAGAAATTGAATTTGTTCACTGGCTCCCACATTTTCACAAGTTGTTTCACACCATATCCCAGGAGCCAGCTCCTGTGTCATCATCCAGGCATGAGCCCTGTCACAGACTGTGGTCTCCCTTTTCTTGGATGCCAAGAACCAGCCTAACCTTCTAAAAAACCACTTCTGAATCCCTCTCACCACAAACACAACATCTCACTGAAGATGCCACCCTTTCACTTTGAGGATAAACACAAAGCAATTCCTTCAGCAAGGAAGGAGGGAGCAGAAACATCTTCTGTAATTAAATGTATGCAATTAAAAGGACAGAAGCACACAAACACCACATAAATCAATTAAATAAAACCAGACTCAATCAGACAACTTGCAGGGACAAGAAAGTAAAGAAACAGATTAAAGGGAGAGCTCCTGGGTGATGGGCAGATGGACTGTGACTTGAAGCTCAGGTAAGGAAAGGGACCTTAGGCATTGAATTCTTTTTGTGATATAGCTCCACTTTGCCAGCCTTGGACAACAGATCTGACCCCAAAATTACTCTTTTTCCTCCAAAGAGAAGAAATCTACAAGATCCAAAATGTGCTCAGTACTTCTGATGAGAAAGGAGAGGCACCAGCTCCAGAGTGTCCTTGCAGCTGTAGGAGAGCATCTTTAACAATTTTATTAACATCCTCTGAAACACTTTTACTTTTTTATTTTCCCCCACAAAAGAGACAAAGTTTACCAAATAGGACCACATGTTCCTTATCACTTCATTGCTTTCTTACTGGAACTATAACTGTGGAGTCTTCTGGGCAGTCAAAGAAGTTTCATGGGCACAGAACTGATTAAAAAATTGATTACCAAACATCATCTCAGGAGAAAAAAAAATGCATATATCTCATTCTGGGTTTAGTGTTAATGCTCTTCCTTTGCACACCTCATTAGGTTTTTTAATTCTGGGCTGTCCATTGCATGAAATTCTCAGCACTATTAGAAACGCCTGGCACTCACGCAGAGTGGTTCAGAATTATGACAAAGGTTTGGCAGAAACCCCATTTGAACTGCCCACGTCAGTGACTCTCCATATCCCTGCACTAGCGCTGGACTGCCTCAGTTAGGCTTCACTTTGGCTATGGAAGTTCCAGCTTCATCTTGGACAATAAGGTAAAAAATTCTTTGGTTATTAAAAGAAGTGAAATGTGGAATATATCCGAAACAATACTTTGGTACTCATGGAATAAAACTGGGCATTTTCTGTGACTTGTGCTATATGCTTTAATTCACTTTCCCAAATAATTTATAATGATTCTCATTTTTTACTACAAGTAAATACCATTACCTATTTAAAAATCAAAGCTATTGCAACATGTTTTCATTGAGTTTGTGTGAGTAATTACATATTAAAATGGCAAACATCCCTTCCAATAACATCCTGGCAGAGTTCACTTCTTCTGCAAGTAATAAAAGTGAAAGAGAGCAAACTGTGCTTCAAGATATTTGGCTGCTGCACCATGAGGCAGCTGATGCATTCCAAATGTCTGTCAGGTCACTTTGCAACACCAACCACTGCTAATCAATAGTGAAATCTTTCTCTCTCTGGCTTAAATATATTTCTGGTTTCGTTAAACAGAAGAAAACTGCAAATTAGTTGGACTCTGCCACACCATGCAGCTTGGAGAAACATGCTGTCATCCTCACTGAGTAAGAGTTAAATGCAGTTAGATAAAGAGTTAGGTGAAGAGTTAGATGCAGTTAAATTTCAATACTTAATTGACTGTTGACCACGCACATAGGTTTTGTGAAATGCACTGCAGCATCTTATTGCTGCTCTTCACAAGAGGCAGGTCAGTCTCCACAGGCTGTCTTGTTTCTAAGCATCCAAGCATTTTTTTCAAGCCCCAAACTCAGCTTTCCCTCTCTAGGATGTGAGCCTTTCTTCACCTCCTTCACTTGGCCCAGAAGTCATGTCCTTTTCTCTTACTCTTCATATATCTTCCTTTTCTTGATTCCAAGCTACTTGGAACAGAGATCATATCCGTCTTTCTTTGAAGTCTCTATAGCAGTCTGCATGTTGCAATGGTACCATAAATAAAAAGTAATAAAAATGTTAGGAAAGTCTTTAGAAAAGTCCATGTTATTTTTTTCTATAACTCATGCTGTCGCTATTCAAGAAACAATGCCAGGAAGATCCAGGACTTGAAGGGGACTCATAACAATTTTTGTAAGAATACACTATTGAAACTATGATGTTACTGACAGCAAAGTGTTTTGCAAGGTGTACAGGTTCTCCTGCTGCTTTTTTGAGTGCTTCTAACAGATGTTCAATTTCAAGTGGTCTGCAGATACCAATAGGCTGATGGTTCTGCAGGAATCGGAGCAGCAGATGTGCCCTGCATTATGTTTTGCTATTCCCTTTATGAATCGACATGTCGCCCTGTGGGTTTATAGCCAGTTAATTTTGTAATGACATCACTATTTCTGTACTTTTAACGATTCTCGCAGGATTTAATTTCTCAAATAACAGAACTCTTGATCCTGGAATTGCTATGCGAAAGTAATATATAATAAACAGATTTCTTTACATGATACAGTTCCACTTCCCACCAAATGCCTTTGCTGATAGCTTTTAGGTAGTGCTGGTATGCACTTTGGATTCTTCCAAAGACCGCAGATTTACAACGTGGCCTCGTTTCAGGGCTCTAGACGAATGTCTGTGCATCTCTCTACAGGATTGTTACCTTTGAACAAGTATCACTCAGGGGCTGGAAGGAACAAGGATAAGAAGGGAATAAGGATAGAAAGAATGGGGATTTCCTTTGGCTCTGCTGTAGAAGGGTAGGTATTGCCCCTGTCCAATGCTGCGTTCCACGGTGGCCACAGTACCCAACTGAAATCAGAGTGCACAGGAAATTGCGTTGCATTTTCCACTGACAGGGACCTGATTGTGAGGACAGCACTCTGGCTTTTGGCTTGGATGCCTTCAATCCTAAAAGGGAGCCAAGTTTTTTCTCCCTCAAATATGGTTGCAGAGGCTGTTAGAGCCCAGAGGTTTTTGGGCAGAACCTCTGGTAACAGCTGCAGGCTGCACAGAGCAGCCATAGGACACCACCTTTATTCCCTGGAGTATTCAGTACTGGTAAAGAATGTCTTTCTTCTTATTTTTAAATACAGAGAGGAAAGAGTGATGCTATTACAGCTGTATTTAAAGGACTTTCGGCATTTCCTTCATTGAAACTAACTTTCAGGTATTTAAAAAAATTGACTGGAGAAAACGTCACAGGTTGTAAAAGGTTCTAGTTAGGTATGCTGTGTTATGAAGCCTTGAAACACACTTGAAAACTTTTAACTTTAGGAAATGAGAAGTGCACAAGCATACATTTTGCCCCTCCATGTTATCTCAGAAATTATTCCCCACGTTACTGCAAATATCAAAATACATCTTCAGTAAAAGCCAGCTTTTGAAAAGCATCTTGGGTCTTAAATTTACAGAGCGAATGCTATCTGCTCTTACTAATCTAGCTGAGAGATCAAGGCCTTAATTTCTAACAATCAACTACATAATTTTTGCACACATACAGGAAAAAATTATCTCCAGAGGTGACCAGGCAGAGTCTTCACAGCACTCGCAGGAGCTGTGCAGTCATGCTGGGGTCTGAATCCACCCCTAGAAAGGATTACGAAATCCAGCCTAAAAGGATGAGGTAAGTATTTTCCTGAGTTTTTCACAGTATTCCTGGGGTTTTCTCTGCCCATTGTAATTTCTTGCAGTTCACATTTCTTTAAAAAAGTTAAAGCTTTAGCACAAGTCTCAGATTGAAACATACGAAGTTCAGGAAAGCTAATGCTGAGGTTAAATCAAGTTTTACTGGCCTTCAGCACTGAAAAATAGCAAAGACAAAGCTCTACCTGGAGGTCCACAACTATTAAGTGCATGAACTACCTGACTTCCATCTTAACCGAAGCTGTAAGCAAGTGTGTTGTCTAGTGGCACACCGAGCCCATGGATATCTCAGAGTACTCCAAAAGCAGAAGCACATTCCCCAGAGACATGGCACACCACAAGCCTCCAGACCCACCTCTCCTCTTCTGCTCCAGCCTCCCAAGAAATGCTGAACCAAACTCTTCATCACCTGAACTCAGCACTTCTGCCCCAAAAGCTCCGAATAGTCAGTAATGACTTTCATCCCCTCTCCCAAATACCTTGAAGTATGGGATGAAAATCATGCTTAAAAACCTTTTGATCCTCTGGCATAACTGAAGTACTTATGCCTGTGAACTTTGTTTTTGGAGGCATCTAAACATTCTTGGGGGCTTTCCTGAGAAGTAAGGACCAGCATAAAATTGCAGAGCTAAGCCAAGGATGCACTGCCTTTGTCCAGCCTTCCCCAATATGGAGGCATGGCCACACAGGGACTTCCAGTGCCTCTCCAGCACTTCCTCTCCTTCAAAACTCGAACTCCTGACCAAAACACTCACCTTGCTACCAACACATTTTCCCTGACTCAGACCGTGAAGAATCAAACACACACACAGGGAAGATGCTGGGCATGTTGCTCACTGCACAACCTCAGGGTACTCAGATACAGTAATCGGGAGCTCAGCAGCCCAACTCTGGTGAGACCCACTATATTTAGGGTATGACTACTTTCTAAAAATGCATTATCTAGACAAAACAGTTGAGTATCTTAGGGATGCAGGTTCTGGTTTTCCGAATATTTCTGATATTTACTCTGACATTTCCTCTGAGTGTGCGTGGTGTTTTGAAAGGAAAAGAGTTTTCTGTTGCCTAAGGCCAGTCCTTCCTGTTTGTTAGTTTATACCAAACCTAAGTTTTGACATGACTAAAACTGTTGCTTTAAGTCTGATTTCAAACATGTGGTAAAGGCAAATCTAACAATTTTATGAGATATAGTTACTTTTGTAGAGGGTGAGTCTGCCCTGGGGAATTTTCCCTGACTAGATTTATCACAAGTTTTTTGAACCAGATAATTTTGTTTGATAGCACATCTGGCAGCATCATAAAATCTTGACGTCCCAAGCTATTACACAGGAATTACTTTTGTAAATCATTTATGAATATTACTGATGTAGGCCTATTCTGGGCAGTAAGAAAGGAAACGGAGTGCTGAAGGACAAAGGAAGGGAAAAAGGATTCCCTGCCCTTTCGGGGCTCATCAGATAGGGTGGGTATTTATCATTTTAAATGGGAAACATGTTGTCATTGATACAGCTGAAAAGTCCACATAACACAATTTGTTCCCCATATTCCCTAAATAGGCAAAAAAGGAAGATATTCTACCAGAGGAAAACCATAAATTGATCTCTCCTGAAGAAAATCTGTTCCTGTCCGAATCTTAAATAAGACTTCCCAGTTAAACACCACATACTGCTAAAACCATAGTAAACACAAACTAACAACTCAAGTAGACTAAAGGAGGAAAGCCTTACCAAGGCCAGCACTGAGGCAAAATAAAAAGCCTATTTTAGCTCACACACACACACACACACAAAAAGATATTTACAAAATCCCCCTCAATCCACACAGTGAGCTGCCTTTGGAACATGGCAACATGACTGAATGGAAACTCTCCACATAGTTAGAATGACGTGATTAGCTGCTAAACATACCCCTTCAGACAGAAAGCTGGCAAATCAAATGCTTCACTTTTAGTATCATAAACTATCACACTATTAGCAATTTCGGAAGATTGCACCTATTGATTTGGATTGGAAACACATCAGACATTATAGTGACTTTAGGTGCTGCCACCTTGCCAAAACCAAAGCCTGGCATTACATCCCTTTTGAACATGTAGTGGGTGCTTCACATGCAATGGATGAACCGACACCAAACACACCACACGTTGGTGCAGGGCAACAGAGGAGTCATCCCGAATGAGCCAACAATGGGGGACTAGAACAAGCCCTTCACTCTTCATTCCTGACGTTCCCAATACTGGGAGCTAGTGGGTGTTATTTTTGTTGAGCCAGAGCAGAGGAAAAGGTCATTTGCAATATTTCGTGGAAACATATTTCCAGCCTTAGGTAAGAAGGCCCTTTTTTGGGGAATTTCCTTGCTTTGGGGCCCATAAGGAGGGAAGGAGCAATTCTCTGACAGCTCCTATTTGGCTTCCAAACGCCAGGCTCCTTCAGACTATGGCACGTCTACAAGGGATGCACAGAGCAATTATGGAGCACATGCCAGTATTGCACCACACACTTTCCCTGCCGGAGCAGAAAATTTCTAAATTGGCTTCCTCCCAGGAAACAAATTCCTGTCCATACACACCCAGAATGATTTCTCACAGATGAGCATGCTGCCCACAAAAATCTGAAGTGGACTGCATCCACAGGGTGCTGAGGACCCACCCCGGCAGGGCAGTGGTGTGGCAGGAGTCACCAGCTGCACCAAGCAGAGAGGAGCTCCTGGTTTATTTGAAAGTGGTAATACTGAAAAAGAAGCTCTAACATGAAAAAAGCAAGTTTAAATTTTTGGTAGTTTCAGATCCACTAGAATCTGAAAATGACAATGTAACATAGTTTTAATAATCAAAGCATGGATGGTTGCAAGCTGCACAAAGAGCTCCACCAGGAAAAAATCCACAACATGACAAAAAAGGAAGAACTGAAAAGAAATGGTGGTTTCCAGTGTCACAAATGGTATCTGCAGAGTATCATCTGGACACTGCTCCTCAGACTTGCCAGCATGAGGCAACATTGGCTGGGGCTAAGAAATCTGAGATTCATGTTCTGTTTATCCCCCTCTTTCTGAATGCAAACACATGTTCTGTCTTTCCAATAAAGATGGACAACACATGCACTGAGTAGGTACATTGAAAGTCATCTGCTAATTGCAGATACATGTAAATGACCACACAGCAAGCTTTCCCAGGGAGACAAGACTGGAAAAAGGGAGACAGCTACACTAAGATTAGAAGGTATGAAAAAAAACTTGAACTACATAATCAAACAAGGCTGATTCATGTATTTTCTCCTAATTCAATATAAATAGTATAATACTATTTTAGACAAATCCAGAGAGCCAAAGAGTGATGAGGGGTTTTTTTTTCCAGTCCATTACAGATAGCACTTGCCTCAGTAACTATGCCAATGGAAGAAAATCCGTCATGTACTAACCATACTCCTATCTCCAACAGGAATATTCCCCATTTTGTGAAGTAAAGTGAGATGTGGGAGTCCTTGACCTTCTGAGTAATTAAGGGAAACAGAGACATTCTTGTTTTTATTAGAGACACACTAAACTATTTGAAAATAATTTGAATAGCTGGAGAATTAGTGTATTTGCCTGCTCATGAGTAGTGCAGATAGTTTAGAGTTCTCTTGGGGGCAACACATCGTAATGAATATCTGCTATTCATATTTAATGCAATCTGCCAAAGAGTGCTTTTGGGAGGACTTTCTGTGTCAATATAATGATTAACAACAGGACTGGAAAAGTAAATGAATTCCTGCAACGGGTGGGGCTGGCAAAAATATCCTTCACTACTATACCAGTTACACTGGATTTAACTGTACTTTTTTTATGATACCAATGGAAAATGCATTTCCCAGGGAGAGGGGAAAAAAAAAAAGCATGTAATCTTTAAGATTAAGTTCAAGTAGTAAATAACTGCATTAATGGAAGGAAAAACAATTCCAGCAGAAAACAATGCCCAAAACAACAATCTGCCTGTCCTGAGCATGTCTGAAATGCCTGATATGTAATACTGACTACTAAATAAAATAATTAGTATTTACATACCACAACCCAGAAATAATGTTGTAGCTACTTCTTTGTCTACCTCTTCGAGTTCCTCAGATGATCTTACTTTCCATACATTTTCTCATATTTCGAAGACTTACATAAAACAGAACATAAAGTCCTTTATTCTTTACAATACACTTTTAAAACACCCCAGACAGAAAAGAATGGAAAAGCTTGGCTAAAATACAATGAGTGACCTTAATATGGAATTTTCTCCATGGCATCTCAACAGTCCTCTAAATAACACATTCAGATTACTTTTTTCCAAGCTATCTGGATGAAGCAACCTTACCAAGTTTATATAAATTCCAGGACATTCTTGTATCGACTAACCGCTCGTCCAAGCTCCTTACCAAGCCACTCCTATTCCTCCCTTGCAATAAATGGAAGGGAGGACATCAAGGATTCAAAGGCTCATGTTGGCAGTCTGAGGACCAAAATGTGGGGCAGGGGTCAGAGGTAGAATATGGGGTTACTCCCAGTGAATGCCATGGGCTACACATATCACCTCGTTCAAGCAGATGCTCAATCTAAGCAGAAGGGGAACAACTGCCAAACAAAGTGTTTTATTATTTAGTGGCTCCCACTGTGGTTATTGGCCAGACCCTTTTTTAATTTGATCTAGGATACACTCAGGGATTCCTTTCATCACAGCATTAGCTCAGATTAAGCATCTTCCTCCAGCTCCCACCAACTGGCTTTGTTATTGTAGTGGTCTCTACCCATGTTAAACTAATTCTGTAAAACTCATTCTGCTGAAGTAATGTTACAAGAACCAGCCTTGCAAAGATACCCTACAAACAAGCAGCAGGGCTTCATCTTCCCCATGCTGAGATTTGCTTGTGAAACTGCAGCATTGCTGTGTGCCTTGCAGTTCCATCAGCCGTAACACAAAGGCAGCACTTTCCTCACCAGTTTTCAATTCCCTAGATGTACTACAGTGATCTGTACGGCTTTTACATAACTTCCTTCTCAAATTTCAGGTGGTGATTCACTTCATTAGGGGTGTTTCTTGTACTTTGGGGGTTTTCTGAGACTAATTTTTATAACTAATCTTTTCCTATAAACTAAAATGTGCCATTACAGCCACAATAGATGTTTCATAAAGAAGGTAAACTCTTCTAAAGCTGGTATCCTCATGTCGTGACAGCTGCCTCACTGATCTCTGGCAGCAGCATTAGGTCTCATGATGGCCAGATGGGTCCTAGCCCTTCTTCCAGGGCTGATGGAGAGCAATGTCACTCAGACAGCAGAATTGCCTGTGTGACTGCTGCTAACCTGAACCTAAGGTGTTTTTACTTTAATAAAATGTCAAGTAACAATATCTACCCATATTTATTTATTCCTTCCCCAAATATTTCACAAGTGTTTCCTTATTTTCCTATTGCAAATATGTCTCTGCAGGATTTTCACCCATTTCCCATAGCTGCTCCCAGTCTGGCAAAGAATTGAACTCTCTTGTCTACGACAGGCTGGTGCACGACCCAAAAAGCACAAGAATGCCCCCAGTTTTGCCTTCTCTCACCATTTTTAAATGACCTAAGCAGTAATCTCCTGAAACCATCTCTGCTGTGTAGAAGAAATTCCTCATTCATTAATGTGGCCAGGGAAGCCTGCATGCCACCTGATCTCAGGAGTGAAGATGCCTGCTCTGTGCTCCACAGGGTAATACAGCTGTAGGTAAATCAATCGGACTCCACAAAAGTAACGATCTTCTTGACCGTGGTCTCGTTCGGTGTTAATGCATCGTTCACGTACCCATAAAAGTGGGTTTTTTTCATCTTCTGACCTCTCTAGCATTGCGACCAGACCTCCAATTATTAAGTATTTTGCACTATGTATCTCAGTATAAAAACAGAAGCCGAGTCACAGGTCACAGAGGCAACAGCATTATTAACATCAGTGAAACTAAATCACTCCACCCTGAGCGTTTATGGTAAGCCCCTTGTGCTCACACAATTCACGTGTCTAAGATGTACTGCTGTCTGTTTAATAGGACTGGAGATACCTACCCCCAACTGTAGATTAAGATAACTTAATGCAACTTGATATAAGGTTATTCTGCCATCATTAAAAGTCTAAAACCAAGACAGAACAAAATAAAACAAGACACTAATGCAAAAGCTCAAATGGTGCTAACTTTGAACAAAAGCTGTAGAATGGCATTGTTTTAAAAAGATTAAAGAGATCTCTGTAACATTCCTCTTATGTAAAATCATTTCTATTGGATTTTCCATGAATGAAAAGAATCTGGAAGATAAATAGTACAATAGCTTTAAGCATGTAAAGGGCACTGGTTTGGCCAAACTTTAATTTTTTCAGGTCTTTGCAAGAGTGTTCTATATTATTCCACCACACTGTATAAATTCTAACTTTAATAGAGACCATCAATCATACTGACTTTGGCCTATGGGTGGCCTCATTGGGAGAACAAACAAATAAACAAACAAAATCTACAACGAAGAACAGAACCCTGAAGTACAACCCAAAGCTCAACCTGCATGCTTCCAAGAATTTGTCTCTATAAATCCAGCAATAGAAATCTGAAGCTCCAGAATCAGAAGTCTACAGACAGAATGTTGACACTACAGGTCTGAAAACAAAGTAGTACAAACCAGAAGAGTCATCCTGCAGCGGACAGTCTTAGAAGAAATTCTCCTTCAAGTCATCCTCCTTCCTATCTTGCCAATTTTAGCTGGTATTTGCAAACATTATTGCCCCGAGCTACGCACAACAGCTGCCAGGCTTTTGTGCTCAATCACATAGAGCCAGTGCTGCAAAGCACCTCAACCAAGATACTGACCTGAAAATGCTGGGACCAGGGCATAAATACACAAACCCCAAGATTCAGAAGTAGCCACTTATTTTGCATATTGACAGAAATTCATACTAAGCACTACTTTTCTGAGAGGCTGAGCACTGACTGGTTTATTAATCATTAATAATGCATCAGCAACACAGTCTTAATTCCACAGGAATAATTCATAGAAAATAAAAACTCTGCATTGCTGATCATATAATTTCGATATTTACCAACGTATGCCTCAGAAAATGTTTCCATTTACTAATAAAACTATTTCTTCAACAGGTGAGTATTCCTGAAGTAGTGCAAGATAAATTCAGGATGGTAACCTGATAATCAAGCAGGATGATTTCTGACAGGATTGGAAATTTGAAGTCACTTGTAGACCTTCTGGCTGTTTTGTTTTTCATCTCCAGTAAAGATGAACACCCTCCACTAGAACAGGGCAAATAAAAACCTGACCCAATTATACTTCTTCACATGTGTGACTGGATGACAACTGTCCACAAAATGAAAAAAAAAAAAAAACAACCAAAAGAACACTCCATCAATTTACTTCAAGACTGCCCAGCATTCCAGTACATGTATGTGAGACATGAAGCCAGAATTAGTATCAAGTAGCACAAAATATACAACTTTACTCTTCAGAAGTATTGTCTTCACTGTGATTTCCCATTTAAGTTTGGAGCTGAAACTTTGTGAGATCTCTGTTGAAAGATGTATCAGGGACACTGCTACAACAAGTCTCCTTTTCCTTTAGTAGAAAGTGCATTGTTCCACACACGTGCTGTTTAGTCAAGACTTCTCATATCCAACAGTCGCAGTAATGTATTTAGACAAGAACCTTCAACAACAAACTGCTCTGCAAAGCTGTATACATCTGGGTTTCCTGAGTGATAAATACATCAGACACCCACTGCAAAGACCTCCAGAGATGTATCTTGTCTAAGTGATCCTACTTAAAAGGTTTATACCTGGGGAAGCTTTGTTTGGAGCCACTTAAACATATATAAAACTAAGACCAAGCAGAAAGCATGCTTGTCATAAGGCAATGAAAAAGCCTTGCCCAGCTAATACACTCAGCAGTGCTGCATGTAGAACTGTCCTGGTTTCGGCTGGGGGAGTTAATTTTCTTCCTAGCAGCAGGTAGTGTGCTGTGGTTTTGGGACTGAGTATGAGAATAATGTTGATAGCAACAACTAAAGCATCCCTGTGTTAAGCAGTGTTTACCCTAAGTCAAGGGCTTTTCAGTTTTCCATGCTCTGACAGTGAGGAGGTGCACAAGGAGCTGTGAGGGAGCACAGCCACGACAGCTGACCTGAACTGGTCCAAGGGATATTCCATGAGGTAAAATGCCATCCCCAGTATATAAAGTGGGGTGAGCTGGCCAGGAGCTGGAAATGGCTGCTCGAGGACTGGCTGGGCATCTGTCAGCAGGTGGTGAGCAACTGCAGTGAGCATCTCTTGTCTCTCCTGGGTTTTACTTGTCTCTCTCTTTCTGTTGCCTTCCTTTCCATCACAATTATTATTATATTTTATTTCAATTATTAACTTGTTCTTATCTCAAACCATGGGTTTTACCTTTTTTCCCCCACTGATACTCTTCCTCATCCCAGTGTGGGGGAAAGGGGATGTGAGCGAGCAGCTGTGCCATAGTTGGTTGCTACCTGGGGTTAAACCACAACAGAAACTCAACCACAGACTCAAGGGCTCATTCTGCAGCCACAGGCAGCTCACAGCTACCAGCTTTCTACTGGGCTGCTCTTCAGAAGCTGCACATGAAGAAAGCAGTTACTTATGGAAGAAAACTAAAGCAATATTAATAACCGTGCAACTTTAGAGAATTCTATACTGAGGAATCATCCCCATTCATGAATACAAAAAGGTCAATTTTTCTTTAAAAGTAGCTATTGGACTCTGCAGCTAATATAATAATGCAGGACATACCAAAATGCATAGCAGGTTTTGTCACTCTTGGTTTCCACAGCTTTGGTATGCCATACAGTTGCCTGTTTATTTTTATAAAAACAAGAGGAACTGAAAATGGTATTTCAAAACAAATGCATGCTCTTTGCCCAAGTAAAATACATCATAGATGAACAACTGCAATTACTCTTGATATAATTTCAGAATGAACACGATCAGTCTCTGTTAGAGAAGAGCTGGTCAATAAAAGGTATTAATACCAAGCACTTACTTGCAGGTGATGGGGTGCTGCATCCACTTGTTGGTGGGTGACTCTGGAGTCCATGGAGGGAAGGAAGTGACAGTCCACCAATGACTGGAGGAAAAAGTAAGGGATATGGTGCTGCTGGATAGTGAGTCATATGTCCATTCACGGCCGGTACTGGACATGTGCGGCTACTGGTTGTCATGTTAAGACCTCACAGTGGACAAATACTATGTTGCATTACTCCAAGCCAGAAAATTAGATACCTCAAATTGTGAATGACAAGGCTGTCAAGCCTGAAAGTACAGGTTGAGCTGGATGGAGTGATGATGAAAACGTAATTCACTAGATCAGGTCCATTCTATATTTCATCGTGGCTTCCTACTGTTCTCTCTTCTAGGACATTCTTGCTCTGCAGACTGTGGATAGAAAGTCTTCTTACTCTGGTATCAGGGTGCAGTTCAGTTGCTTATGCAAATGTTTCTCTGGGAGCACAGTTGCTCTCTACAGATGCATACTGACAAAGTCTGGGGGAAGAAAACAATATATTGATTATAATACACATATTTTTAAAACATGCACATAGAAAAGCCTTTTTTCCCATTGTTACTTTTCTTAAGTTACAATTTACTTATCAGTATCCCATGAGATCTGCTTGATATTTACCTAGGGGTAAAACCCTCACCCTATTACTGAAGCTAACAGCAGAACACCCATTAAGTTGATTTTCCTGCACAATCTGCTACACCAAAAGTTATTTCTGGTGTGATGTAGTCTTGTTGTGAAAACTGCCAGATTTAAAACCAACGCATCAATAATTACCTGAAATATTGATGCTGGGGGAGGAAAAAAAAAATCAACTTCTAAAAAATTTCCGTGTATATAAAAGCTTTCAGCGTCCCCCTAAAACCTACAGAACAAATGGCACTGAGGAGGCTCTCAACTTCCCTCATTGCCATGGCCCAGGCAGGACACTGAGGCAATGTGTCTGAAGGCGATTTTGGGTTGGGTTGTTAGAGCAGTAATTGGTTTAATAATGACTGTTTTCACAAGGAATAGTTAGTTTATCTTATTATCACTTAGGAGACACCTTACTGATTGTTCTCTCT
Source organism: Rhagologus leucostigma (assembly GCA_013397725.1). Classification (NCBI taxonomy): domain Eukaryota; kingdom Metazoa; phylum Chordata; class Aves; order Passeriformes; genus Rhagologus; species Rhagologus leucostigma. Next base: position 832,727 of record VZTD01001058.1, on the reverse strand, counting down.
TTCTTTCTTTTTTGTTTTTTTGAGGGGTAGGGGGAACTGCCCAAACAAACAAGCACCCATTATTTCATAATCTGGGTGAGTGAGTGACATGACTCAATACACTGCAATACACTGCTCCTGTGCTGTGCTAGGGAACTTGCTTGCTCTCATGACCACCATCTTCAAAGTCATCCAGAGCTACACACACCTTCCTCAGTGTTTCACCCAAATGGCTGCCACCTTTCAAGGAGTCCTCATTTTTTCAGGCTCTGTACCGAAAGCTTCAGGCTGAGAACAGGACACGTTTTGTGATATTCTCACCCACGAAATTTGCTCCTGCCAAAGCAGTTTGAGTCTACATACAGCAAATAGCTGGTGGTCTCTGAATCAACCTGCTGGTGCAACACCAGTAAGTGCTACTGGTGTCCTGAGAGATAATGTACTGGGAAGGCTGCAACCACTCCGTATTGCAACCACTGCTCCTGTAGGTACTCATGCAGTGCTCCAAGCAAAAGCCGCTGAGTGCTGCAGCTGACTCTTGAGCATCACCCTGCACGAAGAGTTTACTCATCTCCTCCAATACATGCTGTAAAAGGAAGACAGTAGGAGCCACAGAGCAAACTCAGCCACCCAAAAGTAAGGCAATCCATGGCTGCCTGAAGCTTTGTTTCCTGAGACAATGTACTACACTCTTGCATCTGCCACAGTCAGTGACCAGTAACCACATCCACCGCTACACAGCACTTTTATCCGTAATTCTTTGAAATTATAGCCTGAAACCAAAGGCAAGAGGATTTTTGGGTGGGAAAATAAAGGAGCAGTGAAATGATGTGTCAAGGTCACAAAGCAAAACTGATACCAGAGGAGGAAAACTGTGACAATGCAACACTGACTATCACTACTGCTACTCAGTGCACCAGTTGTCGGTAAGAATTCAAATGAGCAAGGAGAAAAAAGAAAAAACCCAACTCAGATGCAAATGTTTGCCTGTCAGAGAGCAGTGGAGTGTTTCTGCTCTGTGTGGAATACCAGCAAAGGTTACCAGCTGTGCATGTTTTCAGACAGCAGCTTCTGCCGAGTGCGGCCTGCTTGGGGATAACTGAAATGTGGCTTGTAAGTATTTGATAACCGTGTAAATTATGCACAAAATGCCTTTAATGCTAAGGGAGGCAAACGTATGCAGAGATGAGGCTGTAAGAAGGGGACACAGCAAGCTAAGGCACAGCTGCTGGCCAAGCTGAGCTCAAGGACCACATGCCTGGAGAGCAGTAAAACCAGGCAGATCTTTGAAGGGAGCCCCAGTAGCTAAAATACATCCACTCACTAACAACATAGAATGAGATGAACCATTGCTGGTGCCCGTTTTACCTAGCTAAGGCTTTATGAAGCATAAGAGACAAGGAAAGTCAAGTATCAAAGGAACACGCGAAGTTTTATAAAGCAATTCCACAAAAGCCAGCAAAAATACCACACTTCTAAGTGTTTGCAAGAAAAAAAAAACAGGAGAGGGATGCTGATGAATCCCAGCCTTAAAAATGTGTGCATTGAATTAAACACAGAACAAGGTCATCTAATTTTAAATGATGTAGGGCTTTGGAAACAAAATTCATCTTATAAAACTATCTAATACCTTCAATTATATTCCTATTAGCCAGAAAAATGCAGAGCTCATCATAACTTAAAAACATTCCCAGAAGCAGATCAGATATATTTGCATATTTAAGTGAAAAGTATTCAGAAAAAAAGCAATTCCTTCAGGACAGGCGGGAAAAAAGGCACTCAGGAAAACTCTTTGGTCACTTCTTCATTACTGAAGGAACATGATCTGTGATGGAGCTGGTGATGACAAAACACAGCTGTGTTATAGTTCCTCATTATACAAATACAAATATTTACAGTGCCAAAGTTAAGTTATAATCCTATAGTTTCATGTGCTTATAATTTTACATGAGAGATAATTATAAACTGAAATTACTATGTGAAAGTAAGTTTTTCTTGCCTTACTCAGAAATCACCTTCCTTTCACCACTCGTGGCCAGAAATTTCCTGCAGATAGCTGTGCTGGAGATAAGCCTTCAGAACTTGTTCCTCTTCAGAGTTCTTCAGAAATTTACTATCTATAGGCATGATACTCTAAACAGTGTATCATTTGACTCCAAGTAGTGTCCCTTGGGAGCACCAGGTTGTTCACACAGCTGAACATCTATGCGATGGTCAAGGAGCAAATTGTAGGCAGACATCTACATATCAGCAACTCCAGCTTCTTGTAAAGGAGCAAATGCCACTCATGTTCTCTGGTTACCAAGGGACTTCAAGTCACCAGCTCTGCTAACAGAGATTGCAGACCCATCACCTTCATCACTGTACAGCAGAGAACATCCCAAAGTAGAAACTGCTGCAGAACAGGAAACCCAGCAAACAGTTGTTCCCATTCACACTAGTTCAACTGCACAACTCCCACGACACATTTCACTCATGTATCACCAGACGGACACGTTCACGTCCCTGAACTCACTGATGAGGACCTAGCACTGGACATCAGCCACAGATTGTCTAGGCTGCATGTGATTCCAAGGTGAAGACATCTCTTTTGCCTAACTAAACCTGTACCATAGCTCAAAACACTGTACAGGTGTCACCTTTGTGAAGGAGATTTTCCGTTGTTGTCACTTGCTATGGTAAATACCCCACTGAAGCTGAAGTAAATACCCACATAGCTGAAGGAGCATGCACATGACACTTGCCCAGAAGCAAGTCCCATCCTTTCCATGCCATATACGCCTTGAACATGCCCCCCACTCTGGCCTATACCGTTAGTTCCTTCCTTGAGGAGGGAGCTCAAGAGCTTACCCTAAATGGGACAGGAAGAGCCACCTACCACAGCTGAGGACTAACCAAGAAAGAGCAAGCCAAACTGACTGTAGAGTCACCTTGATGGGGGATGACCACCCATTCATGTCATGCAAGAGCACGGATTTCTGCCCTGGAGGCAGAAGGCAAAATTTTCAGAAAATGGCTGTCACTAAGGCACTTCAGAGGATCTCCTCAGCATACGATGAAAATCCTCTTCCATAGACTTCTCCTTAGTGACTGTTCACGAGTACAAGGCCCTTAGTACAAGCAGTATGGAAAAGGATCATACAGAAAAGTTCCTTTGAAGGTTCACCAAGAGATGATCACACTGTGCACTACTCTGCATTGAACAGCGGCCAATGACTCTTCTTTGACAGAACATATGCCTCCTCCTTTTTGGTTTTTACAGGCCTTTTATTGACTTGACTTCAGTGATAAAGCAGATGGCCACAGGGGAAGGAGGCTACAGTAGCTCTAGTGCAGAGCAGAATATTTATCAGCTGCAGTTAATGCAGCAGGTGTATCTGTCTCTTCCACATTTCTTCCCAATGTTTGCACAGCTGAGCAGAAATTTAAAACTACAAATTTTCACATATAAGCTCCAAATTTTACTGGATAAACAGTAACTCAACTTTCTTTATTGTCTCTTAATTTCCTATGCATTTTGCACAGGCTTGACTACAGAAAATAGCTTTGCTCTTCAGACATCTGTCAGTTCTCCTAAAATATATTAAATGTATTGAGCCTCATTCATTATATTGCTGTTTAGCTTCCATTTGGTAACAATATTTGGTATTACTGTAACATAACTTATTCTTCTGAATTTTTCACTTGTATAAGATTTATATGAATTCCTAAAATTCCTTTGCTGTTACAGGTGACTTTGATGCACATCAACAGCTGGACAGGCAAGCAGCCAAGGCAGGAGGCTTGGCCAGTTGTTCTGTGTCAGTAGGAAGGTTACAACTCTGTCCTCCCTTTTGCCAACACCACCCCAACTCCACATTCCTCTTCCTTCCCTCTCACTATCCATAGCAGGGAATTAAGCTGTCAGCATTGCAAGTAAAGCAGGATTTTTGCTTTTCTTTTCTTCCCTCACTTCTGAAAAGGTCAGTGGGGAGTTCTGCCCTACCTATGGTAATGTTTGAAATTCAGCAGTCATTTTAAGATATCCATGATGTAGCATCCAGAAAACGTCTAAGCTAAATCTGCCATCCCTCCACCCTTCTGCCAGAGCAAACTGCTATTGCTCTTCCTTTACAACTGGGGGACAAAACCAGGAATGCAGGAGAGGCACCCCAACACAAGGACATGTTCTGCAGAGAGCCAGGCACTTGGGAATTTGCTTCTCCAAGCCCTCAGTCTGCAGCACTGCTGTCCCCGAAGTTTCCAGGGTCACAGAGGAAGTCTCTTCTAAGTTCATTTCCCATTTTCCTGCCAATGCCAAATTCCCCGCCCCTCCCTTAAATCTTAGGCTAAAACAGGAACCTCTGGACAGGGAGGGCAGCCTGGACAGTAAGACAGGAGAGGCAAGTTGCTCCTCTCAGAGTCACAAAAACAATTTCAGAGAAATTTTGCATATAAAACCTTTCAACAGTATATTACATGTTTTTCCCAAGGGACAGAGCTGGTGGAGTTCTTATTTATTAGGTGGCTTCAAGACATATTCTAATTCTGTTTTCAAAACAAGTCAAGTTTTGAGAACCCTTACTGTATTTAATGTATAGTTTGTATTGAAATCCCTGATTATGCATATGCTTTCTATTATGCTGGCTGATGGTGTTGCATTCAGCAGTACTGAATAATTCAGCAGATTTAGCACGACTCAAGTGTAAATCAGTCAGATCCAGTAACACGATAACCACACTGCCTTTAAACTCTTAAAAATGCATGGAAACTTTTATTTCATAGAGGCGTACTCCGTTCTGCACCAGTTCTCACTGACTGTGAGATGTTGCATTTTTGTTTTCATGGCTATCCAACAAGATTTAATTAAACAATAAACTAGTTACCGTGGCAGAAGTAAAAAAAAAAAAAAAAAAAAAGCCTTTGGAGTGTTATGTTTCCTTTATTAGCATAGTGATGTGAAACTAAACAGAAAAAGCAATCTAATAACAAACATTCCTTTGAGAAGGGCTCTGGGAGCAAAAGGACATCCACTTATTGTTCAGCCCATCCCATTGGTCCATATACGGCAATAAAGGTACAATAGAAGGAAACAGGAAACAGACTGGCACATCTGCATTATCTTATTAGAGGCTAATGGATATCTGAGAGGAACATGCATCTGATGCTGAATAGTCTGTACCAATCTCCGAAGCAATTACTCTTAATTAGTGGATTCTGTTTATAGATGGAACTTAGTGTACCCTTTTGTATCAAAGAGATGCAGGCATCTGGAGAGAGATATGGTTTTCTTAAAGGGAAAGCACTGCAGCAGAATGTGAGGGCTGGGCTGTTTTTTGGTTGAGGTTTTTTTTTTTTTTTCCAAATAAAAGCTCTCTGAAGCATAACATATTCTACTGTATTATTAATCAAAAGAGCATGCTGGTTCAAAAAAAAGTAAAGGGGAAAAAAAAGACCATACTCTTAATCTCAAACTCTGAAAGTAAACACAGAAAGCTAATACTCGCATATGAATTATATGACAAAAACCACTTTGATGATAAGCAAATAAACAACTGAACCTAAAATTTCCAACCGCTGGCCAAAAAGCTCAAAATAGCAGCTTAAGTCAGAAGAACAACATCTGCATTTTGTATCTGCCAAGTCTGCAGCCAAAAAAAGTAAACCACTCTATATGACCAGATGCATGAATAAAAAAGAAAATGCAAGAAACAGAACTTCAAAGTCAGTTTATTGAAAAGCAGATCTGTAGCTCTTACATCCCATAACCACAATCGTCATATAATTTCAACTATAGGTGCAAGACTTATGGAAAGAGGGAAGATAAATTGTTGTAATAGAATTAAGACACTCTTACTATGACACTTTTTCCTGCATCTTGGTATGCAAGATAGCTGTCTGCTGGGAGACTGTGAATTCCTTTTTGTCATAAAGCTGACACTTGCAAAATGGGTTTCTGTTTTATTTGGGGGTTTTCTCCCCTGACATTGTTAAGAGATAATTAATATAATTAATGCAATTGTTGTTTATTTGAAAATCCTATTGGGAAATATAAAAAAGGAGGGGGGAAAACCTTCTTTCTCACTAAGCAGCTATGCTTCGAATTGCCTGCATTGCAAACACACACTGATATATCCCTGAAAAAGAGTAAATCTAAATCTGAAAGGGGAAAAGGGAAAAAAAAAGTGAGACACAATGACACCCATTTATTTACACACCATACAACAGTACCCTGCTGTGCCAACTATTGATTTTAGTAGAACTGAGAGTCCATGTTGGAGAGCAGCAGCTGTGAGTACATAGCTTGAATCCTCATATGGGAACAATACTCCATAAGCAGAATAACCTATTTCAGCCAACCTTCATGTATAACATCTAACATTAAAAACACACAGAGCTTACAGTTCAAAAGCTGAAAGGCACTATGGTTATTTGTTCCGCAAAGGTTCAGGGGAGTTATTAATTTATTTGTGCTAACACAGCCAAGAGGTGTGAAGGATTGGAAATCCATGCTTCACATGTCTGTTATTCTACAGAGATGTTAATTCCGTTCTATACTAACCATATTTAAGATCCTGCCACTGCACCAGGCAATTTCTCATCTTCTCCTGTTGTCTGCTGTTTTAAAAGGTTGTTTGTAACTGAGGTGTGGGGTGGTTGGGTTTCTGGGTGGTTTCTTTCGGGGGGGGGAAGGGGGCAGGGGGNTTTTTTTAAGCTATCTGCATTCCATGTTTCTTTCATTACTCAGCAGTTGCCAAAACTATACTGAGAAGTAAAGATAAATGGTTAGGTCAGGTGATGGGGTTAACAATTTACTGTGTGTACTGCCCCGAGAGCCAGATATAGTAGAATTGGCTCATGTTTATGTACAGGATGAGAAGTTGATTTCCTGCACAGTGGCTTTCAATCACCTCTGTAAGGGACTCTCTTGCAGTTTTCTGCAGAGAAAGGGCTCTGAATACATTTTGTGCTGGTATATAGGACACTCAGCTTTGTAACTAAATGCATTCCTTACTTACTCTGTCACATTCAAAAAATCCTGAAGGACAGTCAAGAAAAAATGTTCTCTTTCATCTATGGAAACCAAAGGAAAGGTAACTGAGCTTCCTGCTCCCGAAGTTTAAGTGAACTTGTACACTCATTACACTCCACAAATGTAAAAGCTATTTCTTAATGTCTTAATTTGCTCTTTCAATGGAATCAACACTTCTGTTCTTGCATTGTCATCTCTGTTGTTCCTTATTAATGTTTCCAAGGATGTAAAACAGTAATCCCATACTGAGACTATCCTTCATGAGCGAGTATCTCGTGTGCTACAGACGTTTAGGAAATCAGATTTGCCAAACCAAAGCTGCAGGGCTTTTCTGCAGACCGAACCTGTTTCCTTGTTTCTGCCCATCCACAAAACTCAAAAGGAAAAACACATCCCTTGTCTCAAACACAATTCAGATGATCCACAATTTAAACAGCACACGGTAGTCAGCAAAAAACAGCTCTTAAAAAGCGGGTTGGTCCCTCAAGTCACATAGAACCAGAAACTCCAGAATGAAGCTTTTCCCGCTCAAGGTGCTGTGCCTATTGCTTTAGTTCTCTGACCACATTTTCTCAGCAGGTGTCCTGTGTTCCTGCACAGTTTCTCCTTACAGTTCAGAAAAATGAGACTGGATTTAGCAATCCAAATTATCCTTTACTGTCCTATGTGACCAATCTGATTGTCCTGTTCACAGCTGCTTCTATGCGAGACGGTAACCACAAAGATGAGATATGATCACTGACAGGACTAAGGAACCTTGGGCTCCCCCCTCATCATCAAGTCAAAGAAGGGAAAAAGAACCACAGGTAACAAAGGTAAGCTGCAACCAGCACCAACACACTTCTAGGATTTGGAAAGATTTACACAGGCCAACAGGTAGCACCTTAAACTGACAGCATACTCAATTATCCATGATCCTTATCCATGACGGAAAGGTACCATCTCCGATTAAGTTCAGAATGGAACATGCTCCCTGTCCTGCAAAAAAAACCTTCCACTGAAGCCTTCTCCTTAGCTGGCAATTAAATGGTCTTTCCCCTTGCCTACAAGGCACCACAAGACAGCATCCCATGGATTCCCAGCCAAAGCAAGCTTTTGTGAGAAGAGCTCTTGGAAAGAGACGGGAGGCCAAGGGAAGGGAGACTGAGTAAGCAAGAAAAACCACATCCTGCTGCCTGTGTTCAGTAATGTCATCCAGTATTATGGGATGTCCAGACATTTACAAGTATGCCAATCGCTTCCCAAGTGGCGTTCCAACGAGGAGGAGCGAGGAATCTATCTGAAGCCTGCCCAGCATGCTCTCAGAATGCTCATCCTTAACTTTCTAGCTGATGAGAAACATATCATGGTGACCAACAGCAAATACAGCACTTACCATCACTGCAACTACTAAAAAGGTCTTATACTGGCTGTTTATAACTTTTAAGAGGCCTCCGAGATCAGTAAGAGGGGGTCAAGTGATGTTATTGTTCTGGTGACAGACGGAAGATCCCTAGTAAATGATCGTGGCCTGGGAGTTATTAAAAGAATGGAGTACTTCATCAGCTCAGAAGCTGAAGAGGAAAGCAGCTTTGGAGGGCAGTTCCTTGACAGAAAAGTACATTTCTTTGGGAGGCCAACAGTCTACGGTCACAACATGCACTGCAGAAACAGGACGACAAGAGATACTTCCTTTAGGAGAGCACAAAGACATGCAACACCAGTGACAACTTTTACTGGTACTGGTCTCAAAATCCCATTCAATGATGCCAGGAGTCAAGGAAAATGATTCATCAAACGTTCTGTGAGTGGCAGGTACAGAAAATACTAGTTTTGATGGCTGTGCTTTATCTGAACATCCACGTAGGTGATGTAAAGCCGCCATAGGGTTATGCTGCGAAAGATCAGGGCAATTTAGACCTGCAGCCTTTGCTGTTAGTTTTTTTGAATTGCTAGAGATGACTGTCCCAGCACAGAAACAGGTCTCATCTCTCTGTTCAGCCTTAGAGGTATTTTCCTGAGAAGTCCTGGTCCTAGCAGGACCACCACAATAAAGCAAAGCAGCACATCTGCTCCCTGCCTGAGGACATTTGCGTAGTCTTCCTCTGCATGGGCCCATACAGGGTATCTTTAGCACCACTAAGGATGGAACCGAGTAGTCAGATTCATCCAGCCTGGATGTCTAGCCACAACTGCAAATACTGTCATTAGACTTGCTTTCATCACCAGATTAAGGCAGAAAATGCTCTACGTCTTTAATTTCTACTTTGTTCAGTATCTGGACAACCAGTAAATACAGATACTTTTGTGCCCCACTATGGCACAGATGCGCTGCCTGGAAATGCACTGAAGGGTCAGTATGTGATCTTCACACACTGTGCAAGGAAGCAAACAGACTTCAACAGTCACTGAGATAAAAAAAGATGAGAATAAAATTCTGTTTAATTTGGAAAACATGCACTACAGCAGAAGGTTCTGCCTCAGCTCAGCACACTTCACTTTATAAGCCACACAAAGAAGCATCCTGCAAGAATCCACTTAACTGCAAAGAAAAATTCTGCTATCTGGAGTAATCGAAACTCATTGTTAGGATGAGCATGTGGATTCACTGAAAAAATGAATAATGTTTATTCAGAAGGCTGTCTGAGAAACCTGAAAGGATTTTGTAGGGGTTCTGCCTGAATTGTGAAGTAATGTAGGCTTCCCAATCCCCCAAGAGCTGGGAGGCAAGACTCTGTGCTCAGGAGGTAGGTACAATCTGTTAGCAGTCCAGTTTTCTGCACCACAAGGCTGAAGTTCTATTTCCTCTGAGCTAGAGGAGTTTGCATCCCTGCTGCACCCATTTATCAAGTGAGGACAGTGATCCAAGTGGAACAGGGGGGAAAAAAGAGGGTTCAAGCACTGGTTGTGAACTTTGTTTCTGAAGACTAGTCTGTTGGACTAGAGGTGCATCTATCATCTTAATATCATGGAGGTGTGGACGCTGTGCTAACACAAAATAACTTAACACACATAATTTATCACCTTTTGTTATATACGTCAAGTCTAGTAGTCTGTCTGCTGAAAGGTTCTGCAATTCCTCTGAGTTATTAGAGTCTTCTGTCCTGCTTTACCCAGAAGACGACATTTCTGCTGTCTACGTCAGGCTCCTGAACCTTCACTTATTACATATCACAAGTTCCAATATATTCCCAGTAAGACTCCCTGAGGGTCAGCAGAATATGCCAGAGGGCTGGTGGAGATTATGAACATCTATTTTAAAACCTCTGTTCTCTGTAGCTCCCTGTCACAGGAACAATAGGGTAGCAAAATTAGGAACAAGCACAGCCATTAACTAGAAGGGGACAAAGCCATAGCATGGATCACAGAACAAAAATAGCATTTTTATTGTCAATATTTTGCTTAACAGGGAGCCAATAAAGCAATTGCAAAATGCTAATAATACGCTGAGATAACACTGCACATGTAAGCACCTTCAGAGCCATCCTCTGAATCATCTGAAAATGCTGCAAAAACCTTATCAGTCAGGTCATAAGGACAGAGGTGCAATAATCAATCACGGTAGCCACAAAACCAGCACATCTTTTCCACATTCTAACATTCAGAAGATCTATATCCCAGAATTGTCTGCTAGAGGCGCTGGACAGATGGATTACATTGTCAGAAAGACCAACATGAACTATGACCTTACATTTCACGTCCAAAAGCAACTAAGAGGAACCTAAGCACTGACAAAATTCAAGGAGACTTGTGTCATGCCCGCCCGTCTGCAAGGCAGGACTTCTGATACAACACAAAGGTATTCCTGCAGAGTAAGCAAGTGTGTGAATTAACTGCACAGCAATCATTCCCAACAAGCCCTTTTCTGAAAGGATCTTTCCACTGGTAAATGCAAAGGAACTTTCCCACTTCTGTGGGCAGAGAAACCAGCCTGAATTACTCCATGTTCACCATGCAGAAAGAAGCTGCATGCAGACTCTTAGGGATGGAGACAGGTAATACACCACCATGCAGCACTTAGACCTGCCCAAACCTGCCATCATATTTAAATATTTCAGCTGTAACCTGGACCAAACACTTATCAGGGCAGCATTTAGCTTCTGAATGCATTGGTTTCACTAATCTTTCAGCTTCACTGGCAAAGTAATGTATGAAAATAATGAATTTTGAAAACATTCAAGAAAGTAACAGCGAGCATTTTCGTAATTAGGTCATGAGACGTGGGTTAAGAGCAAAGCTCTCAAAAACATTTGGAATCCCCCAGGAGATGCTAAACTTGGCTAACAGTGCCAAAGATGACTCCTCCTGTGGAAAGACAGAGTGGTTCAGGCAGGGCTTCTTCCAACAAGCCTCCAACCAATTCTGAACCACCACAAGTAGAACAACAGCAAGGATACTCAGCCGTGTCAACAAGATGCTCATTTCTGTAACCTCCAACCCACACACATCAATAAATGTAAGCCAGTAAAAGCAGAAAGAAGCAATGCTCTCAAACCTCCCAGCAGCACCTTTACCCCCATGACAGACGTCAAGCCCAGTGTGCTGCTGACTATAAGCCAGCACAGACCCATCTCCTGGTACTGACAGCACCTTCTCTGCTACAGTAACCCATCCTTCATCTGTGCTTACCAGGCTGTGCAGCCTGAGTCACTTCGCCAGGTACTCTGCATTTATTGTCTAAAAAAAATACATCCAGAGCCAGACAGCTGGGCAGGTGTGCATTCCATACCACTCGTTATGTGTCTGGTAAATGCCTTTCCTCACTGTAGCAGAATGATCTTACCAAGGCTCTTCCTGCACCATTTTCAGGACAGCAGCCCTTCACAAGTCAGGATCCAGTGGACCAATGCACTACAAAGAACACAGAGGAGTGAGAAGCCTGAAAGACCAGCTGGGTGCCCAAGGCTGATAAGACAATCTGATTTAACCATGCAAATACCAGAAGCCAAGTAGAGCATATCTTGGAATTGGGAACGTCAAACCAGACATGTCACAACAAAGAGCACTTTTCTAACAGCACCTGAAGTTCCTTCAACAGATGTACATTAGGTGAGCAAATGAATTAATCCCCAAGGAAAAAAAAAGAAAAGAAAAAAAGAAAAGAAAAGAAAAAAAAACCCCAAAACCAAAAAACAAACCAAAACAGGATCTCAGTCGCTGAGATAAAGCCATTCAAAATCCATTCATGTCTTTTGTGATTATAATTAGGCCAAAAAATCACTAAGCGGAATAGTCCACTCAGAGATGGCTGGAAGATACATGTTGATTCAAGCACATCCCTCAGTATTATTCCAACTGCATCCTATTTCCAGCTAATGGTGTCTATGCCAGTGAGAGTACGTCTCTCTACGCGAATCAGACAGTTGTCCATTATACAGGGTCTCGCAGAGCACCATATGCTAAAGCAAATCCAAAGTAAGCAGAAAAAACCAATTCGTTTCCTCAAAACGACACATAAGCAAGAGAATGCAATAAAGATGACAGCTAATGGAAATGATCTCTCAAAATAAGTGACATCTGTAAAGGCTGTCACTTCCTTTACATAAGCCACAGTTCTTGAAGATATTCCACCCATATGGCTTTCCAATTCCCAATGTGGAGTCCATCCCTACAGGGACTGAGAAATGAAGAGAATCGTGTTGCTCCACACTGCATATCCAAGTTTATGAGGGAGAGGGGAAGGAACCAGAAGTGAGAAGAAAAATGACCATGCTGGGTACAGTCACTGTTGCTTCATTTGATGACAAATGTGAAGATCCTCCTTTCATGAATGCCAAGCTTGTGTGCACTGTCAGAGATCCACAGAGACAACAGCCTGAAAAAAAACCCTCAGGCTATATAAATAATTATTCAAAGTGAAAAGTGACTAAATTGTGTGGAATACTGAGATATTCAAGGACATATTACAAGCAACATACCTGACTGAATGACACGTGAAAGAATATTCCAAGAAAAATGACGCAGAGTTCTAATACAGCAAGAGATGGAAGAGGTATTGAAGATCATCAAGAAAAAGCACCCTGTGGAACATTACTTTGTATAAACAGCTGCATTTACAACATGGACCAGGTCTCATATTCACGCAACCACTCTGCCCCTGTTTTTGCCAGACTAAACCATGTGGGGATTTTTCAATAATACACATCAGAAATCAGGAGATACACTCCTACAGTAATAATGGGAGTCCAGCTGTTGAAGAAAACCTTTAAGATCTCCTCCCTTCTAACACATTTTATAATCATGGTAATACGCCTAGACTACAGTTTTACCATGTGTGAGCTATGACAACTTTTTCCTGCTTGTGTTTGAACAGTAATGATGGGCCCTAACAATAATAAAAAAAGAATCAGGTGTATTGTCTTTATTATGAGAGTATAAGGGGTTTGAAACAGAAAGAAATATCTATTCTCTCATACAAAGAGGAATGTAAAAACGTAGCCTCTGCATGTCAGATCTAAGCATCAAAGACTAAATGCCTAAAAGCAGAATAATACGGACATTTGAGAAATGCTATAGTGAGAACATAAATTCCACCCTAGCATTTGATTTAGTGATAATCCTCCAAAACCAGTTCTGCATCTGATAAATACAGGTTTAAGATCCAGTTGTTGACACATGGTAAGGAAATGAAACACATTCTCCCTATATGAAGTTCACATTTTTCTTGGTGAAACAAAGCACAGTTGTACCTCACGTCTCTAAGGCACCTTTTAAAGCAATAAGGAGAACTGAAAGGCATCTACATGCAGCAGTTTTATCTGACGAGCTAAAAGGATCTCAGTTAAATAGCCTGACTGTCACATCCACTCTTAAGCCTTTGAAAAATAAGGAAATCCAATTTAAGATTTACGCAACAAACCCAAGGCACGCAGTTCCTTGGCATTACAACTCTGCTTCACATACCTCACTTCAGAAGTAGGTTGGTTGCTCACTGAACCTCTTCGGCTCAAGCAAAATAAAAAGACCTTTAACAAAAATGAGTGAAGGTAGAAAGTTTGGTTCGCTAGAACATCACAGATCCTGATTAATAACAACCACAATAATAATATATGCTCCTTTAAGAAATTCTCCACTTTTAAAGAAGAAACAGAAACATTAACAGGTCTGGCCAGTGGCAACAAAGGGACCTAGCTCATATCCTTCTGGATAGAACCCATCATTTACCCATGTACCAGCCAACCAAGACTTTGTCCCTCAATTTTTAAAAGCATGTAATTCTAAATAATTATGTTGCTCAATGGTCCTGAGTACTACTGAACAGAAAATGCATCAAACGAGAAGCTAAATTTTATAATTTAAAACATGCATACACATAAAAGGGGAGAGGGAGAAAAAAAAAAAGACATAGTTTTTCAAAATAACATACAAAATTACATAGCAACAGTGTAAAAGCTTCTGAACAATTTCTTTTCTCTTGCCTCCAATGGAGGGTTTATTCCAGAGACAACTCTCGGCAGACAAAGCCTGCTTTTAAACATAGGAACACAGGAATTGCTATACTGGGTCAGATTAATAGTATATTTAGTTCAGTAACCTCTTATTTGACAGCAGCCAGAATCAGATGCTTTATGAAAAGGATGAAGAAATCTCTAGGAGAGCAATTACAGAAAAAACTTTCCCATAAAATTTCTTTCCAACTCACATCATCTACTGGATGGCTTATGCCCTGTAACAGGAGATTTTCTTCTAATCTTTTTGTTTGTTTTTGCTAGCCTGAATAATACAAATAGCACTAAATAATACCCCAAGTACTGTGGATATCTTCTCTATCTATGGCCCATATGTTTTTAATCCTCAAAATTGTTTGCCCTAGCAGAACTGAGAGTCACAGAGTTTCAACATCACCAGCTTGCTGTTTAAAATAATATTCTGCTCTGCTTTCAAATAACTCACATTTTCCCTGGATGATCCTGTGCAGTTATAGTACCCAGTATGCCACAGTAAAAGAAAAGTTAAGTGGATCTAACTCACCTTCTTCAAGAGTCCCTTCTGGTCTGCTTTTCTCAACACAGTACTGCAGTGACTCTTAAGAAAGCAGCCTGGAGAAGGCAGAAATGCCTCCAAAATTCCTTCCCCCACACCAAATGTTTCAGGTTTCCTTCAGGACAAATATTAGTTCCTTTGTCAAATTTACTTGTTCATCTTAATTGCTAGTATACCCTTCTTCAAATGTTACCCTTCTAGTTAACAACTTCCTTAGATTTCAGGGCAAACACTTTTCAGGACAGAAAAAGAATTAATTCTTGAATAAGTCAAGAGTAGCAAGTCATTTTTCTAATTAAGGCATTGACTTTCTACTAAGACTGTACTAGAATTATCTGTATAGTCACTTCCATGTTAAAACCCTAGGTAAATATTAGTAAAGAAACAATTACATCAATTAATAATAGCAGCTGACAGCTAAACACTACCAAGAGGACTCCATTCTCTCCTGAGGCAAACACAATGCCAGATTCCAAATGAAGGCAGAAGGGGAATAATATGGACCCAAGCTGTCCAAAACCCATATTTGCATCTGCAAGTAAACACTTAAACTCTGTAAACACCAAGCCATTACAAGTCTGCTAGCCATGCTCTCAACTGGGCCACAGCAAACAGCTAATGGGGAAGCTCCAGACAAGCAGGGACACTCTGGCTCTCTGGCAGCGTGCCCCATCCATTGACCTCTGGTTGGCTTTAGGGTCACTTGGGATTCATCCACGCTGGCTGAAGTCTGCTGGCTGTCTCCAGGATTTCTGGAGAAGATTGAACATTTGCAATTTTTCCTGATACATTCACACTGTCCATGTCCATATGTCTTCATCTCCAAGTCAGCTCAAGCATGGAAATGACTAGAGCATGAGCGAGTATTAGACTAAATTATTTCAGCAATCACATTACTTTCAGTAGGCTGCCTTTTGCCAAACCAAAGCATCTGCAGCTCAGAAATGTAACTTCTAAATTTAAAAACTTTGCAAAAAAGTCCATCAGCTCACATAGATCTGGATGGTTACAATCCTCCAGAAGTTATTGCTGTGAATAACACTAGCATAAGCAAATCAGCCCTCTGAAATCAGTTCTGACAGAATACCTGAACACGGAAAGGCTACATGGGGTTATTTTTCTCAATTTTCATTTTTGAACAAGTTTTTAAACATTAATTTAAATAAAAATGAAAATAAACAAACATTAATAAACAAAAAATTCACACACGGTGTGAGTATCACACTTCAAGCTTTCCCAGTCTCATTTAAAATTACATTCTCCCATTCAGTTCCACCTATCTCTAGTCAAAGGACACAGCAGAAATGCTAAGAGTCTGGTCACCACTTGAGATTTGGGCTGAAAGAGGAACTGAATGCACAGAAACAGCCACTGATGGAGAGCTGGGAAGTCTCTCACTTGTATCCCCCTCATCTCTTACTGCAGGCCTTCCGAACAAATTCAGTGAAAAGATGCCAGCGCATGGGCAAATAAAAAAGGGAACCAGGTTTGTACCCAGGGATCAGCTCATACTCTCAGGTGATCTGTCCCTCACAACTCCTCACAGGTATAAAAAGCAAATACCATCACCTATCAGACAGAACAGAGGGAACAATGCTCCTGGATCTCAACACAGCTGCTCAAAGTGTCTCACATGCAAAGCAAATGGATGCATTCAGGATTTTACGACTGTCACTGTAATGTTTTTCTTTATTATTCACAGGATTTAGGAGACGCTTAGTTCCCCATCAAGGAGAGTCAGAGGCTCAAAATAACAGTGTTGCACTGTCATCAAAGTGCAAAAAATAAACTATAAATCAACCAGCTGAATTGGTACCTCTCTAAAAGGGACATGTAAGAAGTAAGTTCAAAAATATTAGAAACCACTTCTGAGCACTGTCAAGCTGACTGAAATCTTAAGAGTTTGGAAAAAAAAAAAAGGAAAAGTGTTGTGACAAGTAATCTAAACAAATGTTAAAAGTGAAGTTTGACAAAGATGAAATATCTGCCAAACACCCAAAACATAAATGAAACTGCCATTCAGCCAGGGCCAAATAAAACAAGATGTAGCCAGGCAGTTTCTGACAGAACAGTAAGGGCATTGTTAAGTCTTCTTATAGACCTCCTTTCTTCACGCAAAAAAAAAAAACCCAGAAGGGTAAAAAAAAGGCACACCACTATGGGGCAAAGTGTGCCTCCACTTCAGTGCACACCTCAGGCTCTCTGTTTATCTGTGAAAGAAAGGGGATGGGGGGGTTTACCCATGGTTTCTGCTGAGCACCAGGGTGCTGCAGCTGCTGGAGGTTTCCAAGGACCAGAGCGGGAGATGTTGAACAACAGGAAAAGTCCAGCAGGAGGAAGGAGAGAGTTTGGGGGAGTGCTAAGCTCATCTGAAACATTTAGCAAGATTTTACGCCTATTTGGTTTCAAAGGCTAATTAACATTTTGAATAAAGGGCCTCTTCACTAAACATGTAAACACCTCATCCTTCCAGTGACTGCCAAAAATCAAAGTTACCAATTGAACATATACAAGGTCTTTAAACTTCTAATGAACAATTAAACTATTCTCCCCATAAATTTCCAAATAAAGAAGCATAATACAGCACAGAGAGTACAATGCCAAAAAAAACCCAGCCCAGAAAAACCCAGCTCATAAACTCTGCAGGTTTTCTGAACAGTATTTTGATCTTTCCAGAAAGGAACAGTAAAAGCAGCATATTCCCCACTACAAGCTTAATTTTAGGATCAAAAGAATAGCGAAGTACATACATTTAATTAGCAGGGAGAATACAAAAGCCCATCAATGGGAAACAAAATACATTTTGGAAACAAAAATACACTATAAATGTTACAGACAGACACTGGTGTGTGTTCCTCTGTTCATGGCAACAGCTCAGGAGGAGTGACTTCTGAAAGTGGCACGCTGACTTCCAACTCACAGCTTTTCAGGATATTCACCCTTCTGTGACTGCTTAACATGATCTCCTCTATTTATAGCGACTTTTTTTTGCAACTGTTATCGTACGGTTATTAGAATGAACGGGAAGAGTCACAGAAACACTGCAGCAACCAACGCCAGACTGAATAAAAGACACAACTTCAGCACACGCTTTTGCTTGTAACTTGGGCAGCTTCGAGATTTTTGTTGGCAGCATTCTCTGTGCAGGTTAGAAGAGCCCAGGAGCAATGCTGGAGGTGTGGGCTGTGGCTGCCACAGGGCTGTAAGCCACAGTATGACCCCTACTTAAAGCAGCAGAGGTGCTAGTGCAGAGCGCACACTTCCACGTCTGGCCTCCTGACCACCCAAACCAGTACATAGCATGGTGAGGGTTCACACCAACCCAGGGCTGCTCCCGGGAACAATGGTAATTGTGCCCCACTCCAGCTGCAGCCCTCAAGCAGCAGGGTCCCTAGGATACACTGGAGCCTCCCTCCCCTAAAGCACCCACCCAGTCAGAGGAACTCTGCTGAGAAGCAGATCTCTCACGGCCACCTCCTCTGTGAGCAGCCGTGCGAACCCATTCCACCTGGCCACACTAACTATGGCCAAGATACAGCACACAGACTTCCAAAATTATCTCTGAGTGCACATACATACACAGCCATGCTGCTTTGTGAGAGTGTTTACGTCCTCAGTCACAAAGAATTCATCACTTTAGCCTCGGCCTGCATCATAGCTATTCCCTCACAAGTGTCCCATGTGTTTCTATATAGGCTGGTTGTAGTTGCCATACATTTTAATTAACTGTACACATAAGAACTTAATTTTATACAAATACATTTTTGTGGTTTCCAGTTCAGAACAGCCTTTAGTCAACATTTAGAAGCTGTTCAGCTCTCTCCTATTATAAATACAGGCCACAATAAATTGAGGAAAGCCAAAGTGTTTTCTGCTTTGTTTGCAGGATGGAAACCCTTTTTACATTTCATTATGATAAAGATGATTATAGGCAAAAAGCAGTATTTATTTTTAAATTTAATTGTTGATTTAAGCTTCATTTTAAACCTGCTAGAAAAAAAAACCAGAAAAACCAACTTTATTTGACTTCATTAACTACAAAATTAACCTTTAAAACCATCATATGTCATCTATCACTAGTTTTACTACTTCTAAAACATGAATACATTGGGACTGCCAATTCTGGAGTCTCAGACAGGAGGGGATGGCCACTGCTGATCCATGGGATGAGCATACGCTCCTGCTGCTGCCAATCCATTCTGGTCCCAAGCAGCTGGTATGAAGCTGGTATGAGCCAAGGTTGTAAACACCAAGTGAATTCCTGCAACTGCAGCTTCTAACAGCTCAAGAAAGGAATCCTAAGAAAAACTGAAATTAAAAAATTGTATATATACTTCCCAACCTTAAGTTTTCCACCCCTCCAGACCAGTTCTTATCAGAGGGCTACCTATACTCCACTTGCATCTAAAAGCATCCAAGATTCAAGTGACAGAAATTCCAGCTGCAGACCATGCAATTCTTCATGCAGCTCCATTCTTACCCCTGTAGCCAGAAAATGCCAACTAAGAGAGGTTCACACAAGGCTGGAAGCAAGCCTCACTAGGCACTGAGGCACCATCCAGAGTGAGTGGCCTGGGTGCAGTGAGACCACCACAGCTAATGGGGTCAGTCAGATGGAAACTCACAGAGCCAGAAATAGGAGGGTCACAAACCATGACTCCTCCAGAAAAGAACATTTCAGAAGCACCAGGAAACAACTCCAGGGTTTTTTTCAGGTGTTAGTGAGGAAGGAGATGAGTACACCACATAAAGGGTCCCCAAGACTGCATCTCACCTCAATGGGACTTGAAAAAAAACACAGGCAAACCAACAAACTTCAAGGCTTACTATTCCCATTAGGATTTAAGGGCTTCCTGAGGGAGGTATTCCCACCAGGGTTAGGCAAACATATGCCTCTTAGTATCTTAAAGCTGGGACTGGATTACATCCATTTCAGAGAAGAAGCAGCTCAGAGGTCCAGATAAAAAGGTGCAAGTGTACCTTTTTTGTTCTGCAATCTCAGCTTATTGCTCATAGTCTACATGGGAAAAATAAATCCAGAGACCATATTGCCTGTTTTGTATTTTAATTAAGTAAGTGCCTGGAAATAAGTTATAGGTTTTTTTCCACTGCTTTCTCTTGCTAGCTGCCCAAACACAGGCTTTTCCATAACCTTGTCATGGATCAAGTTATTAATAAAATACAAACAAAAACCATACTGGCACATACACTAATTAAAATGTCTCTACCAATTTCACCTTTGCTTCTCTTCTAAGAAATGAATACATCCTCCTTTGACACAACCCCCGTATTCTGTAATCCCAATGTCTCTCCAACTATCGGTGGTTATTTTGCCATTACAGCATATGGTGTTTCAGAGAGGCTTTGATGGTGCCATTTCCTTACCCCACTCCCAAAGACACACAGACTGAATTCCATTCATTGTGGGAAATTTGTTCACATCCAATTTAGCCAATGCTCTCTGCAACAATTTCGTGTTATGAATGGCTATTGTTAGACTGCTGCTGTTCACTCCTTAAAAAGGGGGTTTGGGGGCTTTGGTTTTCCTGTTGGTTGGTTTTCGTGGCTTTTTTTTCAACAGTCTGCCAAAGTAAAATACTTGTTCAACCCTTTAGTGTTGTAAGTCGATTTTTAGTTGCTATATTGGTCTCCCTGGTATAGAAGTCCATACAGTGTCATGCTTTGGACCTTTGGCTGGAACAGAGTTGATAACCCACTGCTGTTTCCGTTATCGCTGAGCAAGGTTTGCACAGCAGCAAGACCTCCTCTTGTGCCACCCTGCCCTGCACCATCCCACTCCGGTGTACAGGCCAGGAGCGGGCATGGGACTGGGAGGGGACACAGCTGGGACAGCCAGCCGGCACAGACCACATTATGTTGTGCTCGGCAATGAATGCTCAACAAATAGAGGAGAAAGGGGGAACGTTCATGGTCATGGTTGTTTGTCTTTCCAAGCAACTGCCATGTGTGCTGAGGCCATGCTTCCCAGGAAGCAGCTGGATGTCTGCCTGCTGATTTGAAGTAGTGAATGAATTACTCTTTTTTGCTTTGCTTCCGTGTACAGCTCTTGCTGTCATGATTAAAATGTCATTATCTTGAGCCACAAATCTTCTCACCTTCCTTCTATTTTCTCTCCATCTCATGGGAGAGTGCAGGAGTGAGCAGCTGTGGGTAACTGGCTGTTAGCCAAGGGTAACCCAACACAAGGCTACAACTGCCAATAATTTTCTTCTTGACCTCCTTCTTCATTTCTAGTTATCTTCTGTTTAATTAATCTAATTAACCCATATTAATTTAGCAGATCAAAGAAATTCTTGGCATAACAGCTGACTCGGCACCACTGCATGCTTGGAATCACAACAGATTTACACAACGTCACTGGCTGAAGTTGGATGTCCTCCTTAGGCCAACCTCACTCTAATCCACAAAATAAATGTAATGCTTTAATTTCTAAGAATTATTTCAGGCAATCCTTAGGACCTAACAACAGAAAGAATATCAGAACTGCAAGACCCCGACTGATCCAGGTGGTAGCAATTCAATCAAGCTGCGCTGGATGTGTGTGATGGACAGGGAGGGCACTAGCAGATGCCACATGAATGACCCTGAAAAGCTGTAAAGTTGCTCATATCTTTGTCAAATGAGCATAAAGGCATTAATGAACCAAAATTACTTACTCAGGCACTTCAGAGTTGTACATAACCACATAGGGCACAGGGGAGCTGGCGGCTGGATTGTATCTTCAGATCTGACAGTGATTTGCTAGTGACTTCGGGAAAGTCATTTGAACTCCATCTGACTCAATTTTTCCATTTGTGAAATGGAAATCAACATGCACTTCCATTTTAAGATAAGTGAAATACTCAAGGCTGGCAACATCATTAACTCTAAGTAACTAATAGCTATTAGTACCTGGTGTATGCGATTGCCCCTCTAAGCGGCTTTCCTGGGGGTACGGGGGAACATGACTTACAGCTCAGCATAGATAACAACTTCATTTCAATAGCCATTCTGAAAAGGGCAATGTACGTGCTCCTAAATGAATTCCACACCCCAAATCAATTCAGTGCCTAAGAAGAAAAAAAGTATCCACTGGAAAATAAGACAACATATTCCAAGAAGGCTGTTTTATCTATCTGATATGTTTCCTGCATCTCGTGGTGATTTACCGTAATAGGTAATAACTAGTGTACATTATATCTAGTTTTTAATAACCACACTTCCATTATATTTCATTTCCCAAAGGGACTATTTGTGTTTTTTCATATCTTTTAACTGTAAAACTGTAAACTGCTGTAATCAAGTACTGCTTTCTCTTGTATTCTGGATATCCTCAGTTGATTATAATCACCGCCTGCTGAACTTACTTTTAAAATGTTAATCATGAATTGAAATAAAAATTGATATTATTATATTAGGTACTGCCCCATTTATTCACTCTTCTCTTCTTAACACAGGAGACCCAGAATAGAAAGAACTATATAACAGAAAAGAAAAAAAAAGTCAGAAAAGTAAAAAAACAAAAAACCAAAAACCAAAACAAACAAAAAAGTGTGAAAAAGGCACCAAAAGAAAGGGAAAAAAAATCCCTCCAAAACCTGGCTTTGCAGAAGATGAGAATTAGAGAAGACAGTTAAAAAAAAGTGAAAGCCCATGCTGTTGAACCTGGTGTCCGTAAAAGAGATGCAGGCTGTGAAAGTATGTTTTGAGGCACTTGTACAACATCCACTGTAACTCTAGATAAAATACATAAAAAACTCTTTTGAAAGTATATTTAAAAATCCACATCTGTATATGGTACATTACTTTTTTAGGAACTAGTGACTTGGTCCCACAACCACCTACCATCAAGACCACATGAGGAGAATGTAGTTTAGAAGGTGTTAACAGAAACAAGCATGTAAGCGTGTAAATCAAGTCGTAAAGTCAGCTGGATTTTCCAAAATGAATCTACATTTAGGGGAACTGATATGTTCAGAAGGATGCCATGACTGAAAGGGTCACTGGATACTACCTGATAACATCCACAGTGACATTTTCAGCAGCCTCATACATAGCATTTCAGATTTCCAGGTTTCCAGCACCATAACGATGCCCTGTTGGGAAGATCTAAAATCCTTGGTTTGACTTACACCCAGCACAAAGGATGCATGCACGCACACACCCACAAACACAGTGTTTTAGTTTTCTCTGCTCCAACACAGAAAGCTAATACTACAAACTAACAAAACAAACTCCAGTGCGGTCCATTACTGTATCTTGATCAGTACAACCTAAAGGCTGGCTATAACTGAATCCAGAAGAGCAAGACACAACCATGGCCTTCTTGAAAGTAAAGATCTCCTGAGGAAAGAGTTTTAGTGGAACAAATAGAACTCAACCCTCTCAAAAACCTCTTTCC
The DNA here is from genome assembly GCA_013397725.1 of Rhagologus leucostigma. Taxonomy (NCBI): domain Eukaryota; kingdom Metazoa; phylum Chordata; class Aves; order Passeriformes; genus Rhagologus; species Rhagologus leucostigma. The sequence goes on along the minus strand of VZTD01001058.1, from coordinate 809,373 downwards.
TTTAACTGGACACTGTCACCAGAAGTAACTAACATTTCTTAGCTTCCTTCAGAAGAAGAAAGGGATGAGCATTTGCAAGGAAGAATTGGGAAAACTGTACAAATGCAAAGTTGGACAGATAAATTCAGCCAACTGGAAAATAAAATCAATGAGCTAAAAGCATTATTAATTGAGACAGATGAATATGGACAGAGTCAAAGCTACTGACAGAGCAGAGGAGATAAAGCAGACAAACCATTATCACCAAAAGTAAATAACATTGAATCAACCAGATATGATCAAAGGAGCATGTTCATAAGTACTGGTGATATTACTTCTGAATTTGATTTATTTTATCTTAAGTCACAGTATATATCACTTAAGCAAGCCAGTTCCTTCCAGGTATCTTGCTAATATCCTTTAACAGAAACAAGACTGGATGCCCAGACAGTAACAGATTAAATGAAAAGGCAAAAAAACCCCTAACTAGATAGAAAGGCAGTATAAACTCAGTATAGCTAACAAATCTCCTATATACAGAAAAGCAAGAAGCCACTATCATCATACAGTCTGGCCAATCACAAACACGGGGCATGTGTTTTCCCCCAGAACCTGGATTAGCGGAATTCCCTATTTATATAAAAGAAAACACTTAAAATGGTGGCATGTTCCTCACTTCTCCCATTAAACTCTCTTCCCTTGTCCTCTCCCATTTATGGTTACAGTGTGCATACTGAAGGAACAGCTGTAGAACGGATGCCCACGGAGCACGGAACAGCCCCCAGGAAGTGCCTGCCTGTGTAGCAGCACTGACTTTCTCCTGGTCTGATGTGTCCAGTACACCTGGTTTAGATCCCTGCTTCTAAAGGACAGGTCTGTATGAAAATTTTATCTAATGGAAACAACAATATCAATGATGTGGTAGGTAGTATCCTTCACTTTAAGTTAGTATCAATCCAGACACCCATCAGAGAGCACTTTGGCTCCGATTTCAGGATAACATGAGTTAGCAACAGCTGTTGAGGATTTATACTCAATACTATTCATCATCTGCAAATGGGTATCACACCCCACGCTTTAGCCAAATTTCTCTTCTGGCAGTAAGAGCCTCCAAAGTCCCTCTGCAGTTGCAACTCCATGTCCTACTCGCACCTGTGTTGCCATCCCGGGCCGAAGTGCGCTTTGATAACTGTAACTATGCAGAGCACATACAAAGAGGATAAGGAGACTCCACATCACAAGTACAACTATACACACCAAGTGTTCTTCAGGCACAAACCAGAAAACGTAGGGAAGCATACTAAACGCACTTTTAATTGCAACTGATTTGACCACAGCTGAGTCCAGCTTAGCCTTTATGGACTGCACCCGCAGTTAATCCATGTTCAGTAGCTGCCATGGAAAAACTAACATATCTCAAGAAGGCAGAATACATTCTCATCTGCCTTGTGTCAGTTAATATCCAACACTCCCAAACTGCACACTTGCATAATACTCCTCGGTTTCCACTGTATTATAAAGTCAGTTGTGACGCTTTTGTTAAAGCTGACCAAAACTGACTGAAAGAAGCTCACTTAATGTCATCTTAATAGTTCTGAATAACCTAAAAGACCAGTGGCAGTGTGCTCCCCACCTGGGAGGCGGATGCGCTCTACTGTAACACAATCATTCATCTTTTATTTCTTTGATTATAGATCCTAAAACCCTAATTACAAAAAAAAAAATTTAGAACTCCGCATAAAGTACCCTACAGAAGCAAAAGCACTGATAGTAAGGTATTTATTGGATATGGTTAATTATCTCATTTTATTTTTGCTACTCAATAATGTTTTCATGGAAATTAGAAAGGATATGTATTCCTGTCAGACCTGAAATGATTTGTAAAAATGTACAATATTCCACTAACATTTCTGGAAGTCTGAGACTACAACTGTCAAACAATCTGCCCTGGCTTTGTGGCTTTCCTAACCAAAAAAAGACCATTAAAAAATGAGTGCCACGAACTTCATAACTATGCTGTGTTTCTTGTCATGCTGGGATTAGTAATAGCAGTGCTATCAAATATTACTGTGCAATAAAACCTGTGGTTTGCATTTAGATTACATTTGATTTCTTCATGTGGAAAATGCATGCTCTAATTTTCCTCTTACAGTAAAATTGATAATACATAGAATACAACATCACAGCAGACGACACAGTCTACAAGGTAGGCATGACTTGTTTTATAGTCATAAAGCTTGTACTTCTGGCTGTGATTTTATGAGCCAGGCATACAAAAAAAAAGCACAAAAAAGATATTTATAAATAAAGGCATACAATAGTAAATAGGAAAGGAGACCAAGTTACAGAACAGATTGAAATGGATATAATCAGAACCAAACAGCTTTCACAAAAACTGCAAACTTAGCACTTGGATACCTCACCAGTCAATAATGTAGGTACAGTGGCCTCCTATAACAAAAGAAAGCAATTCTAGGCAGTAAGAAAAGGAATGTAAATAGGACAGGCAGCATCCTCAACAGGTAAAAAAAAAATTCTTTGAATATATTCTTTTAAAGCTCACAATATCATAAACTAGCCCCTCACCTCCCCCCAGCTCTCACAAAGTTGAAATCATCTATTCCATCACCATTTTCTTCGTAGTAAGTAATCTTGCAAAGTATTAATTTCAGTAGTATCTTTCACAATATATTTCAGAGAAGCTTCTACAAGCATCTAGGAACTTATTAGATAAAAAAAGGGAGGTGTACGCTGCACATGGTCTCCATGGGGACACTGCACATGGCAGAAGCTGTGAACAGAGCACTTCCATCACAGAAAGGCAATGGGAAAGAATTATACAATAACGAACAGAGAGCTCATTAGCATGTAAAAGCCATAGCCCTATATATACTGCCATATTTTTGTACGTCATCGCATTAACAAATTGCTGTTTATTAGCCATGATTTACTGAGTCGAGCACAACAGAACTGGGCACTAGCTGAGGCAAAGCAGCTGGATGCAAAACTAATGCAAACAGCTAAAAGGAGAGTGATGTCTTAACTGCTTCTCTGCATAGCTTGATCCACCAGCCAACAGATGAACTGATTACTCATCGTAGCAAAAATTTCACCTTTTGCTACACTGCAATAATTCCTGAATAAATACAAAACACGGTCAAGCTTGACAAACTGAAATATGATTCCTCACCTCCACCGAAGATGGTGCTGCCAGTATTTAAAGAAATTATCTCTTTACAATGCATTAGTGTTCTTGTATTCAGGCCAACCATGAAAAATCACGAACTGCAAACGTATTCATTTTTAAATGTTTACATCCACTTCAAAGTAGACATTTTTCTTACTACTACCACCATGCTCTCACCACATTACCTTACTCTTCTGAACTCACTCACTCTTTCCACTGCAGTCTCACTGTGGATGCAGACCTCAATCCAAAGAAACAAAATCCAGACTGCACAAAGCCAATGATAACGCCATGCTCAAAGCTCAGGAATTCAGCAGAAGTATAAATTCCCAACAGAGACCATCACCAGTTAGTCTCCCCACAATGCTCAAGACCAGACTTGCATCCACGTGCTTGCTTGGGCTTTGCATCTGGCTTAAGAAGTGCCAGTACCAGGAGAAAGATACTTTAACTACATGTTATAAACAACATGCATTAGTGGCTTATGGACTGTTACACTTCTTTGCTTCTTCCTTTTTATACTAAGGGATTTTGCTCAGGGAGAAAAAAAAAAAAGAGAGGAATCAAAGCTCTGGACTTGTTTTTTTCTTGGAAGAACCAAAAACCCCACAAACCTACAGAAGAAACTTGTGCAAAATGCAGCAGTTCCTAGAGACAGCAGCAGATTAAGCTTCTTCACTGTTTTAGTTCTGAGCCCCTAAATTTCAAGTTCACATCAACCAAAATTAAAACTCACTGCAGATTATCAAGTTTCATGTATTTTTTCACTACCCTTATGCAAAATTTACTTTGGCACAGTACAGCAGTGCATTATTAATCAGCATAGGTTTGTTTGAAAAAGCAGGCTCTATTTATTCAGAGGTAGGACTGACTCCAAATCCAGGCTTTCTTTTCCACATGGAATGCGAGTGTATCAGATTTGGTATTTGATTTTTCAGCTCAGCTGTGAGGGACGAGCTGAACTTTGGAAAAAAAAGAGGTACAGTCTACGTGGTAACAGAAAAAGAAACCACAGTATTTTACTTTTTTTTGTGGTGGTTTCAGGTATCAAAGTGAAAATGTCAAATGTCTCTCACCACACCCATTACAGCAAAATCTCAGACCACTTGAAGACAATGACGCTTTGCTACTGGCATTAAATGAATCTGGTCTCACCCACCCATGACCAAAAAAGACACAGCGTCATTTCAAAATCACAGTCACTTTCCTATCAACTTTTTGCAGCGTTTTCAGATTTATGCATCCGCTTTTTATTCTCATATTGCAGTCAATTAGCAGCTATAACTAAGCAGATCTGTGCAGTTTTAGCATAAATTCTTTAAAATCACTGATCTTTACAAGCTACTTTGATGAAAAGAGAGAATATTTACCCGCAACTATTAAGCATGAAGTTTGAGGAAACAGAAGAAGCTTGTAGGAGGATTTGCTAATGCAGTTTATTGCTGTTACTTTTCATATCTGAAAAGACACTGCCTCTGAAGTCTCTGACGAAAACGCAAATAGATATTCTTGGGAGACAGTACAAGCCAAATGCAAGTTACAAAATCAGATAACTTGGTCTTAAGCATTTCATCACATAAATCCACTGATATCTCAACAGTGCCACACTAATATACATGTAAAATCAGAATCTAAGTGTCCGGTGCTGCTGGAAAAAGAGATGGTGGAGACACACAAGGATTTTCACAACAGAAGTCTTCCCCATAAACGTGTGCAGGAAACCTAGAGATGAAATCCCCCACAAGAAGACACAATACTACCTACCAGGCAGTGATAATCTCTCAGTGGTCACAATAGGCATGTTGTTGAAACAACTAGATGGAAAAAAAAGGCATCCATGCTTGAGTGATTCTGCAGAGCAATGTGCCTACACCTAACACAATGGAAAACCTATTCAAGAATAGCTAATCTTGTGAAACTACAACTGCAGAATGCTGTTAGAAGCAGTGAAAACTGAAAATCCTCTGAATTAAGTGTTCACTGAGCAAGTTAAAGCTTTAGGTATGCACCTCTCAACCCATCCACCCACATACCTGAGGGTGGCATCCGTGTGATAAATTGCATTTAACGTGCACCTGCACTCTACCTACTAATCCATCCTCACCTCGGCTACTCCCAGCATTACAAATCTCCAAGGTCCTTTGAACAACTGCCTTCTGCAAGGAAGAATTGCTCCTTAAAAGTGTATTGTCAAGAAGCCAGGAAAGATTTAGGTTCAAGAATACTGCTGTTCAACATGGACAGAAATAGGATCTTTAAATTCTTAGGAAAATAGGTTTCTATGGGTTTTCAGGCTTATTACTATTCCTAGGAGACAGAAAGACACAATTTCTAAAAGGAAAACTCATAGTTCAGTCACTAAGCAGTAAGCAGCTCGGAGATGCATGTCCACAGCTGGGGATGGGGTCAGGTGGTGAAGCCCTCTAGATACTGACAGAGTGATAACATGCACTGCTACTCTTGGATCACCTACAGGCAAAACCATCACTCCTTAAGCCAGACAGACCCATCACAAGCCTGCTCCCCTGAGGGCTAAGAGTCCATACAAAGCCAGCCATTGGCTGCATGGAAAACGGAGGCCTCAACAAGGGGAACAGACTCTTCCATTGTTGAACTTCAAGAAAACCTACACTGTTTTGAAGGTGCAAATTAAAGGTGCAATAAATGCATCAGGAAAATGCTCAACTTTTCCTCAAAACATTGCAGCCACTCTCATGGCATGGCAACTTAGGGAGAAGCAAATATTCATTTCTTGTCTCCATACTGTGTGCTCTGTGGCAGCTTGAAGACGTGCCTGGAGGAGCACCAGAGGTGCACAGAACCTCTATGCATGCCCACAGTACTCAGAGTGCACCTCCTTCAGCAGACAGGAAAAATCTCTGCCTCAAGATGAGAGAAAGAAGGATGAAAGTGCGAAGGCCAGTTTATTATTATTTCAACTCTGGCTGGGCACCAGGACTGGACCCTGAATAAATTATGCCAGGATATATGCTTAAAGTTAGCTTCTCTTGCAATTCTGCACAAACAGAAATCAGCAGGAGTCCAGCATGTAGAACGGCTTCCGAATCGGGTCATTAATCTGTACAAGCAGAAAAACCTACCCAAAAAACACATTAGCAGCCACTGCACTCCAGGTTACAAGGCTGAACTATCATGCAAATTGATACACATCTCTTGCCTCCTCAAGCCACAGAGGAAGGCACAAGCAGCCTACAGGGGAGGGAGCACAGAAACCTATGGATGTGTGCTCCTGGTGAGGAGCAATGGAACAGGACAGATTTATTCAGCGACGATGACATGTTATTATTTTTTTCTACAACAGCAATGCAAATTATTCAGAGACGGTCACATCCGCAAATGGCTTGGCTCTAGAAACACATTTGTTGCCACAAAAATCTTGCCACTTTGAGTGAGCACACATAACCACAAGGGCAGAAGACAATTCAAGGTTTTAAGTGTACAGAGACACACAGATTAGTCACTAACATTTTTTTCCATCTACTTGTTTGATGATTTATCAATAAACTAAGCAATCTGCACCTGCCATCCAGTCAATAGCTGATTAGTTAGATGATTCCCTCCAAGTCCTTCAGGAGGACAGAGTCTTGAGGTCTTGCTTTCAAGGACAGACCAGTAGGTTTTTCATAGTTTTACAGGATGCTATTCCTTAATAACAGTGCAAAAAAAGCAGAGTGAAGAGACCTTTCCATTTTGAAGCTACTGTAAAACGTAGAAGGGACTTTACTTTGGGCTCAAACCAGAAATCTCTTTTTTTCTTCTTTTTTTTAAATACCAATAATATTGCAGGTATGAAAAGATTTCACTCTTCTAGACAAAACCTAACATTCACTCTTTAATACAACTACAAAGAGGACAGACCGAAGTGGGACAGAAAAGCATATCTCTCGGACACTGTTTCTATCATAAAAATACCCATTATTTACACCAGCCCAGGAAAGAACCACATATGACGCAAGTCATGAAATGAGAACAGCCCTATGTTAATCATCTAAATTCATTACTATATAACCCACAAACAAGATCTAAGTTAACACTGGCTGGCAGCTCTTCAGGAGGCTACAGGAAACAACAGGGACTAAAGGAGAGTAAAAGGAAAAAAGGGCTGGCTGAGCAACGCACCTGCTTCCTTGCTTCCCCTTCCCATTTTGCATAGAGAAATTTGCAGCTACAACTCTTAAGTGCACATTAAACTTATGCCCTTTTATACTGACATGACTATGAAGACATTATGGTGGGTGTAAAATACGATACTACTATTTAGAAGCATTTCTGCACTACCAGCTGGTGTAAAAGAGCCCTTGTACAGTTAGGAATTTTTGTTTTCCTATGTCTGAGAAAAACACAACGATGAGTCTTGTTCAGAAAGCACATTTAAGTAAAAATAAAAACACCTACTAATTTATAAATGTATATAAAAAATACACAAATTACATAAACTTACAAAAATAAGTACTTACAAATATATATGGATACATATATAACTGGTACACATAGAGATATAAATAGTATACATATAAATATATATAAAAACCCTCTTAAGAACACAAATTGCCAAGCATGTGTAATGGGACGACTACTATTCTCACCAGAAGCTCAGAATCAATTCTTGCAGTAATAGTAGTATAAGTTCTGCTTCACACCAGAGAAGAGTCAGTAAACGAAAGTTTGAAGCGTTTCAAGTGAGCCTGAAAGATGCTTATTCACCAGAGTTTGAATCTGTTGCAAACGGCTCATTTAATTCAACCTCAGAGGCATTTGCTCTCCACTTTTCAACCTCAGAAAGCAGTAACCTAGCTAAGGAGGTTAGATGCAGTATCACCAGTTCAGATCAAAAAGATGCCAATGAACAGCTGAGACTTAAATTTACACCCAGCACGGTTACACGGACATGAAAACGAACAGCAGATGCAATCAGTTTCAGCTATATCATGTATTTTTGCCTGTTCTTAAAGAATTTCAGGATGAAAAATATTAAACAAAATCCTGAAATTAAAATCAACCAGGGAAAAATTAATCTAGCTGCCAAGAAGAACTGACTCAGGCTCCATGACAAGCACAGATACATATTCAAAATTAACTTTAAAAAAGCTTCTAAATTCAACTAATGTGCTATAAAATGACAAATGTACATATTATACGAACCAATTATAAAACATTGCAGCAAGCATTAACTATATGCACAGATCTTACGAGCACCCTGGGAGAAGGACAGTGGACTAAATAAAGTCAAGCAATCTTGAAATCCACATTTTTCATTACATTTTCCCTTTATCACAACGGTGAGAGAGATGTTCAGGGGGTTCTGACTTTTTGTTCTGAATGAGAGAGAAGAAAATATGGCAGATACTTGGAGTATCTGTAGGTTTAGTCTAGAAGCAGAATATTTACCAGAAAACTAAAACTACTGAAATCCTGCAATATCTGCTTTTATCAGAGACTCACCTATTTCCAGAAAGATGACAACCATTTACAAATCCGTTTCTGCAAGAAAATTATAAAAATCCTTTGGATATGCAATGTTCGGTATTCAATATTTGCCACCAGCAGACACTGCTGTTAAACAAAATGGGAAGCAGCCTTCAAAGCATCCACACAGAAAAGCGAATCGTAGCCTCCCTGTAAATCCTGCAAAAATACATCTCGTTCACTTGTGTGGATCTCTTTATTGCAGTTGACATGGGCTTGCCCAGGGGACTAACTTGTTGTTCCATAAAGATCCTTAAATAGGCACCACTGATGAAACATTTAATCCAAACCCCGGTATCAAATGGCTGCTATTGCCAGTGACAGTGATAGAAAAATCTATTTGCCAATTAAATAACTGCATGCAAAGCTATGACTGTTTATTATACCTTTTAACATAGTTCAGCTGGTTTGGATCATATCCAGTGAGCTTCATATTTTACAAAAACTGCATTCCCTATAACTCATAAGTAACATGCTTTAAGCCTTCGTTTTTTAAACACACCTTTTCACTCATGTTGTTATGAAGTGTTTACTTGGGCAAGGGAATACATTTTACACAGAAATGCCACTTATATCATTCAACTATACATATATATTGCGTTGGACCTCTCTCTGTTGATAATGAAATTATGATTTATGCTTAGAATATATGACCATATTTTAGTTGTTGGAAAAAAAAGAGCACTTTAAAAACTCGTTGTGTTTACTTTAAATGCTAAGAATGTACAAAAGCTATTCATTTTTTGTAAAACTAAGAGAATACATTTTGATCCCATGAGTCTAATAAAACTCTGCATAAACATAACAATAGGGAAAGCTAAGATGAATAGTTGAGATGAACACTTAAACCTGGACTTCATTCTGGTTGGACTTCCACCATGCCAGGAAACAAGAAAACAAGTGAAAGGGCAGTAATTAAAAGGGATTTAAGATTAGTGGCAGTGTTACACCCACGTGTGGAACACCACTAAAATAGGGTACAGTACTCAGTTTGACTAGGCTGCAGTTTAATAAAGTACATAAGGGTGTTTAAGCTGCAGCTCAGGGAAGTCATCTTTGCTGAGAGCAGCTTAAGTATATGCTTAACTTGAAATAACCACAGTTTAACATGTGCTTTGTGTCAAGCATGAATATACATCTTTGGGACACAGACTGTATTTTTATTTCAACTTAGTATGAGAAAAAAGAAATTAAGTCACGCTAATATATAAACCAGTATTGAATAAAAATGGGACACAAATACTGGAAATGGAAAAACATATCTGAAGTGAATCCCTTTCCATAAATAGGAAAAAAGACAGAGTAAGGTGAGTTTTTATTTCTCTTAATCACAGGAAAGTTACAGTTTTTTCGCTTGATCTTAAAAACTTACCAGATGTAAGTTAGTATCTTACTCCTATTCCCCAATGCCATAAATTTAGCATAAACTAAGAAAAAGAAATATACTTAGTGCTTCAGAACGAACATTGATTCTTCCACATTTTGTATTAAGATATCATTTACTGCTTGCTATGCCATTTTAAACTTTGTAACTATCTTGTCAGGATAAGTTGTAGCTTTTACTGTACCAGTGTCTGGAGAAAATGTTTCCATCTTACTTTATCAGATTATTGAAACAATGTATTATAATTTATGGAAAGCGCTATTTCCATTTTCACATTTAAGCCTTATTCAAGGAAATTATTTATGAATTTTAGTAACTCTTTTAAAGTACATAAACTGAAATCGTTAGGAATCGGTAGGAAGATCCATTGCAGACTTTTGTGAGGTAAATAAACTGATTTAAGTGTGCTGCTCTACCAAAGCTTCATGAGAACACAAACTGTAGCATTATCTTTGACTGCACTAAATTTAGCCTCTAAAGTCAAAAAAACCCAACTGTTTGCCTAGTAAATAAAGTTAATGTTGTTACATCATATTACAATACCTCTCTTCCTATAGTTATGGCTATTTATATGGGGAAAAGTCCAGACTGCCAGTGCTTAAAAACTGCATTTGAGCCCCTTTACTTCCTTGATTTCTCCCTGCTGGGCAGAAATTTTTAATCACAAAAATACCTCCTGTAAGTCCATATCCAACTTGGTTATACTCAAATTTGAGCACAACCACTTTGTTGTACAAACACCTTCAGAGCAGTCACAACTGGAACCCATTAGGTTTGCATCTGAGCAGCACATTTTTGTGAAGGATACAAGAAGACCTGCAGGACCTGCAGAAGCACTGAGACCTCAGTCCTGAAAACATGGGGGTTTGGGCTTCACAGTACGCAAGTGAGGGCCACCTCTGAGAGCTTGCAGGAGCTCTCAAGTGCTTCCTCACCTGCACTGGACCATGGCCAGAATGCATAAGCTGCAGGGAAGAAACTATTCCTAAAAAACTGTAAATTTTAATTTTTCTTAAATTTTTTAGGGGTTTTTTTGGTAGTTCTGAACCAGACATTTTTGTGACAAATATTCATCAAAATCTCACCTGACATTTTAAAGTTTTTAGCACATCTCTTTAACCAGCTCAGCTCTGACACAATCAGCAAATGCTTTTGGGCATTTCTTATCTGGTGCTTTCAAAGTTTCTCTCAGATCCACAGTAGCAATCATCAAAACTTTTATTCAATTTTCCTATGATTCTGATCTCTAACATCTACAATTATAGTTATTTACTAGTGTATAAAATATCTTTAAATGTGTCAAACCTATCTGAATAAATATACCTCAATGCATAAACTATTCCTTTTTTTTTTTTGATGTGTCACAATGAATACATTGGCTTTAACATCTATTCTCTTGATCAGTCATTTTGAGGTGGTCCACTTTTGTTTTCCTGACTTTCACAAACATGCTTGCAGCCAGTAAGAGGCTCTTCACTATGATTAATGGCCTCCCATTGGGTATACAGAGAATTTCCCAGCCTGGTTCCCTTGAGAATGCTCCACTACATGGATTTCTACGCAAAGCTAGATTAAAAGAGGAGGAGCAATAGCTATAGTCCACCTACCCCACAGCCATCAATTATATACAGTTATAAATCAAAGTTTTCAGCCAGAACAAAGCCTAGTGTGGCAAACAAACAAGGGCGTTCACAGCAAATTGTTTTGAAGCAGAATAAAACTCTTGATAGAAACAATGGGGCAAGCAAAGCCACTGTCAATATCACTATAAAGTTCCGTTGATTTATTAAGAATTAGACACAGTGTATCCAATTACTGCTGAATTAACTTAAACAGAAAGCAGCAAGTGGAAAAATAAGCAAGGAGATGGATTTCTCTTTTGAAAGGAAGAAATTGCGCAATTCTATATCATAGTTAATTGAAGACAGTAACGTGAATCATAAAGTATCTGTACTTTAACTCCCTGTATTTGTGTTTCTTGGCTTTCAGTTTTAAGCTCTCTCTTTCATGAAACACTGGTATGTCTATCTCATCCATATTTCATCTCCGGTCTGTTTGTTTTCCCGGCTATTTCTGCCTCCATGCCATAGATGATTCTGATCAGTTTGGATATTTTTAAATACCCTTCACACACAATCTGCTTTCAAACAAGACAGTAGAAAAAAGCACTAGGGGACACGGAGACAAAAGACTGTTAGCATCGCTCCTCACATGTCTCTTCCCTTCTGGACAACGTGAATTATCTGCAGGGGGTTGGGCCCCCTTTTTTTTCAGACATTTAAAATTCCAGTTTTTGATACACAGCAGTTTTTGGAAAGCCAAAGAATATAGTCGAAATCAGTCAAAATGAAAGTAAGCTCCAGCCAAAAAATTAGTTGATATTTGCTATTGCACCTCGTCCTCACTGCACAACATTTTTCACATAGACTTTGTCTCTCTCTGAAGAAACAGATGCTTGTGGAGAGTGCTCAGTAATTTTCAGCAAGTGAAAAATTAATTTTTTACAACTCTGACTAAAGCTGTGCAGCCAAAGGCAAGAGCCTTTAGGATGACTTCACATTCCTGAGAGACAAACCTTGTCTGTCCTATACCACCTCTTCCCCAGTCCTTCCTTGCGCTACAGTCCTCCAGCTTGCAGCAGGCATCAGCACCCCAAGTTTGGAGTAAGATGCAGTTTCTGGACCTCCGACCAGGTAGGGTCACACATGAAAAACAGAATCGTAGAATAGAATCACATAGGTTGGAAAAGACCTTTAATATCATTAGGTCCATCACTGCCCAGCACTGCCAAGCCCGCCACTAAATCATGTCCCCAAGTGCCACAAATGCACAAGATGTGCAGACCTACATTAATGCACACACAAGCTCCTGTTTTCTCTGCAAAGCTCTCTTCAAAGAGGCCCCACGCATCCAGAATGGTGTACAGGCACCATCCACTATGGGTAAGGATTCCTATAGGCCATGCAGAAACAGAGACTCCCAAGACACCCAGCCCCATGACTGACAGACAGCAAGCAATGCCAGAGTCTGTCTGCCAATCCACTCCTTCTTCACATGAAAAGAGCTTTCCAAGGCAGAATTCCTGAAAAATCCAGAAAAACACTGTTGTGGGATCTTTTCTCTGTGTGTTGGGAGATAGGGAGGGCTGATGACTATTGCGAGGCAGATGTCCTAGGTTACTCATGCAACACCCAACATATCAGAGAGCTTAACACAACACCATGCAGAAAGGTGAGATTGGACTGCAAGAGATCACCTCATCCCAGGACACGATAAACTACATCACCATTGCTCCTGACAGACATGTTTTTAAATACTTCTAGTGATGGGAAGTCCATAATCTCCTCCAGCAGTCTTCTCCAGAGCTTTATTACCTATACTGTCTGAAGAGTTTTCTGGTCCTTCTCTCATTACTTTCTTTAGTCTTCAGATTATTCCAGCTCAAGTTATTCCTGTCTTTGGAGCACTGCCACGTAGAATCCCTAGTGCTGGTACCTCTCACAGAAGCAGCTCCAAGGCACGATGCACACTAAGGTGAGTATAACACAGTCTGTAAATACCCTATGTAAAGCTGTGTGAGAAACATGGACCAGCACCTCAAGGGCCGCTGAGAAATTCCCAATAAAAATCCAGACCAGTTAAGTGTGCTTAGTGACTTGCAGGTTTGTAACGTGCATAACAACGGTATTAGTTATTGACTAAAGAAGCTTTTTTTTTCTTCTTTTTTTTTTTCTTTTTTCTTTATGGTGGCAAACGAGTGCACAATTGACATGATGTCTGGAGCTCTAACCCAAGCTCTGCTGCTGGCTCTACCACCTAATTCAAAACACCTAATAACGAAAGTCTACATCCTTCAGCAACCAAATACAACTGCAGAAGATCAGTTTCTACAAAAACAGGACCAATTATGACATACTTGAGGTTTTTTTTGTCTCCTAAGTGTGTCCATTCTTGATAGACTTACTAAGTTTTCTTATCTGATCATAACTTTTCCATCAGACTCCCATGCTTGCAGGCATGCATTGCTTAACATTTGTGAGCATGAAAAAAAAAAAATCACCATTCATCCTCAAGTTTTCTTCCAGTTTTCTGAATCTCAAGAAGAAGAAAAAGATGCTCATACAATAATTTTTTTAAAGTTACTCTTCTAGTGTAAACACTAATTGTCCTTCTGGAAGCCTACATTATTTTCCTGGCAAGACTATCTTCACCTAAGAATACCAAAATTTGGTATCCACAGGTTCATGATCCACACATCCACGTTACTAGACTTCTCTTCCTACGTATTTCCACACTAGTAAAAGAGACATTTGCCACAATACATAAAAGCACACAAGAATTCCATTAAGGAATTCCACAATGAAGAGTCAGAGCCACTCACAAATGACAATCTACATGACAATTTAAGCGGTGCACAAGTACATACTCCATTTAGGTTAAAAATGTCCAGTAAGTAGGTAGATTTCAAATTTTCAAGGAATCATGAGATAGAAAGTGAAAAATGCAAACAAAAATGCTAATGTTTCAACTTTTAAGATGATATACCATGCACATCCAACTCCCTTTAAATCAATTTTATGTCTAAATTACACAAAGCTGTTGGTAGAGGTAAAATTATGCTGTTTTGAAGAAGACAGTAACAGGTATGATTTAACATACTTAAAACTAGCTTAAGAACTACATATACTACTGCTGAATTTCTCCCTTTGTCACAAACTTCTCCATCCCTGTATCATTTGAGACACACGCACACCTACTGTATCTTGTACTTTGGAAAATATGTTCCTTAAGGGAAAGGGCGGTATAGAATTTTGCAGGTAGAAAATCTAGTCCAACCCAAAGGAGGTCCAAGCTGGCAGAAGCTTGTAGCTGCTTCTGATATGTGCTAAATACTAAGAATAGAAACTAACACTGCTTTCACAGCTCCGTGATGGTATTTGTGTGTCTAAAATTAAATGCGAGGTCTATTGATCCACACCTAGTTTTAAGTGTTGGGCAAATTCAAAGTGGAAGAAGAGAATGATGACCTTGACACAAACGTGATTGGGAAAACTGACTGGATGGGAGGAAAATTCGTGTTTTTCAAAAAAGCTGAATGTGTAATCCTCCGAACAGACTTGTGGTTAGGCGTAAGAACATCAATCGAAGTGTGACATCGGTCAATTATCTCGTTTCTTTAAGACTCATCCTGCAGCCTCTCCAATAGGAGGGAAATCCTTCATCATCCTGGTTAGATGTTTAGTGCAGGAGTTCCAGGAAGAAGCCTGACACAGCAGATAGGGAAAGTTTAAGTTTACTCCTTTCATTGAGTAGCTGCAAGAACAGGATTTGACTCGTAAGGACAGAAAGAGGACAGAGACACTTAATTTGTTATTGAAAATTACAGTCATATTTTGATTACTTTTATTTGCAAATTATTCTGGAAAAGAAACCAAAGCACATACCTAATCCTAGTAACAACAGGCTCAAGGTCAGGCAGAAGAATATAATTATCTTCATAAAAAATGGAGGCAATATTAGACACAGTTCTCTGTATGAACTTTGTGAACGGATGAGTACATCTTAAAAGAGCAGATGGAGAGAAGCCTTCTTTTCACTCACTATATGAAGTTATGCCTGAACCTTATAATATTAAGGTAAGCACTATTTGTAGATGCAAAATTACTTTTTGAAGGGGTCACAAATTCAAACGCAGCACCTCAGCCTAGCCCGAAAGCGTTCCTTTCTTTATTACTCCTTTTTAAATGTTCATTTCATACACATTTACCACAGTTCATTTCAGCTGAACAGAACCCCCATGTTTGTGATTTTTGCCTACAAGAATATTAAATTTCTGCACATCTGTCTTCTCTCTAGGGGTTTCTCTAGGGAATATAATAGTCTATTTGTTTTTCTATTGATCTTGTATCTAAATACTGTTTTCTCCTTTCAGAAAAAAAGAGAGCTGCCAAAGAATCAGTAGTGTCACTGTGAAAATGTTTTTCTTAGCTGGATGAAATGATGGCAGAGCAAGATTGGGAAAAAATATTTTTCAAATCTGTTTTAATAAGCGTACTTCCAGATAGGGATATGCTAGATACTGGCCTAGGCATGCCCCAGGCCTATGATCCATCTTTCATCCTTTTTACCAATTTCAGACTGACAGCTAAATTAGCTCATGGAAAAGGCTCCCGTAGGCAGTAACCAATAACCTGCCATCCAAGGTAAGTTGCAACAGTGAGAGGCATAGTAAAAAAAATGGAGATAGAAAGCTGAATTTACATCAGTCGATAAGAAAAAAAAAGAGGACACAAAAAGGATCAAATTCTAAAAAAAAAAAATTAAATAAGTCATGCTGGAAAGAGAGATAGAAATTGTGATTTAATGCTATGTTAAGCAATAGGCATAGACTGACCTCTTATGACTAGTTGGTCTTTTAGTTTCTGTAGTTAGTAAAACCAATAAGTTTATAAATACACAACTGCAAATGGAAGAGCTTTCTCTTCCTATAATATTTAGGCTTACTACCACCTAGTTACTGAGATGTGTTCATCGGGAGACAATAGCACGTCATAAAAGGCAAGATATCAACAACCTTTTGAAAGACAAAGCTCATTTTCTTCTCAGGCAAAATAAAATCCTCAGCATGGGAGAGTTCACATTACAGTGCTAATAGTGCACATGTGCTGAATTATTTAAAAAATAATAAAGATAGGAGGAATGACACATCCGCCGGTTCACTGACAAAGCAGGCAGTTTAATATTTTCACAGCATCTATCTGACCAAGTAACTTGAGCTTATTGAATCTGACGCTTAACATAGATTTCTGCATGAAAAATAACTGCTGCAAACACTTAGAATAAACTCTTTCTGCAATGGGCTTAGCTATATCTGAACTTTTATTTTATACTTGCATTTTTTGTCATTTTTTTCCATCAGACTCTATGATAGGCAAATCACAGTTTAAAACCAATGACTTCAGTGCAGTCAGTGATTTTTTTTTCATGGCAGCAATTTCCCCTAATGTTATTTATGGTACAATATAATTTTAGAAATTAAAATTATGGTTTCAAAATAAGGTGCACTACTCTGTTAAACACTGTTAACACGGTTTCTTCTGTTTCATTCATATAGATAGATTAGAATTTCATCAGACAATCTCAAAATGTTAACACAGATACTTGCAAAAAATCCCTTCTTGTTTAGTGGGATGCCACAAAACATGACAAACCCATTTTGTTGTTCACTGCAGCTGTGTGTCTGCATTTGAAAAGCATGCTTAAATTAAAGATACAAAGAAATGCCTGGGGTTTCATTGCATTGCAAATGTAAAGAAAGACTGATTTTCTTCAAAGGAGGTTGATAATAACCTACAAACAGCAGGTATTTTCTGCTACCAGCATGAAGCTGGCATGTCATGGCTAGTACATCTTTAATCATAATAATGAGTTCTGTGGTAATCATGATAAAATATGTTTTAACTGACAATGTTTTTACCTGCCATTGCTACCCTCTACTGAGAATTATCCAACTTCTTTTCTTTTTGAGCTTCTGTAGCTTTAGCAGCACAACTCATTGAAGCAGCTGTACCATTAGCTGGATTACTACTTTAAAAGGTTTGCTAGTTGTCAACATTTAACTCTTAAATATCAGTTTAAGAATTGTGAAATTCAACTGACTGCTTGGATCAAGGAACACACATAAAAATAACAGAATGGTCTGGACAAATAAGGGAAATTGCCATTTCTTTTCCTCCAACAAGCAAGCACTTTTCTAACTTCTTCTTCTAAGCAAGTAATTTTTTTTTTCTGCCACAGTTAATTCATAGAATCATAGAATGGTTTGAATTGGAATGGACCTTAATGATCATCTAGTTCCAACAGCCCTGCCATGGGCTGGGACACCTTTACTAGACCAGGTTGCTCAAAGCCCCATCCAACCTGGCCTTGAACACTTCCAAGCAACCACAACTTTTCTGGGCAACCTGTTCCAGAGCCTCACCACCCTCACTGTAAATAATTTCTTCCAAATATCTAATTTAAACTTAACCTCGTTCAGTTTAAAGTCACCACCCCTTGTCCTGTCACCACGTGTCCTTGCAAAAGATCCCTCTCCAGTTCTCTTTTAGCTCCCTTTAGGTACTGAAAGGTCACAACAAGGTTACCCCAGAAATTCTCCTTTAAGTTCCCATTTTCTCTTATCTGCATTTTCTGTAAGATGTTTCCCATGTAAAACTAGCATATTTCTCATCTGCTGGGAAAAAAAAGTCAGACCCATAGCAGGACTCTCTCTTGTCCTAGGCCATCAACATCACAAAAGGGCCAGTTACCCTCCCCTCCAGCAAGCACCCCATCCCTCTCAACCCAGCTACTGAGAGGCTCAACTTTCGCAACTCCTAACTGCAGTAGGAACACAGTAGTTTACTATAAGGGGACATCAGCTTCCAGACTACTCCAGAAAACCTGATCCTCCTTGAAATGTTGTGGATGCCCTGTCCCTGAAAGTATTCAAGGTTGGATGGGGCCTTGAGCAACCGGATCTAGTGAGTGAAATCCCTACCTACAGCGGGGAGGTTGGAACTAGGTATCTTTAAGGTTCCTTCCAACTCACATCATTCTACGAAATGTCACCTTCTTCTTTCCAGACAAAAATGAATGCATTAAAGAAGCCTTCTGCTTTTTTTAATTAAAGAAAAAAGTTAACAGCATAATTAGAAAAACATCACTGAAATTCCACAAAAGAAAAAATATGGAAGGGAAGCTAGAGAGAAGTAATTAAAGCTTTTTTAAAAGCCCATTTCAAAAGCCTGTGCCAGACCTCAGGTATTGGGTTTGGCCAGGACAGAGTAAATTTTCTGGGACAGAGTTAATTTTTTAAACCACAACAGCTCATCACAGAAGAGCCCCTGATGTGTGGTTTCATTTTTTCTTCTGCCACTGTCCTCACAGAGGTGACAGCAAAACTGTTCCTACCACTACCCCAAAAAAACGTATCTAACAGTTGCACCTTGGCCACAGCGCTTCCAGGGACCTGGGCCTCCATCCCAAACCCTTCTGTAGATGGGAACCAACTTGAGCAGTAATGGTGAAAGATGAGGTGAGAGCAGATTATCAGAGGTTACGACTTGGGCTGAGTCTCCCACTCCATCGTCAGTCAACCCTTTACCTCAGCTTTTACAAGCCTCAGTGTGCTGCACAACATTAATAAAACTTTCCACTGCACAGTGGCAATATGAACAGGGCTAGAGACAACATGGTTGAGTTATTCAGATTTGGTGGCAGCACAGCTTTATTCAATACCTCAGGTATTTTGTACAATGAGAGCAATATAAATACACCCTAGCAGGTAAAGACCTCTGAAGGAAAAAAGTACTTAAAGACTAAACTATGAAGAAATAAGCATTCTAAATGAGGGCCCATTTCAAAAGCATTTTTCTTTCGCCACTTATTAAGGTTTGCAGAAACCTGCTGAAAGGATGTTTCTCTGTTACAACCTTTAACTCTGAGTTCTCAACCATACCATAGATCATAATATTGTCATTCTTCACTGTCACCACTGCGTCAGCAGCTGTTTTTGGTCTCACAAAAAAAGGATTTGACCTTTGGGATGGACAGGAAGCTGAAGGAGCAACTTTATGAAAAAATAGCCTCCTGTTTACATTTGCCTTGTTTAGCGAACAATTATCTTGGGAGACATAAGTAATAAGCATGTAAGTTTACATAAGCAGAAGTGTCATTTTGATAGCACTAAATATGAGTGCATGTCAAGCTGTCGGTAATAGTTCTAACTATAAAATGCTTATCTGTATCTTACCAATAAAACCCACAAAAATGCAAATGACAAGACCAACAGCACAATCTGTCAGAATCTAACCCCTACCTATCACAATGAGGCTCATCCACAACCACAGAGAAAACAGTAGCTGCCATTATTTTATGGGGCACAGTTTTTAGCGGTATTTGTTTACAATTGCATCTTTAATGCTGGTAAATCCAGACCACCCATTCTATGATTCTGCGATCTACATTGAGAGCACCAGCAAGCCTCAAACTATTCCTTATATATGTCCTAAATATTCTCAAGTACTTTAATTCTACTATAGTCAGCATTAAGTTTTCTATATATATTTGTGCGCTGAAAATAAATGTTTCATATGAATCTGAGAAGCAGCAGGGTGAATTATATGCAGTATAACATCTTAGGAGTGTTAAATGTTATGTTACAGATAACTCATAATGGCAGCGACAAAGCAACTCAGTTCTTCTTTAAAATCTTGTATTCTGTGAAAGTTATAATGCTTTTTAAATATATTGCAAGTATTTACACTCATTGTCTAGATAATCTTAGTTTTAATGAAGCATCACTTCATTTTCTGAGGTTTGAAAATATGCAAAAATCAAACATCAAGTATAATAGCTTTTCCAACTTTGTATTTTACAGTCTTCACAGTGATATTTATTTTAAGTATTTTAAAGGAACAGGCTGTAAAGGTGGAATGCACAATATCCAATCAAGAAATCAACCTCAAGAGCACCCCTGAGAGTGTACTTTAATAGTACAACAGAATATCATTTTATCTGCTTGGAAGAAAACACTACTGTTGAGAGTCCTTATATTCACAGTTTTATATGAGACCTAGAGAAAAACTACATACATTACGAACAGATTTACTGCTATATACATGCATACCTCTTACATTTGCATGTATTTAATATTCAGCAGGTTCTGTAGACCACCTCTATGCTGCTACTCAGTTCACTACAGGATAGTAATGACACTGACAACAAACTCATCCCCTGAGAGTACTCCTGCAACTTCTCTTAGTTACAGTAAAAGTCTCTTGAAATACCATCCTGGCTCAAGGGAAAATTTAGCTCTTTATTTACTTAAATTTTAACAAACAACTGGAACAAAGAGCACAATGCCAAATAACCACGACTGTCACCACACCTGCCAGGGCAGCATGTTCTCCTTTATTTCATCTCTAACATTACCAAATGTAAATGGAAGAAAACACCCAAATCTTCACTGGACTATTTTTCATGGTCCTGAAATGCAGGAAGAATTAATTTTTGGCTTGCCATCTAAGCTGGGGAGAACACCTCATCAACCAAAACACTCAAGGCACTATGGAGCAACATCATATGCAGTGTTCAGAAGTACCACAATGAGAAAAGAGCACATGCCTACCTGCTTTTAAAGAGCTACTAATGACTCAGGTTACAGAAAGCTCTGTCAGAAGACAGACATGCAAGTCCTCTGCCACAGCTCAGCAGAACCCTGTGTGCAGGCTCTGTGGTCAGCATTTTTTTTTTTTTAAATCCATTTCCAGCAAAAGATGGATTATGAAATATAACCCCTACATTTAAAAGTCCAATGGGACGGCTGTGATAACACTACCTGTCTTACTGCTTAACATAGACCATTGTGTTTTGATTTCCTCTGCTTGAGCTTCTTTTTGCAGCACAGATGTCGGGAATATTTCTATTTAATATTTGGCATGCTTTTTTCACTGAGGAAAATTAAAGGCCTCCACAGAGTTAACCAATGTACGCTATTTTACTTATAGAACTTGACTTCAACTTTCCATCTGTCTCAAGTTCATCCCCAATCGGTGTGCTGAGACAGCAAAAGACTATGGATTAACCATCCGTCTGAAGAAAGCTGAGATAATGTGCCATCCTACACTTGGGAGAGGATAAAGATCCAGCATGACAATCAATGTAGATGTACTCTCATAATGGATTTCACTTACTGGGATGAGTTTTGTTTAAGCGCTAGCCTTAGTGATCACTAAATCATTATTCAAAAGTAAAAAGTTGTACCTTGCCTTCAGCAAAGTACCCCACTGAACCTGACACCAGCACAGTGTGAGATCAAACAGTCCATCCCCACTCCGCTTCTACTCAAGACTCAAGCCAACCCTCTTTTTCTCTGCCTTCTGCTCCCCAGTGGCCCTCAAGACCATCTCAGGGCATCCAGCTCACGCCGAACACAGGTCTCCTTCCCTCTCTTCACCCCAGTACGGTCACCATTATAATTTCAGCTGTGTCCACTGCCTTCCTCAACACCTTCCTCTCCCTCTGCTCCTGCCCTCTGTTCTCCCCAAACTGCTCAGCATCTCATGCTGGGCTTTCTCCTTCTGCCTTGTCATGTCCTTGCATCTGCTTCTCCAAGTTTCACTTACTCTTTTTTCTCCCCAGTGAGCTCAATTCTGTTCTCTTGTCACATAACTGACTCCCTTTTCATCACAAAACAGACAAAAAACCCCAAAAAACAAACAAAGCAATAAATAACCCTGTTCCTGGCAAGGTACTTGCTGCCATCCCATGTTTATTTGGTCTGAGCTCCTTCTCCCACTGCATGCCTTGTCTACTGACACCACAGTCCCTCTGAGCACAAGGACGATTTGCTGTGGGGTATTTGCACACTGCCTAGCACAGAAAGGTCCTCCAGTAACAGCATCATTTCTTTACTCCAAAGAGCCAGTGTCAGAACACTACTATTTTTAATGCAGCTCATCCAAGGGAAACCTACATCTTTTTTTTTTAATTTTAATACGCTTTCTAAACAACAAAACAAGTTGTTTTAACTGTTTGTAGGCACAACTGAGCATGTAGGGACATATGACATCCACACAACTACTGGATGCAGGGAGTATTATTTAGCGTATCAACACGCTAGTGGAGTAGAGCCATCCTGTACCATTTCCAACATCATTCCAAGGCAGGTGAAGTAGAAAGCCAACTTGTGTTTTCAGCCTTAGGTAACAGACATCCAAGACATTTAACTGCCAATCACAGGTTTATTTGTCTGATCCTATGAAAATGTGAGCCCAGCTCATTCCAGATGGGTGCATACCCAGGTGCCCAAATTTACATACTCAAGCACACAAACATGCTCCTGCACAGACCCACACCCAGCAAGGAGCAGAGAAGATCCCTAAAGTATCTTTTCCACTTCTGTCCCACCCCACACACTGTTAAAAACTGCACACCAATTTTAATTCATGCATATTGTTCTGCAGAACAGTTTGTGGCAAATGACAATTTCTAGACAAAAACATTTCTACTGCATTACTTCTCAACAAGTTCCCATTTGTATTCATCTCCTCTGTCCAGATGAAATGACATTGCAAGTCAGACACACCTGTTTGACAAGAAGTGAGGTCATCCGGGACATAAATTTGTCCTCTTACATAAGAAAAGGCATAGTCACAGAATAAATAGTAAGAAAATAAAAGTAGCAATACACATCCATAAAGCAGTATGATAGCAGAATCGTGCGAGAGTGGTGGTTACTTGTCCCCCATAGAAAATACAATAAAGCAAACTTTTAAAAAGAAGTTTTTTAAAAAAAGGAATAATAAAAAAAAAAAAGCTTGAACAGCAAAGCGAGACAGACAGATGAAGGAAAAAAAACATCCTGGCCACTATGACACTAGCCTCAACATCTGCAGTTGGTGAGGAACAGAATTTATTAAGGCAAAGCGAATCCTCAGGGTGAAAACAAGTTTGAAACATACTTCAACCTAAAGAAAACAGGATGCTTCTCAAGCAAGGAAAGCAGTTTATACTTCAGAGAACAAAAACAACTGTATTCATTTGTCTTAGTTGCCAAGTGCCATAAATTGAGCCCCTCCAACCTTAATTAGCAGTTAAAAATATTTGCATTTAAAATAGTTTTATTTCTATTTAATTAATTATTTGTCACCTATAGCCCTTTGTTTTCTCCCTTACAAACCTGGAACAAGCAAAGCAATAAAGTTTCTCTTTGCTTAACAGAGTGTAAGGAGAAATAGATGCTCAGAAGGTAGGTGTTTCCCCATCCTCTCAAGCTTATCATTCAGACCCACTAAAAAGAATTCTCTGCTATGGCTGAGCCCTTAGTTTAAAAGGCCTTAGAAGCTGTATTGTTGCAGCTTTATAAAATACATGTACTATAACTAGCTAGTTAGCAAAAAAGTCATGGTAATACTTCTAAGAGGCACATACCATGTACATTTGAGGACTGGCTGATGACAGATTTGGACCAAGACCGAGTCAAATATTGGCTGGGGAGAAGAATCTTCCCAGCACCACCACTCTGTAGCCACTTTGTACAGGACTAGAACATTCAGGTGGGATGTCGCTTTTTGTGTGTTCAAGAAGCACCTCCACCACCTTTTTTCCACGTGACTATCTCTGAAATGCTCTCTTTCCCACATGAACTCCACTGGGGCTGTTCCTCACCAGCAAGGTGCCAGATTGCTGCAACACACCTGCACAGAGACAATGGCCCTGAGAGCAGATGGCTTCTCCTTAGAGAGTGGGTGGCTTGTGTGAAACGCCAGAGGCATCGATGATGAAGCTCTGCTGGCTGCCAGCGAATTTCCAAACAAAATATCACGCTATTGGTCTACCTTGCTTGGTGCTGGACATCTGCAGCACTATTTTTCTCTATTTCCTTTTCTTCTCTTCTCCTTCACGCTCTTACCACCCCTCCTGCCCTCCCCTGCAATCAATCAGTAGCCCCAGCCTGGAAACTCCATGCTGTGAATTGGATGGAGCGCTGGTGGGGTGTGTTCCCATCAAGAGCCTCAACTTTGTGATTCTTTGGATGCTTTGGCTACTAAACTCTCCATTTGTGAGTACTCAAAGCATGCTGCAAGGCCAGTCTCACTTTCTACCCTGAAGACTGGGAATGTTTCAAGTTCACTGTGTTGCCACTGAATATCCGTCACAGAGAGATGAGCAGTCCTTTCTATTCCACTGTTCTCTGTACTATGTATTAATTACAGAAAGGGCATCCAGAACATAGCTTAGGTCTCCTTAATGGCTTTTAGAAATCTAAACACATGAAAACAAACATTGGATTTCGTTCTGTACATAATCCTTACCAGCTGTGACTGAGCTTTATATAAACCAGGCTATTTGATCGACTTCCTTAATGAGAATTGCCTTGCAGTGTGAATCATCTGAGGAGGTAGGACAAGAAGCAAATTTTACTTACCCCTGTGCTGAAGTGTCATCACTTAGAAAAGGAATCAACACAGCAATTAATTATTTTTACACACACACTCTCGTATGAAGGATTGGCATGATCTAGTACCAGACAGGTAACTGTACAAGTCTGGTAATTCACAGATGTGCAGCATATTTACGGAAACAATCCAAAGACATTTGGCTTGGGGGAGGTGGGAGAGAGAAGACCACCAAAACACTTTGGTCTTCTTTCTGAAGATTTGCTATATGCCCGCCAGACCACATGTTAAAGCACCATTTCTTTAGTAAAAACAGAATCTTAACTCTGGAAAATTACAAGATTTGATATGGAAAGCGTCAGCTACAGCTGACGGACACCAAAAGCAGCTGTGGACACCAAAAGCAAACTATAAAGCAAAAGCAAAACACTCACTATGCCAGGAAACAAGCTATCTGTGTGAGATGCCCAAAGACTGAAAGGCAGATGCTTTCTCATTAATATCAAAGCAATATTTACCACATCCTGACCCAACTCTAAAACCAAACACGAGGTGCCACACTCTGGACAGTCACCAGAGTTTCATTCTCCAAACATGAAGAATATCACCTATACCACTTCACTGACAAGGTCAGGAACATGTTCTCTTGACCTAGTGGGTGGCAAGAGGTGGGGGCCATTGACAATCTGCGTTGACTGGAGCAGTGTCTGCTCCTTGAGCAAGGAAGAACGTGGCTCTACCTTCAGGGTGGGTATTATGGGTGTCACATGTGAGACTGAGAAAGCCTCCAGAGGGGCTGGATCTGCAAGCAACGGCAGCTTGAGGAAAGCACAGTGAGAGGAATACACAGTTATACCAGACAAGACCACTAGCAAACAAGGGGGCAGTGCTGACTTTGAATGAAGAGTGATGGAGCTTCATTTCCTTAACTGTGTCTAGAGGAAGAAGGAAAAAAAAAAAAAGGAAAACAATCCCCAAATCCCTCCATATACATTCCAGTCCTAAAAAGTCAGGTGAAAAGGAAGTAAAACCAGTTTCTAGAACATCCAGCTATGTCTTTTCATGATTACTAAATGTGGAATGGTGGAAATCTTGGAAGATTATTTGTCTCTCTCACCTACTGTTCTACTAGTGGAAGAGGACAGGGGGTTGAAACTAGAAGGTCCATTTCAAACCAAACCATTCTATGCTTCTATTTGACAAAGAAACAGGTGTTTTTAAAGCTATATTTTACTTAAACTTATTTAAAACAGAGATCTAGAATCCCAAAATTAAAAGTAACCACTTTACCTAGCAGTAGCATCATATGACTCCTTCTTCCATTACTAATGCCAACTACAACATGGAGGGCAAAAATGGCCAAGCTGTGAAAAACAGCTTATTTTTCCAGCCTACCAGCGGCTTTTGTGCCTTTTTCCACAGCACAGAGGCTTGAGCAGACAAGATTCATTCTCAAAGTCCTTCTCAGCCACGCTACGGATGAAAAAAGATTTTCCAGTAGGTTATTTAATCCATGGCCCACCTATAATTACTCATGCACAGGAAGAGAAACTTCTAGTTTCAAGCTTCTGAAAGCAGATTAATGAAAGTGCCTTTGTTTGTGGGGAAAGAGGGAGTAGGGTAACTTGCTTAAAACGATACATTTTTGCCATATGTAGGTAGAAAATAAACCCATCCATCAAGGATATATTAAAAATAGATGAAAACTGGCTCCAGACATAAGATTACTTGGTGAAAATGCCAGAATAATGGACACGGAATTTTTATTCGATCAACTCTGAACAACAGGAGAGATTAGTTTATGCAAACTCCACAGAACAAGGCTTTATTTCAGAAAGTAATCCTTCAATTTAGCCAACATTTTGTTTGCTCAGAGATACAATGGAACAGAAAAAAAATAGAAAATATCTGGCCTACAGAAAGACAAGCCTGTGTACTGCACTTAGAAACAATTAAAGATGTGCTTTGCACCAGAATAAAGCTTTTAACTATTGGAATAGGCAGAGCCAAATCTCGTATTTTGCGCATACAGTTTAAACTGCCAAACAGGGTTTATGTACCGATTAGCGAAGATTATGTAGAGTGGTACAGCCATTTTTTAAAAATACAATATTATTACAAAGAACCCCCAGAGGTTCATACGAAGATGGTCTCTATTTCATAGACAGTAAAATCACTGAGGCATATCATCACAGCAATGACTTACTACTCCTGAAAGAGCCAAGGGAGTCAAGCTCAGGGCTGTTAATGCAGGGAACAGCCCTCCCCTGCAACTGAACATGCAAAAACCAGTTTACAGCTCATATCAGGTTTTTACTGGACTTTGACCGAGGTCTTAACACGTCTGCATTGCTTGTCAGCTTCACCCAGCCTTTCCAAAGAATTAGGACAAATTAAAAACACCTAAAATACTTAATTTAGGAAGTCTCTACTTCTTGTCACTCTAGTAACACCACTGGTGGCTGTAAATCTTCACCAGGCTTTTGGGAAAAGTCACTTTCACAACCCTACCACGTGCATGGGATTATTACATACTGGACCATGCCATTCTGACATTCAAGTTGGGACATCTCAGGCCTTACTTCAGTGTATGTCCAGCATTCTGACCAGCATAAGGCTATTTATCTTCATTACAAACACAAATACTTACATTACTTAACAGCTCTATAAATGCTTTTTTGGATAATCGTCCTTTTGTAAAACACATTTAACATGATTAGTAGTCATCGGCACCACAAGAGCACTGTAATATAAATACAACTGGATTTTAGCAGTACATCCAAAGTGGATGACATACCGTGCTTACGAGAAAACAAACACATTTTTCAGTAACAGCCCTTCTCTACAGTGTGACATCAACAGTGAAAACTGAGGTGTTCATTGTGGACATTAACAGCAATACCAGCATTACCCATTACTTTGCCAAACTTGTCATACTTGAATGTTACCTGAATCATGTCCCACTTCACCTAAACCAGGCAGTCCACTGCTGTGTGCATTCTAAGTGTCCTTGGTACGTTACTCTGTGCAATATAAAGGCACAGGTACACGTACTAGCAATGACCGTGTGCTGTGCATGCACTATCCTCAGCACTGCCATGTTTTCTCCCATCCCTCCACGCACTCCAGGAAAACTCCTTGGAATATCCTGCTCTCCTGCTTCTCACATCATCTTACTACCATCCACCAACTGCCCAGGCAAATCTGCAACGGAAGCAAGACCAAACTGCATTTTATGAAAATACACACCAAAGGCAGCTGCCCATCACCACTTCGTTCCTACTTTTGGGGGCAAACTCCACAGGTTCTCCAGACCCTGCTCACACACACAGAGGGCATCTCAGCCCCACAGAAGCAGGATCAGTACCCTCACCTTAGCACAGAAGATGTGGGTAATGCTTTCAGTTGGCACAACATCTTAACTACACTATGTTTAAGTACGTACAAAACATACCTATGTCTCTACCTCAAAGCTGAAGAAGAAATTTATCATCAAGGAAAGTATACATGATTTATGTAGCTGATGGTACAATGCACATCAAAGTCTTCAGGCACATTATCAAGGCAAGCATCCTCTTTGACCAGGAGATTGCAGAGATTACAAATTAGAAACACAACTGCAGTTCTACCATTGCTGCTACCATCTCGCTGCCAAAACAGAAGAGAAAGAAAAGGTTCATTTGGGAGCAGTACAACATGCTGACAAGACAAGTCTAGACCTCAGGATCATCCCATAGAAGACCAGTGATGGACTGAAGAAATTTCTCTGGACTATCAACTGAGAAAGCCTCCTTGAGCAAAGCAGCCCTGGGGAAAGAAACATTCCTGAGCTAAGGGACAACAGGCAGAAGTGAGAGATACAACAAGCCAACAACAAAGATAAAACTAAAAAAATTGTTTGCCACTTCCTACTCTTTTTTTAGAGCTGGCTGCAAAGAAAAGCAGCCCAAGCCAACCACACTGTCTTGGAAGGGATCTCTTTCCAGCCTAGGTACCAAGTTATAACACAATTTTCAGTAACTCCTTATTTCTTTGGTGCATCCAAAGGAGGACTAACAAGAAAATGCACTTTTCATTTTGCCCTCTCTTCTTCTCCAAATCACTAATATTATTCTAATGCAGGAGATTTTACACCAATTTCAAAGAGAAAAATTCAATTATACCTATTATTCTCATGACAGAAAAACAATGTGCTGAAGTTGCCAAGAAATAAAGCACACAGTAAAATCATCCTAAAGATAAGAAAATGTTTAAGCCCAGCCCAGTCCCAGAACAAGCAGGACACCTGTGGAGAGCTGCTGTCACCTTCCCCCTCCTGGCTGGCAGGACCACCGTCCCAGGTGCCCGCAGCACCTTGCACCAAGAAAGATGGCTTTCCTCTAGCCACAATCAGCTCGAGATGCAGAAATAATTTCAAGCAAGATTTTCACTACTCACAATTTTAGAAAAGCAATTCCCAAACCTGAAGGACTTCTCCGTTTGAAGCACACCTTTAGGCCCATACCTTTTTCTATAATAATGAGTTCAAAGGGAATTAGAGCTCAAGCGACAAAACACTGGAGCACTTCAGACAGTGGAAAATGAAGAAAAATAGACATCACACGAAATAAACTGCTGGGCTCTGTGTTGTGGACTATAAGGCAAGGAACAGAAACACTGTCAAACTTGAACGGAAAAGGGCATCAGGCAGGTAATAGCACTATTTATAGAAAAAACTCCATTTATGGAGATGCTAGCAAAAAAAGGGAGCAAGTGCCTAAAACAAACAGTCCTTTATTGGCCTTAAGAAAAGCACACTCCCATCAATGTCAGCCACCAAACAGACTGGCAAGGACTTTGTGTCAGGCCCTACTGAAGACTCCACCGTATAAGGAACAAGGAAAGCGGCTGCTCTTCCACTTCAGCTGAAGTTTTTTCCCTGGTCACAAGCAACACCCAGCTTTATCCAGTCTGCAGATCAAATGTTTGCTAAATAAACTTAATTGAAAAACTAAAATATGCAAATATATAGCCCAAAAAACTTCTAAGACAAATACTTGGGTAATTGAATACATGAATAACAAATTTCCATGCAAATACATGAAGAACAGAAGAAGGTTCAGTTCCAAATTTCCATGAGATCTTTGTATGTGTTTAAGAAAACACCTAGGAAATAAAATGTAAATATCTTATGTATTGTTAGCAAAGGCAGTTGTGACAAGCATTACAACTGCTTAGCTTCTTACCCTGCAAAGTACCTGAACTATTACTTACCATCAAGTCACTGACCTACGAAAATACCAGAAGAAAGGAAAGGCAGTGTTTTCAACTACAGTTCAGAATTTGGATGATGAAATTAGAAATAGGTAATATGCCTTTTAAAAGTAATTTATATGCATTTATAGCTATTTAATAAGCCTGTTCAGAACTCTTCAGTACTTTGTCTCCTAGTGTTTCTCTCCCTAGATGTAGAAATAAACTTTTTTCCTTTCTATTCTGATTTCCAGTGATTGAATCTGCTTCACGCATCAATGATAGCATTCCTGTGAAAAATTTTCCTAACTGACAAACCTGCTATGGGTAAAACAGTGATGAGACAAATCCAGATTTCCCTCCGAGCACAAAGGTTTCAGGGCAACATTTCCATTAAACGCTGATGAATTATAGTGAAACATTGTGTATGAACACTGGGATGAATATGAAATGATATCAGCTTTGTTAAAGTCACCACAATAAATATAAGATGAATCACTGAATACCAGGCAATTACTGCTGAGCCTTTTAAAGCTGTCCCACTGCAAATGTACTGCAGGCACTAGAAAGGTACCCCGACTTGCTATAGCTGCAAACAGGCAGTGCCAGTAGTGACTGTAGAGAAAAATGCTCTACCAATCACTTACAACTTGGAAAGGGAAACCAGTGGTGGTCACAAAAATGCTTAGGATAATGAAGACACAGACACCACTCCATCACAGCAGTCATCCATCCAGGCAGCAGAAATGGCATGGAGCTTGATTTCCCCAAAAAGTGAACTTGAAGACAATTTACTACTGAACTTAGGGCTTAGGCTTGAGCCTATGCACAGGTCAAAACCAGAGAGACTGAGCCCTGGAGAGCATACTCATAAATAAAAAGAACAAAAACCATGAAAACTATCTTTCTTGAAGTTCAGCCATGGAGGGAATCATCTTTGCTGCTCTCACCCCAAGAGGGTACCCTGCTCTGTTCTTCAAAATTTTGGTATGGCTAAAATGTTTTTCCTTTACCCCCAAAGACCCCTCTTACCACATAAGTAGCTCACCACTTTCAACTCTGCAAAGAAAAGTTTTTTAGGCGACCACGATCCCCCTAAAACTCTGCAGTGGAGCAGTTCAGTGCCATGCCACAACACGTAAGGCATGCACCAATAAGTTCATTCTGCTGAAACTACTGCAGTGAGATGACAACCAGGCAGAAACACAGAGCAACAAAATACCTAAGTAATATTTGGCTGCTAGCAGAGAGAGGACAAAAAAAATAAAGGGCTGTGGAAAACCAGATGAAAATCAACACCGCGAGCTACTGGCTTGAAAATAAACCAGCTTTCCACCCGCCAGCAGCAGCAGCGTACTTGCAAGTCACCGAGATCTCACTAAGGCTGAAGATTTGTTCCTTGCGGTGCTATGACCCATCATCCCATAGTTCACCGAGGAACCAAGTAGCTGGGTCATGCGATGGGCAGATGCATGTGGGAGAGAAGCCCTCCGGCTGCCAGAGCTGCTCTGGCTCCCGGAGTCCCCTCTGTGACCAGTGAAGCACATCAGCTCTCCTGCCCCAAGCTCCTGCAGCCCGGGGAGCTGGCACAGGCTGAAACCTGGGCTTATAACCTCGTTTGGATGGATACCTGACATACTGAAAAAGTCAGGTCCTTCTTCTTCTTTAAAAACAAAAACACCACCCATTTAAAATGTTACATTTACACACACACCACACAAACAATGCAGAGAGACAGAACCACATTCTTTCTCCTTTCTAAATAAACGCCACATAACTTGTTTTCTTAAAGCCATGCCCTAATTTGATAGATGTGGAAACTGACTCCCTACGTCCTGTAAAAAAATGAAAAAGACAAAAAAGGAAAAGAAATTAATACTAATAATCCACAGGATTAGGGCTCAGAGGTCAGTGCACAACCTTTTAATGAGCAAGGTATTTAAAGACTGATGACACAGTATATTTTTATTCTTCAGTAATTCAGTACAGAAGTTTACATTGATTGCTTAAAAGGCCATTCGATTTTATTTCCCATATTTAATTGGTCCTAGTGCCCAATAAATGGGTGACTGAATAAAGTAAAGGATTATTTTATTCTTCTTGTATCATTAAAAATACTGTCAGCCCAACTCACTCATTCACACGCCCTCTACATGCCCTTCTTGTTTGCACAAAACCATGCGGATTATCTGTTTTTCATTACCACCAAACCCAAAACCCCCACAGTGCTCAGGCTCTCTAACCTGAATTAAACCTCACACAGGTGCACGAACAAAAAGGAGGTATTTTACCATTCCCAAGCAGAACGTTATTAATATGACAAAGAAAAACCATAGGGCTTGCACAATGGAATTTTGTTTTACCTTAGAATTTACATCTTCAATGAAAAAGGGCTGTGTGCTAAGTCCTTATGTCTTATCACAGCTTGGATCTCTTTAGATCCTGCTCATTGAGCAAGAGCTGCAGGTCCTCAGACCAGGAAAACATGCATTTAAACACAGAGCCATGTGTTCAGTTATATGCTTAAAGTTCAGCATGTGCTTAAATTAGCTCATCATCTGCTCATCTTTCTCCCTGTCAACAGAGAACAAATGTGAAAGACATAGGAAAGGTTCTCTCGCCTATCCAGTATTTGTTGTATCTCACAACACAGTTAAATTATGCCACTCAGTGAACATCGTGACAACTTCCTAGGTACACAGTTATTTTTGTGCTTTCCATGAATTATGGAGTTATCTGGACGACACACACAATTCCTAGGTTGCTATTTATGCAACACCCAGACATTGTGGGTACTTGTTGAACCCACCTACACACTTGCACAATTCCAAACTCACCAGAACCTGAAAAAAAACCCAAACCTGTCGGCTTTTAGTTTCTCTCTTCAGCATTTCTATGATATAAGAAATTATTATCTCCATTTTCCATCCAGGCAGCTGAGGCACAAAGAAATATGGTTTGGATTTGCAGAAGGTTCTGAGGAAGTTTAAAGCCCAGATCACCTTATCTTAATTCCTAACATGTTAGCCTTACTTTCAACAGACTCAGAAGGTGAAACTGTTAATGCCATTGAACTCAACAGGATATTTTACAATGATTTCAACAGTGTCAGGATTTCATCTTCTAACGCCAGAAAGATTTTTATCTAAATAAAATCTGGGACTTTTCCTTTATAGCAATTCACAATATTTTATCACATATCACTGAATTACTGAAAAGTGAACCTGATTCACTACTTCATTTAAAGGGAATCTCCTTCAGTGGAAAATACAGATTTCTAACAAAAAAAAGAAGTACATATCATACAACAAGTTTCATCAAAATACATACATGCATATGAAAAGCAATTTTTAAAAGTCATTTTCATGTACCATTCAATACTGATGATCTCAAGGATCATCACCATAGAAAGGAATATTGAAACATGAACAAAAAAGGAAATGGCATAAAATACCTTTTGAAAGATAACCATGTAGAGTTTTTGAAATGCAATCACATAGTTGAACATAGTACAATTTATATTGGATCTGTAATCTACTTAAGTATTTATTGATTGACACCCATGACAAAATAACTGTTGCCCTAATAGGATTCACATTCAACATTTTTTAGGTTTCCCAAATAGTTCACATGGTACATTTACATATAAATCAATTAATATTGACTGATTGATCAATATATGCACAGTATGAAAAAGAGTTTTGGCGGCTTTATGTTCTCCGCAGAGCAGCTTTACCTACTGATGATTAATTTTAATTTACTTTAAAGGATTCTATTGCACTGAAACTTTAATTAAAAACGAAATGAGAAAGTCTATAAAGTCTGCATAGCATCAATTACCTAGACTTGATATCCTGCACTTCGCCTACCCTCTGTACATATGGTTTCTGTTAAAATAATTGGAAAGCACTTCTGAACAATGTCACCCACACATCTATTCTAAGAGTGAGAGGATATATTACCATTAAACGTCACTAATATTAATAAAGAAACAATTAATTCTTCATTATCTGTTTCTAAAATACGCCATCAGACTCCTTCAGTTCAAACACAAATAAAATGTTACACATGCCTGTCAGTGAAATGGGTAATCATCATCGTTGTTGCAATTTATACCGCTTTCTGTTGTAAGTCTAATGCCTCATTTATAAATAAAGCTTTTTGGCTGACATTATAAATAGCCTCTTTGAAATACTGAAAAAAAAAAAAAACAACCGAGCTCTTATTAACCAAACTCACATACCTCCTGTCAACTCTTTCCTCATAAAATGTTGATTTTAATTTGCATTACACCTTTTTTGGTGAACAGGCAACATTTATGTTTATAAATGTTACTGTTTCATTAAAACACACAAAATAATACTTTCCATTGATGAATGTATGTATATAAAAAATAGGTGTTCAGCAGACTAATCTCAATCCCAAACTAAGAAAATCCACACAGAAAATCATTTGAAAACTGCTGGTGAGCTTACACTAGGAGTAAGTCCACTCAGCTGCCACATAGTGTCTGATTTAAAGATCGATCCTACCAATGCTGTTTTGGATCAGGGACAAGAACAGTTCAATGTTTTAATTATTAAAAAAGCATGGAATTGTCACAGTCCTCATTCACTGCAGCCAGCATCAGGTTACAAGCCTCTGTGGTGTCTCTGGCAGACTGCCTGGACTATTTACTGCTATTTGTAAATTAGACACTTGTGTAGGAATGTCAATTTTAAATATGTTTGTTTAAATGAGCCTGATAAGAGATGACCAGATATATATTTTATGTGACCGCTAAATAATTGCATCATGCAAAGCCAGCTTGTGAATTTTACAGGACAGCTAATAACAACCTACAAGGTAGCCTGTGAATTCAGCATTAAAAATAACAAAGCCATCAAAAACAATAAAAAGTGTACTCTATAAAGCTGTAACAACAAAAACACCCAAAAAGTCAACTACCATCCATAATGAGAGCAATCTCTGAGCTCTCCATTTCTGAGAGTAGTGGAGAGTCTAAGGTGCCCCTATCCATCCTGGTAATACAGCTCTAGCAATTATTTTTCATACTCTACATCAGTAAGTTAAAATATGTTTCCAATGCCTAACACAGCAGCCATTAAAGCTTCCCCTGCCTCAATCAGCATAACTAATGAGGCTGCATAGTAAGAGAATGCAATCTCTAATGAAAAGCCCAACAAAGTCTCCCTGCTACAATACTGCTTGTGATTTAGTATTCTCAACTTGTCCATCCTCCATCTTTTACTCTGTGGATATTATCACCACTCAGAAAATTACATTTCAATGAACTTGTCAGGAAATAAGTAATAAATTAATCAGGCAGCATAAACCAATTACACTCATTTTGCGTGTGTTTTCTTTCAGGGCCCACGCACGAATGCAGTACTGGCCGCACTGGTTATTCCTGCTGACTGCTCAGAAAGGCTGCAGGCTGTGAGCAGGAACACTGCTGGAAGGAGGGGGAAAGGCATCTTTGCTCTGCTGAAGCCATCACAAGTACTGTTGACGCCACAGGAGATCCAGCACCAAAACGCTGCTATTTTTTCTTTTTTTTTTTTTACAAAAGTATATACAAATCCCTATACAAAACTGAATCAGTTCAGGAAATTTGAAAAGTATCACAAAATACCCAATGTGAAAACTTCCAGCACCTCAGCAGGTTTGCAAGTGTAGCCCTGTCTATTTCCCGTTGTCAGCAGTGACAAAGGAAGGTGCCTACAAGACTTAAGTTGTTCTTATGAGTATTTCAATGTCACATTTAGGAGTACCCAAAGCAATTTATGCCAGTAGCTATGGCTAAACTGAGGGAACTGGGAGAGTATTCAATGGATCCCAACACTGTTTAGGCAGCACCCACTTGTAAGGCAATTCCACTCTTCCCTTCAACTGCTAGAAAAACCTTTAATATTGATGATATTACTTCTAAGCATGGCAATTGAGCAACAGTACCACGTGAAGTAGCAGTCAAGAGCTCCCATGCTAACAGGGACTGAATGATTCAAATTGGATGCCTCTTGCTCCAGGCTGTGTGAAAATTTGGGAAGAGCAGTGCACTGGTTTAGCACCTCTTGTTTAAGGCATAATGTCTATCTTCACAAGCAAGAGAACCAGAAAGATTTTTTTTTTAACAAATAAAGCTCAGATGCTGAAGCGCAAGGCACACTCTGTCACGGCACAAAATTTCACAGCAAATTATTCAGGTGCAAAATCCGAACAACCCAGACTTCTGGTACTATAAAAGTGAGCCCAGGTGACACACAAAATGGCACAGAAACTCCTTGCTTAACAAGGAAAGCGAGTCCACCCGTTAACTGCCTTCAAAAGGATTTAGCCAGACTCTAAATAGATGCACTTTCAAATAAAAACTTTCTACCAACTGTTTTTGTTGATATATAATGAAGATTTTATGCATGCAAACGCACTCTTTCCACGTATGAAGTATTTCAATGAACTCCTAAACTTAGTCCTGCAAGAGTAATTACACAATCATCATGCACCTGCCAGACTCCAGACCCTTGTGGAGCACCGACATCCTTTTCGTGCATATTGTCTGTGTTCTGTCTTGGCTGGGAAAAGATCCAAGTGGGTTAAGCTCCGGGAGCTCATTGTCACTGCCACTTCTTGAAGGCTGAATATTGTTTAACCTTTCCCTGGCAGTCTGCATAAAATTCCTAGAGGGCAGTTTAAGACTCATATGGACAAATTAAAACTGGGATTTATTAAGACTGGAATAAAATAAATGGAAATAAAATATGTCATGATACATGTAACCTCATATTCGGCATGAGGTACGCCAGAAGAGCAGTAAAAAATTAAGTTACAGCATTTAAAAAAAAATTATCTACCAAGAACTTTTGCCACCAAGCTAGCTGCCAAAGTAATATCCCCCTTTCATGACTTTTACAATTCTTTTTTTTATTTATCCTCATAGCAGACAGCTCTTACCAAGAAGTCATGTGCTCTCATACTCTTCCCTATATTAATTTCAAACTGCATTTATCTACCTTAATAGTTTCAGACCATCTTTTTTTCCTTCTTGCTTGCCCATTTTATGTTATCATCCTAAATACTTTTTTAAAGGTAGAACCAAAGAAGCTCATACTTTCACAGCACTGGTGAAGGACATGAGAAACCGAACCAGACATTGTACTTTTCACCTCCACTTCCAACGGCACAGAATAATGCTTACAAAACAGGATTACTTGAGCTTGTTCATGTACTGATAGCAGTAAAAATGGAGCAACACAGTCACTGGGCTGGCTTGGAAATAGGCTCTCCTGTGTTCAAGTCTATGCCCATGCTACCCTTTCTCCATAGCTCAGGCAAACCTCACAGGCTAAAGGTCATCCCTTGCCAACTTTGTTGAAGCCACATCTCTGACCACAGATACCTCCGCAGACAGCACATGTGACATGTGTATTGTGCTGCCAGAAAAACACCATGAGAAAAATGGAACAGGTAGTCCCACTCTGTAAATAGAAACTAAAATGGACCAGCAACACCCACACATCCCTACAAAGACCAGAGGAGACAACCTCACCAGTCAGACCCGATGTGCCATGGTGATAGTGCCAGCAGCAGCATTTTCAGCTTTTTGCTGCTTTGCAGTAGGTTTTTCCCCAACATGTTCCAACAGCAGCTAGCCCCGCAGCCCCAGCAGCATTTAGAGAAACTCTGCTGCTCAAACCTTTAACCCAGTTCACCACAACCACAAGCAGGAAAGCTTTAGCAAGCCAGTGGGTCTACTGTGGAGATAAAAAGTGCTCACAAACCAGTACACTCTGTAGCACAAGTTCATTTTGCTATCCCTGGTTCATCTCCATGCCACAGTGCAACAGCCCTTTTAAGTAAACCTCTTTTCCAGCCAGCTTCCATTTTTACGTGTTTAATTTCTTCGTATTATCCCAACTACATCACAGTGGGTCACGCTAAATGATTTATCTTCTTTTTCTTTTTTTGGTTCTGTACCTTTTCATATACTTCAAAAACAGTGAGGTGGTTCTTGTGCAATATCCTTTCAGCCTCCATTAGCAAGTATTTAAGTCTTTCAAATTTGTGCTTTGAGTCCGTACTTCCAGCACCTCAAGTTTGTTTAGTTCACTGGCTTTCAGTCTGTAAGCATCCTGGTGTCAAATGCCGTATCTTACCTTCCAAAGGAGAATATAGCTCCAGTTACACTCACTTCAGGGTTTTTCTATTCTGGGAAACAAAGCAAAACAAACAAAAACAAACAAATGCACCATTTTCCCCAGTTGCCCTTAATTTGACTTCACTATGGTCCACATTAGCAGAAACAGCAGCTAAACTGTCTTTGAAACTTTATTCACCATAGCCAGAAAAAAAAGAAGGAAAAAAAGACTGGTGAAATGCCTTTAAAACATGCTTTAATCTAGCTGGAATGCCATAAATTGCTTCCAGATGTGCTCCATACAAAAGTCAATCATAGCTATTTATACTGACACTCTGCAGTCCAAACAATCTGAATCCAAATGCCATGTCTCTGCTACAATAAAGCTATAAATGTCAGTCTTGTTGAATCTGGAGAGGTGTTGAAGAGTTCATGCTAGTTTGCTTTCTGGGCTATTTGTTAGCCAGCAATTATTTTAAAAAAAGAAAAAAAAAAGATGAAAAAAAAGTGAAAGGAAACAAAAAGAAACTTTTAAAATACGTCCTTTCCTTGCTGAGCTATTCTTAAAGCACACCTGACACCTTCCAATCATGACCTTGAAAGTGCCACAGGTTACAAGTTGAAATTCATTTCATAAGTTAGAAAAATGTAGTGCTTAGGCTCTGAGCCAAGAATAACTGAAGGGCTTGGCAAGGTTCCCATGCCCTCCCCTAGAACGAACACACACGTAGTACACCTGGGACTAAATGAACTGAAGTACAGTAAAATGACACACTGACTGCAATAATACTTCTATTCAAAAATCTTCCAGGGTATTGGGGGAAAAAAAAATAATTCTTGCTGTAGGGGGAAAAAAAAAGCTTGGAAAACATACCCTCATCAGTTGTTTTGCATGCGACACATTGGAATCTAAGTAGTCCTCACTTGGGAAAGCTGAATAACCAGCATTTAGATGAAGAGATTACCTATGGAGTTATCCCACACTGTTGCAGGAAAATGTATTATTTTTGTGTTGTCTCCACAGAATTTTCTTGTTCATTTTTACAGACTTCATTAAGATCCTTTCCCCTCCCCTGCAAAAAAGTGCACCTGCAGTTCAATTTATGTATAAATGTTCAGAGTTTTAATTCTGGATTTTTCTAAGTGAAAGACAACAGGGAATTTTTTTATCATTGCTTGCAGTTTGGGGAATTAAAACATTTCAGAAAAATCACAACATGTAATGACTTTAGTCTTCAGTTGCCTGCCTTTTATTTCCCTTGATATTTGCCTCCTACTCCAAAGACTTCCTCTGCCTTCCTTCAGTTCCTTGCCTTTTTCCAAGTCCAGAGGACCATCCCTAAAATGGAGCTGAAGAACATTCCTCCCTCCCAGGTTAAGCTGTAGCATTTTTAACCACAGAGGTTGAGAGAAAAAGGCAGAAAACGCACATTGAAGTGATTCAATTTTGGTCTAAAACTTTCAGAGAAGGGAAGCGAATTGTACAAGACACAGTATTTCAAGAATCAAACTGTATATATATATACACAGAAAAAAACCTGAATACTTTAGAACAAGATTTGTGCTCTCAGTTCAACTTACTGGAAAACTTCAGTTTTTAATAAATCTCTTCAGTCAGAGGTTATACACATGACTACAGAAGCAGCAAACATAATACCTGTATTTAAGAATGGGGGAGGAACCTGTCTAGTGAACTACTGAGCTATCAGTCTGGCCCAAACATTAAGCAAGGTTTTGTAACCTATTTTGAAGGAATGTAATTTCTGTGTAATTGCAGGGGGTTGGAGAGAGATAAGCAACAGAGAGGCAGAGAAGCTATTCAAGTTAAAAGACAATTCCGGCATAAGAAGAAATGATTAAGACTTGGCCGCGAATCCACTAAGAATGGAATTCACAAGCACGTGCCTAACCATGAGGAGGGCGAGATGCTCCAACCACTGTCCCATGGGAATGAGATGGAGGAAAACCCTACCACATGGGAGGCTGAGACATTTACATGACTTCAGTATCCATGCAACAGCAGGGGATAAAACTTGGTGATGCACAAGCTGCCTTCCTCTCCTGTATCAGCCTACATTCCTGCAGCTATCTTTATTCCTAGCTCCTATCAGACAGTGAGGAGTTTTCATTGCATTGGTTCTCCAGATAAAGACATTTAACTCTTGCAAGAAAAGCTTGGGGGCTGCTAAGGCCATAGATAGAGGGCAAAAATATAATTTTTCAGCAGTATCTCTCTATCAGTGTATTTCTTCCTTTTCTTCCACCCCAGCAGTGATACCAACCTTCAAAAACCTTCTCCCTCCATGAACTTTACTACACAGTAACATGTTACTGTACATCCTCATACTATCAAAATTTATACAGAAAGTCCTTCTTACATCCCACCTCACTGTAAAGACCTACCACACTGCCTCTGAACACAACATGCTCTCTCTGAAAAGCCTGGCCATGCATTTTTAACATTTAAAGCCAAATGCACACCCAAAGGAAGCAACTAATTTACTCTGTCCATAATCCTTACTGTATTCTCTCCACCAAAGCACAGTGTTCTCCCCTCAACTGTGCATTAAGCTTTCCATTTAGATCCCAAACCTTCTGAATCTAGGGCATAAGAGTCTTCTCATGAAGCATCAGCCCCACTCTGGGATGCAATGAAGTTCAAGTAACTATGAGAATAATAATAACTAACACTAATCACTATCACTGGTTTAAACTCTATGAATCTGTTCTGCTTTTGCAGCTGTGCTGTTTCTTCTGCGGCACCAATGGTGCTGCCAGCAGCCTAAATGTTAGTATTAATTCAACCCATCCTTCCCATCCAACAAAAAGTACCATATCTCCAGATCTGCATAGCTTCTGCATTTGTGATGGCTGACCCCCAAAAAGAGATAGAAGGAGAACAAAAGTCAGTAAAGTTATCAAAATATACAATATAGCTACTGTTTCAAACAAACAGGTTTGAAGCCAATATAATTTCTAACAATATCCTCCAATGTTTTAGTTGCTTTAGATTTGTCATCCTTTATTGGAAACAATAAGCCTTCCAAAAAAAAAAAAAAAGAGAGAAAACTCCTCACTTTGTGTTTAAAATTATTTACTATAGCTTTAAAAGTAACAAATGAAGCACTTGAGTCTCAGATGCGTAACCAGTAGGGAGCTGGCTCGATGCATCAGTTTTTACACCTCTTGCAGCTAAATCAGAGATCCAAATGCAAAATCTAGCACTCAGTGGTGAACTTATAACACTCCCTGGAGGAGTGTGTCCATAAACCATTCACTGGATTACACTCATCCATACGATACTTTATTTTATAAATCCACTCCCCACCAAAAAAAAAAAAAAAAA
>VZTD01001058.1:727893-767674 GCA_013397725.1 Rhagologus leucostigma | reverse complement strand
AAAAAAAAAAAAAAGTAAAAAGGGAAGAAAGAAAGAAAAAAAAAAGCTCAACTAAGGTGAAGTTAAGGTTGCATAAACTATAGATCATTTTTGTCATCACATGTCTAAGTCTCTGCTTTCCTTTTTGAGATTTCATTAGTACAACTTTCCGGTGTTTTTATCTCAAATGGATTTGTTTCTCCAAATTTGCGTCTTGGCCAGGAAAGGGATCCAAAAACACCCAATGACATATGTGGCATAGCCACGCGTGGCGCAGGAGCGCTCCCAGGCCTTTGGAGTATGCTCAGCAGAGCTAAAACACTTTCAAAAACTGCTGCGCTGACTTTTCTGTGGAATGTCCTTAGTGACAGTTTTTTGGGAGTTTCACATTACGCCTCATGTTCTTATGAGTCTTCCGGACATTAAGTCTTTCGCAATGTATTTCATAGAGTAATGGAATCATGAAGGTTGGAAAAGACCTCTAAGATCATTGAGTCCAACTATTAACCCAGCACTGCCAAGCCCACTAAATTGTGTCCCTAAGTGCCACATCTACACATCTCTTAAATACCTCCAGGCTTGGTGACTCAGCCACCACACTCAGTAGCCTGCTCCAATGCTTGTCAACCCTCTCTGTAAAGAAATTTTTCTTAATATCCAATCTAAACCTCCCCTGGTGCAACTTGAGGCCATTTCCTCTCATCCCATTGCTTGTTACTTGGGAGAAGAGACCAACCTCCACCTGGCTACAACCTCCTTTCACGCAGTTAGAGAGAGTGATAAAGTCTCCCCTGAGCCTCTTTTTCTCCAGGCAGAACAACCCCAATGCTCCTTCAGCTGCTCCTCATACGACTTATGCTCTAGAACCTTCAGAGGTTTAGAAGCTTCCTTCTCTTCTCTGAATGTGGTCCAGCTCCTGCAGTATGTATTTTATCATGTGCACACACTGTGTATGCATGCTCACATGCATGTACACGTGCATACACACACACACACACCCCAACATGCACGCAGTCTGGGGCTAAAACTAGAATAGATGAAGATCAGTGTAACTTCACTGAATTCAAAGGAATCTCCATCAGATGAGAAAACCTAAGGACAGTGAACCTGCCTGAACGGCCTACTGACTATTTCAAAGTTCAAAGAACATAATAAACGTGAAGATTTCCAAGGTCCTTCATGATTAAGAAAAAGAAAGCACATGCACTAATCACAGAAAGAGCGGGAGTTTTGTTCCAGTGAATACCATTCTCCTCTCTATCTAGCACACAGCTCTCACTGTCAGCTTCTTCCACGTCTCTTGTTTTATTAAAATTGCAGAATGGGTGGCTTCTGAGGCTTAATAGTAGTGTTTGATTAGACAGCCTCCACTGACCATAACTTTTTTATCTTTTGGAATATGACAGTTATTCAGATTTCTACACTTACTGTAATTTCTCAGCTATGCCTGCATGGATTTATCAAGCTCCAGGAAAGCTTCCATTGATTCTCTACCAGTTGTGCACCACAGTTTAAAAAATAATCTTAAGCACAGTTCTTAAAATGTGCATTAAGTTCTTGAGAATTTTTTTTACTTGTCTTATAAAGTGACATTACTGAAAGAAATATTTCAAACTTTCAAATTTTGAAAACTTGGCATAATGCTGACCTCCCCCAATTCAATTCAAACACAAAATGGAGTTCCTCATCCAGTGGTTCGAGTTCATGAAAAATTTAAATAAACAAAAAACTCAGTTCCACTACAGGTTCATTAAACTTTGAGCAAAGCAGAGATGATTTTTCACACTATTATCTAACTGCACTCGCAGTTTACCCCCAAGCCCCTTGCCTGCAGCCATGAAGATACATATTTAGAACACACTGGATTTGTCACTGAAACGTCCAGCTATCACAGGTCCGTTTCTTGCCGCAGTGGGGATGGGACCAGCAGCAAGATCAGCTCACCTGCAGCTTCGCCTTCTCCTCCAGCTTTGACAAACTCCAAACAGTGGGTCAAACCAACAGTACTATCAGTGTCAGGTTGATCCATTGCATGACCCCACATGAAGGAAAGATGTGCTCTGAGAATATGCAAAAGTGGCTTACATCTCAATTAGTAAATACATGTAATTATGCCCTCAAGCGTTAGGAAACTGAAAAGCCATTTTGGCTATAAAATACATTGGGAATCTTAATGTTATGGTCAGTAAGACAACAGAACATTACTTATGCTGCATTTTATCTGGTCCTTGAATGCAGCTCTCCCTGTTCCTGATGTAAGATTTTCATTAGCCATTATACAGCTGAACATGAAAGCCAAGCCAGGGAACCAAACCCATTCAAAGACACAGCCACATTAATAAACTGACAGCACATGCTATAAAATACAACTGTGGGCCTCTTACGTGAGTCACAACCAATAACTTGCAGCACAACAGTCAATGAAGAATAACCACCACCCCAAAAAATTAAGTGTCTTGGTGAGCAATAACAGGTAATGGTTTGTTTGTCTGTTTACCGGCCAAGCTCCAGAGAATAATCTTCTCCAATTACACCGTTCTCACG
Source organism: Rhagologus leucostigma (assembly GCA_013397725.1). Taxonomy (NCBI): domain Eukaryota; kingdom Metazoa; phylum Chordata; class Aves; order Passeriformes; genus Rhagologus; species Rhagologus leucostigma. The sequence goes on along the minus strand of VZTD01001058.1, from coordinate 765,151 downwards.
CATCGTGCCATACTTCAGTGACCACATCTCCGTGTCAATGTTTTTTAATTCTTTTATCTCCCCTAATCTTCTGTTTTAAAGAGCTACCCTAAGTCTTTGCTGACATCATTCTGCGAAATTTCCATTACCACGGAAAAACATCCGCCCCTATTAATTTTTTCAGTGTATTTTGTGGTATGTTATTGCTTTTTTTAAAATTAACTAATAAAATCATATCAGAGAGTTTTTCAGTGCAGCCTAAGCAAACACTGGCGTGTGAGTACAATGAGGTATAGTACAGTACGCAAGAAAAGTCAGAGGCTGAAATGAGAATACAATTTCCCATGAGAGAGTTCTGTGTTCGAGCCATTTAACTTTAAAACTAGTTCAATATTTGAACAAGACACTATTTTATTCCCATTCGAAGTTTAAACACAGATCACTTCGAAATCAATCATAAATTCAAACCTCTTTATTTTAGAAACTGTTTCAATATTTAAAAGCTTTTTTCCTCTCTTTAATGTAACTGCACCTTCAAGGCTGCAGAAGCAGAACTGACTTTGAGATCCTTAAGAGCAATGCTATTTTCCTGCCAATACATACAAAAAGGCAGTTCTAGGAAAAAGAAAAAAACCCACAAAGGCGAGGCTGTGCTTTGCTTCAGAGTTTAAGAACAAAGTCTGGACAAAGAACACACAACCTAGTCTTCAGCCCAAACTAAAGTAAATGAACTTGGTGTGGGTGCTTTTCAGGGCACACCACCGTCATTCCTCATTACTGCACAGCTTTTGTCCTCACCTGGGTGTAAGGAAAACCCAGATGAGTGGGATCAGTGTAGACAAAAAACAATCCTCCTTTAGGATAGTGATTACAGAGTGAGAGATCTGCAACTCAGAAGGAGGATACAGAGCCCATTCGTGGCCCACATGTCCCTGTCCCCACCCAGCACAGCAGTGCTTGTCCTGCTGCCTCAGAAGCCTCACAGCCCCGCTGACAGTGCAGAAATGGACTGCTCCAGCTCTGCGACACAGAAAAAATATTTCAGCCTGGTGAAATAGCAACATTTCACACCCATATTTCATTTCAGTATGATGATCTTAAGAGATCTTGGGGGTGGGTGTTACATTTGCTTTTTTTTAAACCTTAAAACTCATTCTTCAGATGGGCAACTTATCACAGAGAGTCAGTGATGGAGAGGTGAAACCAGGCGAATTCCTGAACTGTGTCAGTGCCAGCTCTTTGGCACATGCCACTCTCATCCAACTAATTTCAATGCCAATTTGTTTCTAAAAATTATCTTTTGTGCCTTCATCTTTGTACAAAGCTCTTTTTCACAAGCACAGAGCATACAGCTCAACGCAAATTTAACACTGCAAAAATACTCATATCAAGTAGAAAAGACAAACTGATTGTTCTAAAGCAAACAGTCTTATTAACCTCAGGGCTGTCCTGTTCTGGTTTCTGGTCAACTACAGTCTTCACAATCAAGTTAAAAGACCCCTTTTAAAAGGATTAAGCATCTGTATTATCAAGAGACCACAGAATACGAGCAGGAATTAGGCTGTGCCTTTGTGATATCAATGCACTTAAGGACCTATGGCTTTGCATGAACCCAGGAAATATTATTTAGCTGTATATACAGCAACACAATAAACCTGGCTGCATGGGTAGTCATGCTACTGCACTAGCACCTGAATGTCACCTTTCCCAGGAGAGGGCAGCTGTCATTCATAACCATCTCCCCTTAATTGAAAAATGAAGGGTCCCTATTTCCAGGAAGCCATAGGCCAAGAGCATTAGGCAATAAATGAGCTTTACTTTTTACGTACCTCCAAATAAAAAGAAATCAGTTGTAATCAACACAGCATTAACATACTGTCTTGTAATATTTCACATAAAACATGTCACTGAAAACTCAGTATTGAGCAGGAAGGAATTTGATGAATCAAGTAGATGAAGCCAAGATGTAGTTATTAGATGCATTACATCTTTAGCACATCATCTGTAAAAATGTCCAGGGTAAACTAACGCTCCAGGGGAAACCTGACCTTTAAGAGGCTCCCTAATACTACATCTAAATTAATGTCAGTGACAGGCACTTCAATCTAAAATAGCAGGGTTCTTTCGTTCTATCTACACTATCTATTCATCCATTTATTTGTGTGTAAATGTGTGTGTGCATAAATGGATTTGTGTCATCCTGGCACTGGGGGAGTGGGTGGGGGACAAAAAGAGCTCTTTTTTTTTTTTTTTTTTAGATTTCCATTCCTTACTACTCCTATGCATATTGTTAAGTTTTGCAGGATTCATTCAGAATTTTCAGCATTAAAAAATAGTAGGAAAATTATTTTTTACAGTAACTAAATCTACTTCTCCAAGTAGGTATCAACCTTGCAAAATAAACATGCTTGAACTAGAGCAGAATGGAACTCTTGCAGCAATCAATATAACAACCAATTCTGAATTTGTTTTAAAGAGCTAGGCTGGGCTCTGACATGACTGGTGGTCAAGATAAAAATCATAATTGAGATCAGTTTTGCTGTTTCAAAACAAAACACTTAAAATAAATCCAGTACAAGATGCATTTCTGCCTTGGAGGAAAAGAAACAAATAAACAATACACTGCAAAATACTGATAACAGAATAATTTCATGGCTGTTAGTCAAATCAGTGCTAACTGTGGTGGCCAAACCTTCACTCACTTCTGTTTTTCACTCCATTTTGGAGGTTTTATGAAGAAGAGATGAGGCAACCACAAAGCAGCCACTCTGACGACCTTCCCTCAGCCTTCTTATGGTGCTCTTCCTCCCTTGCCAACACCTCAGAAAGGACCAAACCCACCCAGACCTGTGGTACTCTGTCCCTCCACTTCTCAGAGACAACTGCATAATGGTGTTTTCAAGAGATATGTCTTCATGCAATAGAAGCTGAAATCTGTTCCTTGATGCAAAGGATTTACACCTTGCTCTGAAATGAGCACAATCACATTAGCTAAATCCTAGTGAACTAAAATTGCTAAATCCTTTCACATTTTGTTGATCAAGAACCCTTTTATTGGAACATTTTTCTTTTCAAGTCTCAGTTCAGTAATAAACTATCCTCTAATTGGTCTTTATGCTATGAAGAGCTACCTTGCATTTTAGCTACTTTATGTGTGGTTATATTTTCTTACAAAGACACAATTGATTAGGAATTACCATAATCCCACACAGAGAAGCAGTCCTAGAAGCACTGAGTGCATAAAACATTAATGTCAGTAATGCAGACATGACAAGTTTCAACTCTCCTTTCAGCTAAACAATCTGCCTCTTTCATACTAACATCACCGTTCAGCCCATGGGCTACATAAACATTGTCAAACCTGGTTTCAATATAAAGTGAGCACATTAATGTTCCCACTAATATACATTTCCCAGTAACCACTCTATTAGATTGCTTAGTTCAAACTGCATGACATATCCCATAACATATCATACAGTTCAGATTCACAAGCTCAGAAGATACAGATATTCTAACTATTAAAAAAAAAAAACTTTCTTGTGTGTGTACTCAAGAGCCCTGCTAATACAAAAACTCCCACGAGGCTCTCAAGAAAACATGTCTGTGTGGAACACAGCCCTCCTCTGTTCAGTGAGAGGGTTTTTTTTTACTTTTTGCTTTTTTTATTTTTGGATGATGGTCTTTCACTTACTTCTTCACAGAGACCAAGTAAATGGACACAAAAATAAAGAGATGCTCTTCAGAGCAGATAATCCTTTCTGTAACCTCAGACAACATATCTTAGACCAGTGGATCCAGTGATGACTCTCTTTTAACTTTTCCCTAAAGCAAGCCAGTTGAGTGGCTAAAAAGTTTAACTTACATGATGTAGAAATTCCCTGATTTAGTTCACTACAGAGCCTCTGATTATAAAGCAAGACCCTATTCCAGACACGTGAACCTTGCGTTTTCCCCTCACACTTGGCAACAGCGCAGCAGCATCAGTCTCAGGGAAAATGGACACGAGAAGCCCCCCCACTGCAAGGTAACCTCATGTGAGCCTCCTTAACAAGCCCATGGTCCCACAAAGCACAGTGCACATGCTGTACAAGCAGCGTGCTACAGACAACATTACTGTGGCCTCCCATGTCAGTCGGGGTTATAGGGTGGTTTATTATGGGCTGGGGACCAATATCCTAGGAGCTCACACTACCAATTTTCACGTTCAGCAGCTGGAAAGGCAAATATCCTCAGCCAGAAAGTTCATTAACCTAGAGATTTTCCATGGCCAGACTTCTTCAGTATTGCAGTAAAACGCAATTTTACATTTGGGTTATGGTATTTTGAAGTATTTAATGTATTTGGAAGCCAACAAATACCAGCTAACCTTACCCCTGAGCTTGATAGTGTGTTGTGCAAAATATAGCCACTTTGAAATAACATAACTTTAAAACTGTTTATGCTTAACACAGTGAAATTAAACACACTGAGTCAGACATGCTAACTTCTACACTGTTGAGTAACACTTAATACCTTAAAGAAGTGAGAAACAGGAAAGAGACTTAGGGATTTTGAGAGCCGCAGGGAATTTCCATAAAGCCATCTGATTTCTCAGAAGGAAAAGAATGAAAGTTGAAAGTGAAATTGAATTAATCCCAGAAATATGTAATGCATGCCCCCCACTAATCAGACTATGGGGAGCACTCAGCATAGACAGAGGAAGGTCCAATCAACCTTTAAACGAAAAAATACCCACTCTGAAATCTTCTGACACTTCCAAGTTCACTAAACTTGACCCAGAATACATAAGTCTGGACTGGCACTGATCTCACAGGGCAGATCCTCAGAAGGTGTAAATCTGAGCAACTCCACTGACTTCAAAAGTCTGCCGAGCCTCTAGCTCCAGATGTCTGTGTGCAGTCATGAATTCCTGATTTCAGAATACTTTAGCACAGCTAAAAGAGCAGCGAAGGCTATTGTTTTCACACTTGCTGTTAAGTAAAAAAGTTACTTGATACGTTAAATAAAATTAATAGCTGACAATATTCTACATATTCTGATTAGCAGTTGAGATTTATCCCATACATTCAGGTTCAAAGTAATTTTGCTTTGGGCTTCAAAGCTCACTTTTAACTTCAGCCAGCTTCCACTGTCGAGTTTCCAGGATAAAGTTTAATAAGGTTTACTTTCTATTGAGAGTTAAGCCATTAACCTATACCACACAATTTTTCATGTACAGTGTGCCTACTGAAATGCAAGTCTTCAGAATATTGCATTATGTCAGTCAAAAGAAGGTCTGGCACAAAAACCCCAGTCAGGGCTATTTCAACCATTCAACAGTCCAATTACTTATACTATGTTAGACCTTCCAGCTCCATGAATGTAAAACTGTTTACACTCAGGGAGCCAGGGTTGCACTAATAGGGTTGTACATCGTGAATTATTTTGTCAAAATACAGTGTTTCAAATATAATTGCCAGAAGAGATGTAACATGTAGGCTTGCAGCCTCAAATGCAATTCCCTGGCAACTACAATGGTGCAGGCTATGGATTAACACACGAGCAGTTCCAATTAAAAGTGATGCAAGTCCATTAACATTGGGTCTGAGTAACATCCCCTCATATACAGGATTCCCTGAAACCGGAAGTAGAATAAATTAACATGGAATAAATTCACCTGCAATATTAAGCATACAAGTGAAGATGCTACCAATTAGCTGTCTGTATAACTCATTTTGGAAGATGGTATCTACTTTTTCTTTCCTTCTCAGATTACATAAATGAGCATGTCCTGCAAGGCCTTCTAAATATGCTGGAGATCTATGTACTCTAAAAGATCCCCAGAAATAGGATTCAAAGGTCCTTTTCATGGCTCCACTATTTCTGCAGAGTTATGGAAAGAGAACACCAAACTGAAAGAGAGGTGTTAGAAATTGTTCTTCCTACAAATTCCTCCGTCTCAACAGAAGCAGCATTTTAGGTGCTTTCTGCCTGTACAATGAAGAATGAATTCTCCATTGCCACCATCAACTGATTTTTCTGAAATTTGGGTTCAATTCACCTTGCATCATACACTCCTATTCTTTCAAGAATTGCAGCTGCATGATAAAAATACAAAAAGAATTACAAATACATGCTCCAACAACAGCCCAGCATACCTTATGTTCTAGCTGGTGAATCACATCAAGTTCTCACATAATCACCTCCAAGGTTGTGGCTCTCCTACTAATCATGTGCACAGTAAGCTGGTGGGGCCTCAAATCATTACAGACTTTGATGAAAAGACAAAGCAAAGTGCTGGATATACTATTTTTCACAAAGTCAGGAAGTAAGATTTATGCAAGAGGATCTTGACACCTCACTGAGTGGGATACAGAGTCAAATGCTGGGGAAGTTGGGAGGTCTTGCCCAAGAACTGTTGTGCTACCTGATTCTCTCAGAAAGGTACAGAAAAAAACTGAAACGCACAAGTGTAAACAGGTATGAGGATTCAAACCCTGCTACTTAGATATGATCCACTAATAACTGAGCAATACCATTGCCTTGCTTCTTCATATTTTATTGGAGACCATCTACTTGAAATGGTAGTGTTACAACCCAGCAATTCATTATTTCAACAGCCAATTTTTAAAAGACACCTATCGTCATTACCTTTTCTCTGTATTTGGCCATTTAAATCCAGCATTGTGGGCTTCCCTCCCACACATACCATTCTAAGCAGCATCACACAATCTTCTTCTGCCACACCACTTGGAGACTTAGGGGATCCACAGGAATGAGTAATCTGGCTTACTTAACCCATAGTGGAATTGATTCCACTTGGGTGGCTGACAGAGAGCTCACTTTCAGTTTGCATCACGATTTCTTCCCTGCCAAAATGCCACTCCTGAGGTGCCACCAGCAATGCACGTTGTGTAATGGAGACCACCGTGCTTGGGGCAGGTAGAAAACTGAAGGCTCCTCTGTGCCATGCAGACATGCCTACACTTGGAGAGGCAAAGCTGACTGTAAGCAGCTTGAGCCACATCCCTGTGAATTATTTTTACTTCTGTGGCTTGACTCCTTAATTTCCTTTCCCTCTCTTTTCACATTGATGCTGTAATACGGTCACACTGTAGAAATCTCGCTCGGTGTAATATTCTGCGGAGCCATACAGCCCTCTGATATTTAGGAGACTGCTCCTGATTCATCAAGGCTTCCTTGATGCCTTACAACGTCTTGGCGAGGTCACAGGGTGCTGGCTGCAATTGCCTTTGCCTTTTTATTTGTATTAATCAGGAGTTTGGGGACTGTGTATCCCTGTGTTTCCCGGCCGGCTCCAGGCATCACTGCATCACAGCGGCACCTGGTGGGACGGGGCAGGGCTGGAACACGCCGCTGCCCACCCTGCAGCCCCGGCAGCGCCCAGACACCCACAACAAAACCAAAATTAGTGTTGTTTTGCTCTGGCAGGTCTTTCTAACACCTGTTGCTGTGAAAAGTTCAAAATTAATATCACTGAACCCTACCCTGGTATTTGCTAAAGAGATGCAAAATGCTGGTTGGGTTACAGACTGAACTGCAAGCCACATCTTAGAAACAGCCTGCAACTCAAGGGATCCAGGAGATGCTGCACACAGCACCAAAAGGAAAAAAGTAATCTGATAAATAACTCATCTCCAAGGCCTCTCAACTTTTGATTCATTAGCTGTCATTAAAAATTTATAAAAGTATATTAGAAGTAAAGCTCAGTTCAACCAGCCACATGTATTCTAGCAACAGTGTGACACATTGAGCCCTTTTCTTTTGATTACTGCCTTCAATCTCATCATTTTTATTTTATGGGACGCAAAGCATCAAATTCAGCTTCAGAAATACAATGTTCAAAATATAGTGGCCAATAAATGTTTCATCTTTTTCACAAACTAGACCTTAAAGAGCTTCAGTTATTTATTTTTATAGCAGCAGCATACATAAGTGTATGACACAGTAAAGGATACTGATCTCTGAAGACCTCAGATTATCTTAAACTCCAGAAAATCAATATCAAAGCCTGTGTTTACGGTACTTTTCATTATTTATTTTAGAGCCTAAGGAAGTGGACAGTGGAGGCTGCCAGTTTTGTAGAAAAAGAACCTAGCAAAGTTGCAGTCAGATTTATAGGTCAAACACCACATTACGAAAGAAACCATTTACCCCCAACAGCCGAAATCACTGCTGTTCACCACAAGCAGAACACTCTTATTAAAAGTCCACAGACTGTTGCTACACCTCAGTCTAATTTACTTCAGTCCTTACACCCTGGCCAACACAGAGCCTGTGCAAGGCATGTAAGGGCTCCCACACAGGTACAGCTGCCTTCGAGGGGCACTGCAACTTGCAGAGTGCAGCTGGAGCTGAGGGCGTTGCTGCGATCTCCAGATGGTCACACACCTCACCATCGATGCAAATGAACACCAGGCATGTCAGACTGTGCCCGCTGCTTTCAAGACTGCCAGTTCTCGACTAATTTTTCAAAAGTGCAAGTTCACGACACACATGAGAAGAGGAGGGAAGAGGAAGGAAAAAGGAATGAAAGAAGAAGTTTAGAGAGCTTTAATCCTTAAAAACACTTGGATGGAGGAAATATTCAAAGACAGAAATAAGGATTTTTATGTCTTAAAAAAATCCACTCTTTGCATTATGGTTGCTGATCTAACTGAAGAAGCAAACTACTAAGTTAGATCTACATTAAGTATAACCTTAAATCTCAAATTAACTTAAGTAGGTTGATTAAGAACAAGAAGAAATAAAGTCTTAAGAGCGCACAAATTAACCTATAGAAGTGCTAGTTTAAAATGTAAAAAAAAGGCCATTAAAGTGAAAGGGGCTCTTACTATCTCTGTGCTCGACATACATTTAGAACTAATCTCTCACTGCCGTAATGATTCTGGCAGGATTTTCACGTATCTGAAATAAAAAAGATAATTCCGATTGTAAGCATGTCTCTTTTCCCCTTGATTCTTCATACCAACATTAAAATGTTACAGAAAAATAGTGTTGCTACTCTATAAAATAACTGCATACTCTTTATATTAAATACTGTGATCTGTTCTTGTGATAAGCAGAAGGTATAGATATGAAGCATTGTTAGAATAATTATAGGCACTGGAAGAGTCCTGCAGGCTAGGGACTAGAAACACTGATGGGAATCCTTTTAGCTTAAAGATGAGATATCTAATAGAAGCCATGTCTGAGGTTTGAGAAACAAGACAAGATACATTAGACATTCCTATTTATAACATACAATTAATTTGTGGAACGCACTGCTACCACAGCACACTGACATCAAAAGCACAGCAAAATTCAGATAAGGTTTAGATAGATAACATGAAACTGAAGTGTTACACCAGAGCAGATTTAGGAAACATGAGGGATTTAAGCCTTTTTGCTACACAGCACAGACCAAAGTCTAACTGACAGGATTTTAAAAAAACCCACAACATAACGTGAAAGACATTTGAAAGTTTATTGTAGGCTTTTATGCACTTCTGTCTGAAATACCCAGCTCCAGCCTGTCTCAAGAGAAAGGACAGCTTCTTAGATGGACCACTGGTTTGATCTGGTATGGCAAGTCCTATATTCTTATGTTTCTACCAGATATTCTGCAGTAATTTGAGTGACAATGGATGGGTACCTATCCTAGGGAAAAAAATATTTTATCATTCTATTTCTCAGTGCACTGAACTGAATTATGTTAGGTTAAGTGTTGTCACACTGAATAATCTCAGGCTGTATCACACGTCCAAAGACACAACTCAGTGTAATGTGTAGGACAATGCACTCAAATTTGCTGCAGATGTGAACTGAGAGAGAGGCAGGAAAAAAATATAAGCTTGAAGTCTAGTGAAACTTACAGCACCTACAACAGTAGTAAAAACCATGTTAAAATATTTTAATTCAAAATGCTGTCCAACTCCAGAAACAAAAATTGCTTGAAGATGTAAAATACTTGTCTCTCCTCCTTCCACCTGTCCTCAGCCTATCTAACTTCTTATAATCACAGACTGTGTTTAATGTCAAAGAAATTCAAAGGCATCTCTCATTAAAACAGTTGGGAAGGTACAAGAAAGCCAAAGACCTCTTAGCTTCTTGGAAAAAAGTAATCATAATAGGTCAATGTTACAAATTCTTTACACTGAATTAAAGTGTATCATTTTATTTTGTCTATAAAACACCAGAAGATCCCACGAGTCAGGTGTGACAGTCGCAAGATTTTCCCACTCCTTGGAAGCTCAGGCTTGGTTTCTCTAACTTGGCTCTTTCCACAGAAAAGATGGGACAATCCGCCTCAGTTGTTTCTGAGGTTACCATAATTTTTCTCTGAATGCAAAACAGGTAGGAAAAGAGAAGACCCATGTGCCTACAACCCACATCATGATGCTCAAATGTTCATCCCTCTGTATGCATGATTCTGTTTGCCATTCTTACTCCTTCTTGTTACTTATGGCTACTAATTACAATTTTGAATACTTTTGTAAAGTGTGTTGCAAAACCTTTGCAGAGCTTTCAATTTAAGTATGACAACTATAGGCAAAAAAATCCCCAACAAAACCCCCCAAGCCCCATCCTCCGTTTAGACAATGTAACATGTTTAGACGAACTCTTTAATGCCTAACCACCCAAAGTCCTTGGATATCCTCAGTGGCTTTAATTGCACACACTTCCAAGTAGAAGCTGAGCAGGACACAAGCAGAGGACACTTCTGCATGTGAAGGAACCCCTGTCTTGACGACTACCCAACACAGACATCCCAAGCACTGTCCCCCAGACAGGAGAGCCCTGATGACAGGCTGTCCCCAACATGATGGCTAAGTGGCCATGGATGCCAGACAGGAGAAGCACTGCGTAAGCCACTGCCTTTCTTCCATCTCCCTGCTTCCAAAGGATTATGTGCAGACAGCTGTGCATGTCTGGGAGCTTGCAGAACTGAGACCTGGGTCTGTATTTTAGTTTTTGCTTTTCAAATTATGCATTTAAAACAAGAATTTGAGGACTCCATAAAAGAAAGGCTTTTTACCAGCCCCTAAAGCCCCTCAGCTACCAAGTCTCAGCAATGAGATTTCTCATTTGGCTTTTCATATGTTTACACAGAGATTCTCCAAAAAACATCTTGAGATTTGATGTCTGACAGCACCACTTGCTTTGCGAATCCTCATGTCACACACAAGAGGGTTTGATTTTAAAATAATAGTTCCTTATTATTATAGCATTCTGGAAGAATTTATTGCAGAATTAATGATGTTTATATGGCTCTTTCGTTACCTTCTAAGAACAACAGGTCAATACTAGCTCATACAGGGACTGCCAAGAATTCCTTCCAAGGCGTAATTCAGCAGCCACCATGACTTGTCCCGTTTCCTGCCACAGCTGTACTGCCATTTTGACCAGCCCTACACTGCCTTTGCTCTGCAATGCTGCAAGTAGTTCACAAACAAACAACAAAATGTTGCTGGCACCATCTGCTCCTTGGAAACCTGCCAATCAGCATCCAAACCACTGAGAGGAGCTTGCGTTGGGATTTACTTTGTATCCATCCTTTCTGGCGGTTTGGCTTTTGCTGCTGTCCCCAGTAGCCCTACCAGCAGCTGCAGAGAGAGCTTTGATCCATTTGTGGGGAAAAAAATCTGCAATCCAGTAACAATTTCCATCATACTCATTGAGGTGACCTTGTCTGCTCAGTTACAGCACATGTACATCGCTGGGTCTGCAATGACCCAAAGTCAGAGACCATTTTGTCCTCAGTAATTATAGCTAACCTGAACGTTGTGAAAACAAGGAACAGCTACAAAAGGTGTATTTTGCTAGTAACTGAAATTCACCTACTTTTGAAAAGGGCAGACCAGATCTTAAGCACACAGCATCATTTATCAGTGTTTCAGAGATGAAGTGAGGGCTATGGTGTATGACTTTCATAGTTGACAGTAAATAGACAGGAAGCTCACAAGGACAATATCACCAAATTTGGTCCACACACTAGAGATAACAAACTTCCTTATAAAAATTTTACAGGATCTTTTTGGTCACATTTAGTTATCTCAATACTGGAGGAAGAGGAAGAGGAAGAGGAAGAGGAAGAGGAAGAGGAAGAGGAAGAGGAAGAGGAAGAGGAAGAGGAAGAGGAAGAGGAAGAGGAAGAGGAAGAGGAAGAGGAAGAGGAAGCAGTGTGCCCTAACACTACTGGGAAAGAAAATTCTCCATAAATTCTGTATTGACACTGCTAACATTTATCTGAAATGCAGTTTATTAATTTTTCATAGTCAATAATGACTGGTTTATGATATCACAAATGCACAGTTCACCTCATTTATACTTATTTGTAATTAATGTACACAATGCATCATTTTGTTCTACTATTTTTCATACCACAGCTTGTTTGGGGTTTTTTACTAGAATTGGTATTGCATTGCTAATGCTTCTGCAAGTCTCTATTTACTGTAGCTCTTGGCTGCCTGTGTACAATGGCAGCAGGCACTGGCTTCAGCGCTGTGACATATCTATTTAATTAACCCAGCTGTTCTATCTACAGTGTGAAGTACCAAGCAACGATGCCATACTGGAAAGCAGGACTCATAAAATCAAAAAAAATTACAGTGCCACTTGGAAAATGAAACACAAATAAAGTCTGCTTGAAAAAAATACAGATAAACACATCCCTGTCTGCCTTGACAGGCCTCTACCATTCAGTTAGATACTGCACAGTATCGCTGTAGACTTTTAGAAGTACCATTTCTTATTTTAAATCCACCTCCTTCGCCTTGAATAAAATTAGCAATTTATCTGCATGTGAACAAAAATGGACCATTTTCTTAAAACAAAAAAAAATTCAACAGCAGGCCTTTCCTGGTGGCAGTGTTCTTTTACCAAGGCTTCTACAGCGTCCATTCTCAAAAGTGCTTCTGCATAAGACATAAAACAGGAACATCGCCCAATGCAAGCCGATACTGCCTTTTCCTTGAAAGCTCATAATATCAAAATCAAACAAATTAGTCTGTTTATCAAGCTGTCACTTTGCAGCACGCTGAAGGGAAGGAGGAAAAATAAAGGATTCACTGAAGTTGAAGATTATGCAGCCACTGCACATGAACACTACAATAAATATAATTCAGAAGACATCTCCTGCCCATCATGAGCTGGGTCTCAAAATGAGTCAGCTGTACCAATAAAAAGGACACAAAAAGAATAACATCATACCCAGTTTCTTTGAGATGCGCTGTCTACGCACACTGGATGTGAAAAATTAGTTAATTGCTTTGGAAGAACAGCATCCACTGGAGCTACATCCATATTCAAGGAGCCCTCCTGACCATGGCAGCTGGACGAATGAGACATGATAGCTTCAACCGGTCTCTCCAGTCCTTCACCAGCCTGGAGAACCTCAGCTCATACCCAGATGGAAATTAACTCAGTTACATCAAGTGAGAGACTGCTTGCTCTCCTTAAGTGCTGTTAGACCCCTCCTGCATTTTCAGCTGAGAACTGAGGAGGCTGTCAGTGGTTCCTGGACTGAGGGCATTTGAGTCATCCGTGCCAAGGTACTCAGCACACGCCATGCAGGGTTTTCTTCACCCCACTGCTGATGAGTGCAGAGGAGAGGTCTTTTTAATGATGTGCCTACCTTGTGGGCACAACTGTGTCATGGAATGTAACCTGGACAGTTCATTTCAAAAGCACTTCTAGCCACTGGTTCCAGGTAAGGCTACTATGAGAAAACTTCCCATATGCTTTAGAATACAAGCAATTCAAACAGATACTGATACAGTAATACACTCTGAATACAATTTATTGAAGTTAAAAAAAAATTATACTTTATTTGTCGATGAAAAGATCTAAACTTTGCAGAGTTGTTGTTCTCACAGTAGTGACTAGTAACAAGAGAAGGAAAAGCTGTCTAACATCACCTGACCTCTTATACTTTGGCTACTGCAGCTACAAGAGTTCCCAGGATTTAAGTAGAGCCCTGGGATCTACTGTCGTTAAAACTATGTAATACAAATATTTATCTAGTGTAGTGTTATAGACACACATCTATAGGTAGAGAGACAGATAGGTACAAGGTAACTTGCCTGTAAACTGAGAGTGGAACAAAAATGGCAAATTTCTACCTACCACACAATCTTGTTTCACCTGTTAAAGTCAAGATCCAGGTGAAGAAGTCCTACACTAGTATTTTATTTTCAGAAGTATCTGAACAATGGAAGTTTCTTAAAATACTTCACCCAGAGTACCTATTCTGAAACCTGCAAATTAGGAGAGATGCACCTAAACCTATTTCTGGTGTAAGATGGAACACGAACCTGGAAGCCAATTAACTGAAAGGAAAAACATTTCGATTGATGTCGACATTCAAGGCACTCAAGAGACTGCATTCCCTGCAAGTTAAGAGCAGAGAGAAAGATACAAGCAGAAGAATTCTCTATTAGAAGACCATCCTACAAATGTAGACCTAGAAATGTACTGACCTTTCCTGTGACCCTTTTAGAAAACTGATTTTTGTGAACTCTTTGGTTTTGTAAGCACAGCATTTTATCGTGTTTCCCAAACCCGCAATATGCTTTGTAGCTCTTCCCTGAAACAAACCAATCTACACAAATATTTCAAGCTAATTTTTTTTAATTCTCACAGTTGTTCTTCACTACAGTTCAGCTTTAGCAGTACCTTCTTGTAAGATAATGCAGCATGTCCTGATGTCCCTCTCAACTTCTTTGGGACTACCACTACACAACACATCAGTCCACTAAACAATGCAATTCAGAATCTCCAGGAAAAGACACCTGCAGCCTTTATTTTAACCAGACTGACTGACTGGAGTAAAATCTACTCAGCTACTCAGATTGGCACAGCTGCTAACAATGGATTTCCCAACTGTTAAATCCTCGGGCTGATGCAGTAGGAAAAATCCTACCTCACCAGTGGGGTGAAGTAGGATCACATTCAACAACACTAACTGATTGCCTTATTCCTACTACTTTGAAGGAGGATATAATGGGGATCCCCCAAACCAAGAAACAGGGCAAAGAGCAGCTCCTCAGACCTTCCTCCTTTGCCTCTACCAACTATTTTTCTACCATTTTTCACGACTTGAGAACTTTCTCTTCTCAATGGCAAAAATAATACTTTGCCCAACCTGGCTGCAAATAATTAGTTTACATAAAGAAACTGGAACGCTTGATTTATGTCAGCACCCAAAATCTACAGTCAAACCAAACCTCTGATTTGTTTCTGCAATATTTGTCTGCCATTGCTGGGCTGAAAAAAAAAAAAAAAAAAAGAAAAAACTTCTAAAAATTACATAACTATAGATTCTGTACAGGACACTCTATGACACATATTTCAGCATGGATCATGAAAAACAAAGATGAAAACAAAAGTCAAAGCCAGGTTAACAAAACATTTTCATTACTATGACTAAAAAATCTGAATCACTACTTATTTCTTCCTAGATCACTTCACCCACTTCAGTTGAAAATGGAAGAATCAAAAGAAAAAAACTACTGCTGTAAATGCCAGAAGAAAATTAATGAAGAAAATACTCAAAAGTAAATAAATCAGAAAAGGAGTATTTAAGCTTCTTGCATACATTCAGAAATCTGCAAGGACAAGCAAAACACTAGCACTGAACTGAACTACTCTAGCTTTCTTATTAAGGCATCCTTAACAGGGTGGCAACTAGTTAAAGACCAGTTGTTCATTCAAAATAAACAACACTGATTCCAAATTAATTTCACCTTAATTTCAGGTTTTCATCCCACCATTTTCTTGCCTAGGTGTTTTAAATATGTTTACCTTCTGCAGCATTGCAGGGAGGTAAAACTTTCCTTTCTTGTTATTTTTTGTAGTTGTCCTGCTTAGCTGCAAACCAAGCACTTGAGGTTCAACTCTAGAGCAAACTCACGTTACTCTTAGCTTCCTGACCCCCATTCAAGCCTAACCTACAAGAGTATCCTGAATTCTTCTGCTGATGGAAGACTTCACCAGTGAAGAGCCAGGCACTGTAGACCATCACTCTTCCTCATGTGCTCCATATTTCACCACCCTGACGGAATCAATAGCAAAAGGGAACCACCAGTGATCACAGTAATTCCTAAGTAGGTCGTCGCTGCATTTCAGAAGCGAGGGCAGTTTTATAGAGCATAACTCCTTTGCACTCCGTAGTGGTAGGAAAAGGTACTTCCCTGAGCCCCAAGCCAGGCCAACTGGTTCATCCCATAATTACTGCATTGTTACGCAATAACCTACCCTGATTTCACTACGGTGTCATATATCAGGCCTCACATTCAGGGAGGCTGTAAAACCATCAGTGGCAGATAGCCTGTGTCCAGCTACAGTCTAGTGAGAGTGCCCTGAAAAAACTGACAGTAGGAAACTCTACTGCTGTCACTTGCCGCACAAGGCGAGCACAATGTTTGTGATACAAGGGGCTGATGTCTACCAGGCACCCAGGAGGAAGCTGAGTTGCAACCTTTTGCTGCAGAGGTCTCTCTCGGCATTCACTTTTATCACCTCCAGTGCAATATTTTCAAAACCTCCTCCTGGGTGATGTCCTTCAAGCCTTTTCTATGTATCCAGTCTCAAATTTGATTTTCCTCCTTTTATTCTCCCAATTCTTCAAAGATCATTCCAGAAACCTGATTTGATTAGAAGTCTCTTTTAACGTAAGCAATTCATCCTCACACACACTGAGCTGTTGATTCACCTTTTCTTTAATTTCATTTTGCCTGACTTTCATTTGAGCTATCTCAATTTTAACCTCTGTTAAAGCTCCATCTACCTTGTTTACTGTTTCTTTGATTTGAAAGATCTCCTCCATTAAGTCCTTAAGCGACAACTCCGTGGCCATTTTTGGCTCCAGCTGTTTGTCAGGAGAGGTCAGCCACTGCCTCGGTCTTTTATTTGTCTGGAGCAACATTCAAATTGTTTTCAGAGCAATTGTTTTCTTCTCATTTCCTGCCATCACTGTTTGAAAATAATAACGAATTACCTCAATTCTAAGGAAGGTTTCATCCCTTTACTTCATTACCAAGAGCAGGGAGAAAGACTATTTCAGAGGTTGGCACCCTGCACAAATTTCCTCAAGTCTTGCTTGAGGAATAATAGTGCAGGAACAGTTAAAAGTTATCTTCTAAACGTATACAGGATCCTGCAAGAAAGCACTTGAAGCTTCAGAAAATTCACCTTCTTAAAATCCTGCCAGGCAGGTGTTAGATCTTCTGAACAAGAGGGACAGTTGCAAAAATACTTCATTTAAAACTTGCACACTAAAACAAATTTCTTGGAGTTTTTTCTTCTTATTTTTTTTTTTCCTCCAGCTCTGGTTAGCAGGATCAGTCCCCTAGCCGGACAGGAAGCCTAGGGCAGCTCTGGAAATAGGTTTCCTGCCTCGATGCAGAGTTGCCAGACTATCTTTTCTCCTCTAAACACATACAAAATGTGCTCAAAGGAAAGCATCCAACACACAGAACTGATGAAAGAGTAGTTTTAGATCAGAAAAGGGCCTTTCTAAAACAAACCCTTATACTTTGGTCTATTATTTCATGTCAATAAGGAAGATACAGAGACTTAAGATGTGTATTTAAGTGGGGGGTTTGTTTGTTCTAACAAGTATCTTTACTTTAAATCATATCCCAGCTGTTATTAAGCCCACCTGAGAATTAGAATGCTGTAGATTAAGATTTTACGTTAAAAATCTACACATTTTTTTGTTTTGAGCACACTGTTCCCTTCCCCCCCCCCATACACAAAAAATGTCACACTGAGACTCATGCACTGCCCTACAAACACAAAAACAGACACAAATATTTTTTGTATGCCCTCCCAGGGGAAACACATCCCACCTTTACTGGACACTTCTCTTGAAATGATATGACTCCTTATCTATAGGAACCCTTCCCTTCCATGACTGAGCTGAAAGGCTGGATAACCAGCTTTTATGTGATGACTTATCTTTATTAAGGCGGCTAACTTGAAGTGAAAATGAATCTCACACTTGCACACTTTTTTCCAAGTGGATTCATTTCCAGTTTTAACATTAAATTTCTGCTCCATTAAGTAGTGAAGCTGTGTTTTTATTAGAAGCTGTTTTTCTAACACTACAGAATCTTTACCATATCAAAGAAATGTTTCAGTATCACCTATAAACCACTTTTGCAATAATTTTATTACTGTATTGTGACTTTCTTACGCTACAAACCTGTGCTTCTTACAAAACAGAAGTGCAAAGTTAGATTCCCAACCTACTAAAGTACACCTAGCCATACAAATTTAAAAATACTTAAGTGATTTACAAAACTCCACAAATTAACCTGACAGGCAGTTTAGATTTTTAACCTTTGACATAACGGAGGCAAATATTTGCAGAGAGAAGATGGGTTATCAGATTGTTTCATACACAAACTCAGGCCAGTTTCTTTATAAGAATGAAACTCCAAATTTGTCTTTTTCCATCACAAGTGAGCATTTTAACACCTCCTACCAGAAAGAATATCTTGATGGAAAGTCTTAATATATACTCTTAATCAGAATACTATAAAATCTTTCAGTAGTAATTACAAATCCCTAGAAAGGGAGTGGAGCAGGGGAAAAAAGAAAAGGAACATCAGTGTACATAAAAAAGACTCCCCACTTTTGCTTTAGAGATTTAATCTATAAAAAACCAAACAAACAAGGAAATTTTGATACTTTCTTCTTGCATTAAAGAATGAACACACAAATGTTATCTCTCCTGGTGCAATCTATTTGGTATGCCATAAAACAGAAGACAAGCCAGCTGGGTCTTGAGACCCATTCTCACTGGGGCCCCTTTTCATTGCCAGAACAGCGTAAAGCAGCCTCTGTGTCAAAGAAATGGAGCCCCGTGAATGCACAGCCAAGCACAGTGACTCTATCGCCATAGCTATTAGGAGAAATCCAGAACAGGATGTAGGAAAACTGCACAAGCTGAGTCTAAGGAGACAGAGGCCACATCTGGATAAAAGATTAAATGTAATGTGCTATACACATACAGGATAGAAAAATAAAATTACTTGGACCTAAACTGAGACATATCGCAGTGACGACACGAAGAATAAACAAGCAGCACCATGAACTATGTTTGCTTACCAAGCAAGGAATGAAACTTTATGAAAAATTATCATTTAAAATGACCATAATGCTAGGATACAAAACCAGCACATTTTCAGACTGATATTTCTAATCTTTACTTAATGTCCGTAGTAGTGATTGTATAAAATAAACCACTAAAAATTCCTAGCCAAGCAAAAAGCCTGATAATTTAACTTCCTGGCTTGGCTTCCAAAGACTAATGCAAAGTTTAGTAGCTGCACAGTCAAATAAATCTTTCAACTACAGATTTCTTTTTTTTTGAGAAAATGGTAAATATGGTATTTTCCATATTATATACCAGAACTACAGTCACAACCCAAGAATGTAGATCTTTCAACCATTCATTACAGAAAATATTGCTTGAGGGAAACCGCTTTAAACTGATTTATGTGGTAGACACCCCAGTCAAATTGGACAATGTGGCAGATGGTAATGGATTTATGCATATTTATGTAGCATGTATTTACTTGTCGACTTTGTTATCCATCTTTTGCCCCTTCCAAAAGTAGATAGCAATTTATAACAACTGTGATGCTGTGACTGGCTGACACTCCCTTTGCAGCCCTTTCCTCTGGACAGGCTAAAAAGCAGCATCCTTTGTGCAGCTATTTTAATTGTTTTACAGTTTTATTACAAAACATCCTGTCTGTTACACTTGCTTCCTGAGGCTATCATAACAATGTTAGTTGCCACTGCTTAAATCTGCCTCAGGGTATCTGTTTTTACAGTTACAATTAAAGTCAGTAAGTAGTTCACCAACATGTTAACATTAATTTGTCTTTTAATTTATTTGACCTTTTAAACTAAGCAAGTAACTCATTGAGGTAAGGGATGCACAAAGTTCAACTGCTATACATTTTCGCAATAAGGTGGTTTTAGGTTCTTTTCCACCAAAACATTCAACTGTTCAGTTGCAGGTGCTTTTATTTATTCTACATCTCTTCAGAAAAGGCGAAATATATTCACATTGCATTTAATACGCATATGTTTTACATAACACTAATGCATACATCACCAGTATAATCTTTAAAATTCAAAGCAGAGTAACTGAGCAATCTGAGAAGAATTTCTAAAACCTTGATGCTCTAAAGCCACTACAACCCTTACAAATCCTTATATTACCAAGGATTGTTTACAGAACACATCAGCACTGATGCCAAAACAAAGAACACAAGGAACCAAATAATCAGAAAGCAACAAACTGCTTTGGTTTTGGTACCATTTTCTCCTGCAGACATGGCAAATATAAAAAACAAAGGTGTTATCAGTAACTTGTGATGCTCTTTGCTCTCATTTAAAAATGCAGCCCTGTATCTGCATGCCTTATACTGGTCTCTAAAATCTCATGCAAAGACACCCAGGGACACATTTCAATATTTAAGATAACTTAAATAGGCAAATACCTTTGAAAAAAGTTGCTATCAATAAATGCAGTTTTATATCAATCACCTATTAATCGAAAGTATATTTAAGTAAGTCTCCGAAGCTGCAGGAAAAACCCCCATACAAAATTTTAGGACTACTTTAAGCTAACTCTAAGCTATGCTGGCACAACTTCCCCACGTTTTTGGTAACATGCCCTTCGCCTATGGGCATCATTGTGAGCTGCTGAGTCTATCTAAATCCCTGATAAGATGGGAGGCGTGCCACCCACATCAAGAGCACTCCCTGGTAAATTAGACATGGGGGGATGGTGAGGAAAGACTCATCAAATGGTCATTTAGTGTCAGAGCCATTCAAGCTCAAGCAAGAGGCAGTAGAGAGGGAGGGAAGCTTGGGCAAAAAAGGCTAACAACGGGAAAAGATCAAATGAAAACAGCCGCTACCATCTAATAACTTCTTAATCCTCATAAAAAAGATAAGAATTCATTCACTCCCTCCTAGTTGATTGAAGCACTTGACTCCTTTTCTCACAAACCTCCCCCGTGACAACCAAAGCTTTAAACTGTTATTGCCATCTTCCTCCCAAGTTCCCAAACCTCTTTCAGCTGCAAAAGCCCTTACTCAGCTCTGCTCCTGAGCATCTACAACCTCCAGCCTTCATCCTTCTGCAGCCCAGTCATCACCAATTAACACAAATATTTGCACCAAAAAAAAAGACACCAAAACGCAAAAAAATTGTTTATTTTTTGACGAGGGGGAAAAAATGGCTATATTAAAATACAAGGGATTTTGAAAATATTTAATTTTGGCATCAACAATGGAAATCCATTTTGCATCTCTTTGGTTTGGTTTTAACATTTGAGTAGTGCATACTATTCTTAGAGATACACAGTGCAATTAAAACAAACACTCAAATTTAAAAAGCAACCAACCAACTAAACCAACCCAGACCAGTTATGTATCTTTCTGTTTCCCCTGTGCTGCCAGCAGAACAACCGAGCTGCCATGGGATTTAGTGCAGCGAGCTGTGGAAATAAGAAATCAGGCTGTGCCTCACCTAAGCACCGAGGCCACACAATATGAAGAAAAATGCTACGGCTGGAAGTGGTTGTCGGTCAATTACTCACCCTTTAAAATCCTATTATCTTCCAATTCTGCCGAGGAAAAAAAGGCACTGCTGAACACAGAAAGGCAGAACAAACACTATCTTTTTAACCAAATGTGTCCAAAAGAGTTTGTCTCTCCATATGCTGCCAGTCACCCAGCTGAAAAGCTTGGTTCTGACTGGGTGGCTCATAGCACCAAGCGAAGTTAATAGCATTTTAAGAAGAGAGGTGTATGTGACAATATTTGACTTAAGGCTGTTTAGCACACCACGGGCTACAGAGTAAGCAACAGAGACGAATTCTAGATAAAGCAGATAAAAGGAATGCAAAACCTAGCCAAAAGAAAGACTAATGCCTGCCAGGTAAAACGCAGAACTATGTGTCAAGAAGAATATTCAGGAATGAGGCAGCAAGACAGACTCAAAATATATTTCTAGCAGAGTGGAGGATCAGTGCTCTTGCCATTACAGAAACCCACTTGAGTGCCCCCACATCAGTGTACCCCTTTCACACTGCTAAAGGCATAAATTACAATACAGTGAGATTTATCAGAAGCCACTCTGTGCCGGAACAGGATGAAAAGAATAACGCTTTGCTCTGGTTTAAAATGTGATAGACTCTTTTATAAATTGACAACCAACAGGATATTTATCCCACAGTCTGACCTCCAAAAATCTTCATAGTATCCCTCTCTGTCCTCATACTTGTATCTCGACAACAAAAACATTTAACATAATTAAAATGAGGTCACTGCAGAGGGATTGAATTTTCCCCTGCCCTATGGAGATGAGACCCCATCATGTACAACCTGAAGGGAAGCAAGGGAGACTACAGGATCCTGCACGGCTCTCCAGAGCTGGCTGCTCCACAGGACCATGAGAGAAGGAAAACCACCGTGGAAAGGCGTGTGCTTAAAGCTCCTCTTCTCTGGCAATAACGGTGTGAGGGATTATTTCCCAGGGACAGAAGCCCTCTGCTGGTCAACGCTTTTTGTAAGATGATTTACAGCAACTAAATGCACGCAGGTTTTAATTCATCCACAGTTTTCTTACAAAAGTAGAGCCGTGAATGAGAAACGCAAGAACAGATTGCACTTTCATTTTGAGGAAAAATCGACTAACCTGAGTACAGCAATCAAATTTCTTTTATTCTTATTAACTGGATAATTTCCGTTCTGCTATTTCAAAAAACGCTGTCCATTCCATAGTTGAATATGTAATCACTTTCAAAAAGTCTTCATGACTTAAACAGCGCTGACATCACATATACACTCGACACCTCTTTCACTGTTCACACAAAAATGACAAGAACTATTCAAATAAAACATGTTACTGACATAAATACACAACCCTGCAATTTGTTCTCCAGCACATGTATTTAATATTTAAATGCATTAAATTTTTCAAAATTTTAAATATTTAATATTGCTATTACACATCTGAACTATATTTTAGATTTCCAAAATTATGTATAAGCATAAAAAAAGGCATTACCTCACCTTCCCATGACGACAACATTTGTCCTTAAAGCAAATGGAATCTAGTTTTGGTTTTGACTGTGAGCAGGCCTCCTAGCTGTAGTATTGAAATTGGTTAATTGTATTTTTCGGTCTAATTGTATTTTTGGTACCTGTTCATAAGCGGAATTATTTTCCTGGGAGGGATAGGTAAGGTTTTTAGACGCATCCCTCAAAGTTCAACAGAAAGAATTAACTCTTGATTTCTTCAAAATATCAAAGGCTTGTTCCAGACAAAAAAAGAGCCTCCCTAGACAAGTTAATCTTCGAATACACAGACTTTATCATGCAAACAAATACACAAACACACAGAGGACTCCTTGTCTCAACACCATCCCACAGCTCTTATTATTTATTTATTGTTATAACTGATTCAGTCAAGAATCAGACTTTACACAGTCTACTGCTTTACTCGTGCACCAAGAGTAAAGGTTGATCCTGAATTCATATCATTTTCACGGAGTTGTTCAGCACCTAGCAAAAAAACTCTAAAAAAACTCTGAAAAAAAAAATTCACCTTCATCATCTTTACACTCCTTATCCCAAAGCTCTTAGTCCACGATTTTGTACTTCAGTGCATTTATGCTTGGCATCTTTAAATCTATCCAGAATAAAGAAATCAAGGAAAATATATACATAAAAGACATCGAATTGCATGCAGTCTAACAGACGCAAATTTTGTTATGTGGTGGAAGCGGTATATTTCTAAATCTATACCAACAACCAAACAGTAGATCAAAGCAATACAACCCATCTACAAAAGAGACCCCTGCTACTAAGATATCCCTAAACGTTATTTTAAAATCCAGTACAGCAAGATTCTTAAAAATTCAGCTAAACCCATTATAAACAATTACAGAAGAATCCTTCTGTCAAAAAAGGTAGTGACCAGCATGGCAGAGCACACCACTTCTGCACCTGTGTAACCCAACTCAGCTGGTCAATACCAGACAAGTCATTGCTTAGCTGCCAATGTATATTTTATGTGTCAGTTGGAAAACCAGATTTATCTACTATGAGTCAGCAAAATGGAATGTTTATCCAACCAGCTCAAAAATTCTGGCTTGCAGGTACCAAAATTTGCCCATGTATCACAGTTTAGCTAGCAGCTGAATCCTTTTTCCACAGCAGAAATATGTGAATGAAAACACAATGGAGTTCTCCTACAGGAGACGCAGTAGTCTGGTCTCAAGATCTGAATGACCTACAATAAAGCTCTGTCTTAAGGTGACTCTATCATGTGTATCCCCTATCATGCTCTATGCCCAAAAAGGAATATTGTGCCCTTTCTGTGCCTTTAAACTGAGTTTGAAAAAAAAAACCCAGATGAACTTTCCAAAGCAGCTTCTCAAGGACACAGAGATTACACTCCTCAGTTTTTTGTCTGACTGCGGGAAGGCACGAAGGGAGCACCCTGCTTGCTTTTTCTTCAGCCAGCTGGTGTTTTTTTTCCCTCTTGGCATGAGACGGAGAGCTGAATTTTGTTTCCTGGGACTTTGGTGGTTTTTTTTCCCTTCTTCTCTTCTGAACTGTTTCAACAACATCAGAACACATCAGGAGAATTTTCTCCCCGAGACCCGGGGGTGGGCCCACGCCCTCACCGACCAGCTCTGAAGAGGAGAGAGACCACACCTACAGAAGGACTCTGAAATCTTCCCAGGTTTCTCTCTATAGCGGGGGTTTTAATTCATTATTTAGCATCATTATCCTTTTCCTGTGTGTTTGTTAAAATAAATAGTTTTTATCTCTTTCACTTTCCTTCGAGGAAAAATTTCCTTTTTTCCCCGAACCCTGTGGGGGGGAAGGGTGGTTGCAACCTGGTTTTCTCTCAGGGGCTATATTACTAGATTTTGGCCAAACCGGCACAAGCTCCCAGTTCATCACTCTTGTTAACAAATTATTACAATTGCAGCCAATAGCCTCATTCACATGCACTGAATTCAAGCTGCTGATACCTTAAATCTGTTATTTTCTTATTTCTTAGCATCTAACTCTATAACCCCAGGCAACGATGCTCTCCTATGTGTTTCCTGAGTGATTTTCTAGAATTTTTTTCAATGATAAGAGAGAATTTCTATTAAATTATATTACACGGACAACTACTCAGGTCAACAGGTGGACTGATTCGTCAGGCTCAACACCCAGCTTTCTATGAGGTGATCATAGGTAGCAACCACCACGTTGTTGCCCTCCAGACCCCAACTAGAGGATGAGGAAACTGTTTTGTCTCCTTGCAGGACAGAAACAGAAGTTATAGGTGGCAGCCTAAGATCCAGGCAGGAACTTGCTCCAGTAGACACAAACTCTTTCTACCTATTCAGTCCAAGCTTCCTTTCCCCCAGTACTCTTGGGTGTTACTGTCCTCCATGTTCCAGAGAAGGAAACAGGCATAAAAAGCCTGTTAAATAAAAGGCATCACACCCACACAGGGTGTGGTTTTACAGAAAAGGGCCTTCTCAGCCAGTCTGTAAAAGGCCATAATTTTAAAACACCATTTTTGAAGGGAAAAAATATAATCATAGGACAAATCACATCCTGTGGAAAGTAACTTCTACCACATCATATTCTCTCAAGAATACTCTACATAGCTAACAAAGAAGCTTAATACTGTAACTGCAATTACAACAACATGTTAGAACTCTTTTAACATAGCTCATCATTTGATATTTCTGACAAAGTACTTTCTGGATGAATTACAAACATCTTGTGCTGGCTTACAAAAAGCCAAGCACCATCTCAAAGATTCAAGTTTATGAAAACCAACAGATAACATTTATACTTAATTTTGAAGATTTAAGACAAGACTGATGTTTCCACTTACATTAAAACCACTATTACGGGAACAAAAATGTAGATTTTAAAGCCTGGAGAAGACTGGACATCAGTAAGCCAAGCTCTTGGCTGGACAGTTACAAAGGGTGGAAGTTATTAAAAATAAATTGCCGTAAGCCTTCATAATGTATTATGAAGCAAGTGTACAGAGTTTAACCCATATTTCAGCAAAGCAAGTCTCCCTGAACAATGCAAGCTGACAGCAGCATGCCAAACCTATAGCATTAAGCCAACCAACCCTAGGACAGGTTCTGCAGCCCAACTTGCTCCTCATGGAGTTGCATTAACTTCAAGAAGACTTTTAAAGGAATGAGATGTCCTTCCAAGTCAGTATGGGTGGCACGATCTGTCCCTGCAAAGCATCGACCCAAAGCCCCATGGTGTTAAAGGATGCATGATGTATTAACAGTGTTAAATTGTTACAGTATTAACATTTAACTGTGTTTGAGCAGTAGATGTCAAAGAGAATGCATCAGCACTGGGGAACCTGGAATAAGGCATGATTTGTGGTGACCCTGTAGAGCTGCACAGAGAGCACTAAACTGCGGGGACCAGGATCAACCTCAGTGAGCTTCACAACAGGCACTGAGGGTAAGGCTGGGGAAAGCCAACACATACATGCACAGACACAGGAGGAAATAAAGGCTATCACTCACTGGAGTGACTCACACTGAACGGACTGAAGAGAGAAGGAGGAATTACGCATAGACCCATTCTGAAACAAATCAATCAAACTGAACATTATTCTCCATAACATAGAACATGTGCCACCTGAATAAAACAAAATATAAATACCTGTTAACAAAAAGGGAAGTTTAGTCAAAAAGAAAATAACGAAAAGCATCATAAATCAGGGCAATCGACAGCATAACACAGTATGTCTAATTGCAGTACTTAAATCAGTTACAAGTGAGGGAGCCTAGGTACACCACAGCACCTGGGGCACAGGTCAGGCAAGGTGCCTCACCACGGGTTGTACCAAAACAGCCAAGCCTTGCACTGCACACTGGCACTGATGCCACCCACATGGGCATCTCTCAAACACGGACCTTGGGTTCAGGTTACTACTGCTCCTAGTTCATTCATGCTGCCAAGAGGTGTAGAGAGTCTTCAAGTTAAATAGGAATAAAATTCACAACTATTAATGAGGCTAGCAGGACTTAACAGTGCCAGAGCAACACAGGTTTCCTATCGTTCCACCAAAGTCATTAAGTAATGAGAATTTCTGATCACTTTAAGGCTCCCTTATATCTAAGACAGCATTATACAGTCTGAGAGTACCTTGAAATAGACACTACTGCATCCAGAGTAACTGGAGGGCAAGTCACATGGATTAAAAAAGAGAAACTAACTGCAATTCTAAAATTAACAAATGATACCATGGAGACACCTCATACCTCCAGTGCAGCACTGGGAAATTGTGTTTTTATTTGTAGCAAAACTAATGATAAACAAACACGTGAACATTTATAATATTGTATTGTATCTTTTTTTGAGCCCCAACTTAGCAATGTGATGCACTGTATTTATCCCTCTGGAGTCCGGCTCTGCCTCTACAAATTTTGGTTTAGCTCAGGTGGCGAAGGTCGATGCTTGCTCGTGACAATATTTCAAAGCCTGACATCGATTCCACAGGAATGGTGAAAAGGTTTAAAAAAAAGGTGCAGTGAGAATCGTGTGTGGCGACCCAATTATGAGGCTACCATGCATCAGGTTTCTCTATTTTCGCACACAGATATTTGATGCAGGTAAAAAAAAGGAGGAGTGCTCTGTTGAGGCTCCAGCGATGCTTTAACTTAGCATAAAGTTGGAAGACAGTAATGAAATAATTAAATCTGTGTGAGCACATCTCCTTAGTAACTTAAGTAAATGTATATAAGTGAGTCAACTGGAAGATGCTACGACACCTCTGAGCTACACCACTCAGTCCTGTTGTGGTATCACTCTAACAAACTATTTTTTCAGCGTAGGTGAAAGGAGAAGAGGGGAAAAGGAGAAGGAAAAAAGAGAAGACAAGCAGGCCTTGTTAAGAGAGCAGTATGTTTAGGTGCCTGATTTGACAGTTCACAACTCATTTTGTTCTGCATTCTGAAAATTCTCCCTTCTTTCTTTCTTTGTTTCCTTCCATGTTCTTTAAGACCACCTGAACTCATTTTCTCCCCCTACTTCCTCAATTTGTTTGCCTGCATATCCATCAATACCTCTTTTACTTCTCCACTTAGGTTTCTCTCCTATTCTCTCCCTTTGTGAATTTTTCTAAGTCAGTGGTTTTTTTGTATTTTTCTTTTAAAAATTAGATCTTCATTTCATGGTTGCTCTCTCCACCCCCCCAAAAAACCCCACCAGAATATGTTCGATAAGTTGCTGTACTAAACCAAATATTTCCCTCATGCAAGAAACAGTTTTGAGGGCACCAGCAGTCCTGTTGGAGACAGGACAGCAGTATTACAGCACAGCTAATTAAGTACCTTTTCCTTCAAATTCCGTATGGACTCTGCTTTTACCATGCTTAAAGTAAGACTCATCACGGCAATTATCTTCTGGACTATGAACAATATTGAAGTGTAGCACATAATATTTATATAAAAGCACATTACAAATTGATCCTGAGGGCGGGAGCAGTAATTTTGCTGTCTACACAAACTATCTTTAAGTGCAGTTAAGAAATCATTTCACAGGCTCACACTATATAATAAAACGAAGGTAATAAGCATGACTGAGACACAGAGGGAACAAATTATCTTCTGGCAATATACCCTACAATTGTGACTGGATAAAACTGTTAATCTGCAGCTGAGCAGAAAATGTATAATCTGAAGGGATTTCTTCATTTAAAATAAAACAATCTGCTATCCTTTGATAAAACAGTAAGAACTTCCAATACTACACAAATTACAGTAAACAGCACAATAGGACACAAGTCCAACAGAAAAAGAAGTTTAAAAAAAAGTTACTCAGTATCTCCAGCATTAAAAAGTTCCTTTAGTTGACTAGAGAATACAAGCTAATAAACATCTGGGATCATGAAGATTCCTCCTCTACTCACACATACTTTTCTGCTGATACAAGAATCTAAAGCTTTTTTCCTATTGCTCCCTCCTGTCTTACTTGTACTATTCATCTGAGTTGTTACACTGAATTAAAGTAAAACCAAAAAAAGATTTCATATGAAACAGCTACTCAAACTTCACTTACAAACCATGGCTGCTTTTCCATGTGAAGTTAAATGATACTCATCTTTCACAGACAAAGCATCTGAGATTTAACTACACAGAGTAATCTTTCAACACAATTATTACTAATTGCTTCTTGTGATTCCATTTTCCAAACGTGTTCTGACAAGAAATACAGAAAGTAGCATAGGCGAGGTCTTAAAAGTGAAAGCCAAAAGTAGTATTATAATTTAAAAAACAATTCAATGTATTAAATTAGAAAAACCTTTCTGTGCTTAAGAAGACAAGCAACATAAAACAATTTAGTTCATGCTGAAGAATGCCTCTGCACACAAGAGGAAAATAGAGTATATATGTTTCCAGCATAGAAATTACAGACACAGCCATTAAAATTGTAAATGTCTCCATTTACAGTCCCACAGGGAAGCCCTCCACAGAAACACCCTTCTAAAAGCAGAGCGGATTTTTTGGTTTTCCCCCGGACTACATCAACCTGCTACTCGCTGATGCGGACGATGCACTTCACAGGCAAAAGTACAAACATCAAACTGGGCTGCTGCAGACTTCAGGCGCTGACTTCAGTGGAAGACAGCCACATCTTGCTGTGGGGAAAACAGGCCAAGCAATTAAATATGCATCAGCATTAAAGCTAAATATACAGAAATAGCTTACAGACATAATTCTGGCTTACCAGCTCGGCATGCATAACCTGCATACATATTTCATTTTTAACTATGAAGACAAAACTTTCGTACAATATACTTTCTGTGACACTATCTTTACCATTCTATGCATCACTGAGACTTGAAGAAATAAAAAATGACAGCATCAGTAGAAACTAGGCTTTTTTTTTTCCTAGAAACTTGTTCAAGGTACAATTGACTTGAGAGATAATTCCTGTCCAATTAACGTTAATGACAAATATCTCATAACATTCCTTCCTTGGTGCTCTAAGCCTCCAGTGTACAGCTCTTACCTTCCAATTCTTTCTTTTTTCCCCCTTACCTTTTTTCTTTCACCGTTAATTCTCAATAATTTAACTCATAATAACATGAATTCATAATAAAAGGCAGGCCTGTGAGCCATTCTGCCTCAGGGCAACATCCACAGCACACCAAAAAAAGAAAAAGCAGGCAGAAACACTGAGCTACAGCCACACATTTAATGCTTACTTCCAACAGCAAAATGAGGCTATCTGCATCCCACATTTCATATGACTTAATATATAATGAATCTCTGGCACATCCACAGGTACAAAAAGGAAATTCTTTCTTTCCTGCAGTATGGCAGCTCAGAATAGTCTACCAAATCCTTCAAAGTGTCAGCAACCTCTTATAGAGAGATAAAGACAATGGATAGCCCTACCAAGCTGCTAACATCTGCTCAAAACCTGCAGCTTCTCTTTTCTTCCTCCAGCACTTACCCAAGCTAGCATGCACTTGCGTAAGTCTTTAAAGCACTCAACATTTAAGCATGTCACAATTCTATGATGTCTCATTTATATAATTAGTTCTAACATATGGCCCACAATCAGTGTGGGAAATCTAAAATATTCTTTGGGAAGCTGTCAAACCTAAAGGGATATATTTTTCACTAAGTGAAAAGAATTAAATATGCAAATTCTGCTTACAATAGGGATAGGGAGGAAATAGAAATCTAGCCCAAAAGGCACGCTTGCTCATTGCATCAAACTTGGGTTATTATGCTCTGTACCTGTCAGTGCCAGTTCAAATCAGAATATACAGTGACACTTCTTCTGAAGAGAAGCTCTGCAGCCACCAGGATTTTAGCAGCACTGTGGAAAACTATACGTTAGATAAAACCAAAACCCACTGTGAAAATTTCAGCTATAATTAACACACTGGGCTGAATATGGATTCATGGCAGATTGTATTAATCCATATCCTTTTCAGAACTTCAGCTGTCTCCTGGACAGGGACATCTCTCTAACATCTGCAGCAAGTAACACACCATGTGCTAGCAGGGACCACTGTCATGCAAGCTCACTCCAATTGTCCCTTCAGAGACAAAAGCCCAATAACTCTAAAAACCTCCGGACTAAGATTTAATTCTCCTCCACTTGTTTCTGACTAGGAAAGCTGCATCAGTTTGAAACGTAGCACCACTGTGAGCAGTGGCAGTAGGTATTCCCCTCTCACCATTGGGAACGACCAGCTTGGAGAGAACCAGAGCCAGCATCCACGTCCTGGCAATACGGTATCTCACTTCCCTGAGATCTCTTCAGGATCTGCAGTTGCACCTGTTACTTACTAAAGAATTGTTAATTAATCAGTTGTACAGATCTAGGTGAAACACTGTTGGAAATGCACAGAGGAGTTCCCAATGTCAACGACAGAGCACCAGGAGACTTTCCACAGCATCCAGCTTCCCTGGGAAGTTTAACTGGCTTTCCCACAAATCAAAGGAAGTGGAATAAACTGGCATGTGTGTAGCAGCAAAAACAGACAGCCTATATGTGCAGCTAATAACTTTGCTCTTCGGTACAGCATTATTTAGGATGGAAAAAGAAAAATCCGAAAGCATCAATGAACCCACAATAAGGAAATAACATGCTCCAAAATAATTTCATCATCATTCACTTTCAGAACAAGCACTCTAACATGGAACCAGCTATACATTTCTCAAAACAGTTGTTAGGAAAGTCAAATCTCTTCAGTAAAACCCTTTCCTAAAGGCAACTTCAGCAATGTAAAAACTGAGTAATTTGTCTGAATAAAATCCTGCACCCTGTGGTTAAGAACCTGCCAAGCAAGCCAAATACACTAAACAAGCAGAGCTGGCATTTGACATGCCTCTTAAGAGTGAGCTGTGACAAGTTACTAATGATCTCAGTTAGAAAGCAACTAATAGTGTGCTGTAAAAGGTATAAAGACATGCAGAAATCTGGTAGTAAGGACCAAATGCTGACTTGCAATAAACAGCTAAAACCATTTTCAGTGAATGGCACTGCTCAGTTCAGCTCTAAACCTGTCCCTCAAAAGTTCTGCACCTTTTGTTGTTAGGTGGATTCATCCCTAACAACACTGTAACCTAACACACATGCTCCAAATGTGTGAACAGCAGTACATAAAACTTGTTTTAAATCTTAGAGTGAGCCCCAAATGTGCCACATTTGCCTACAGTAAGAGCTTCACAAAGCTGGAAAACTGGCAGTTGTGAAAAGGAATTAGAAGCGTTAACAGGTACACAAGAAAAAACTTAACCATTGCATTCCATGTAATGCCAAAATAAAAAAGCCCGTGAGAAAGGAGATTACCGAGCAAGGAACCGCTTCGACTGGAGACAAGTTTGTAAAGCCATCATTAGTGAGTTTCATAGCAGGCATTTGCACTATCTGGGGAAAAAAAAACCAACCCAGACAGACAGAAATAAGCATCTAGAGATGAGGAAAAAAAGGTTCATGCAATGCAAAGAGTTATCCTCCTTAAAGCAAGAAAGTATATGGGGCCTTCCTTATTATTTTAACTATATTCAGGTTACTATTTTTATTCAAATTTTCCTTGCAGCTCATTGAAAATGCTGTCTGAACCATCTCTCATCATTTTCAAAGGTGGAAGGAGAAACATACTAAGCTGATGTCTTGATCAGATAACTCAATTTTTCTAAAATTACTACCACTGTTCGTTATCTAAGTGTTATACAACAACCAAAGATGGGAGCTGGTTTGCTGTGACAGGAAATGGAACAGACCCAAAGTGTTCATATTTGCACTCAATTACTGAATGAGAGCAACTGCGTGGTAAGGTGACGCAACCTGACACAGTACTTTCAACCTTGCGTTTTCCTGGTGTGTGCCTGTCAGAAAGGCTTGCTTTTCTTTCCTCCTCAGTCCCTTCCTTCTCTCAGTTTCAGTTCTTGACTTTTACGTCTTAGGTTGCTTGGCATTAATCAGCATTATTAAAAGTAAGAGTATGTGAGGAATGAACATACAAGGTATCACATTTTTGATACCTATTTCAGTTCTATCAGGCATTTTCCCCAGTATCTGTGCAGCAAAGATTGCCTCTGCTTGAAGATGAGAGTTAATGGACAATCAGGAAGGCATGGTGAACTGAGGTCACAGAATTAAACATTATTTAAGAGCACAATATGCAGTGACACAAATGACATTTTTCCAGGGAAATAGCAATATTAGCCTCAGAGCAAACGAGTGATGTGCATCCTTCCCACTGTTAAACTATTCTTTAATAGAGACAAAGCATGAAAAAGGATGCAAATATTTTTAAACACAAAGGAGATTACAACCTAAAACCTTAAGCCAAATCTTTACTTGTATTAATAAGGCTGCTTTACACCATCGCAGTAAAAGAAAGGGATCCTTAAGACCTTTACACTGTCAACGCATCAAGAGTAGAAAAAATACCTTTAACATAAATGAGATAATCAGATCTAGCAAGATTCAAATCTAGGGAAAATAACATACATTGTTTACACGGTATTATATTATGCATTATTATATCATACGACATGTTATAGGTATTTTATTTAGAAGTAGGGCATGCAGGTAATTACGCTCTTGGTTCCTTCCCTAACACATGAAGAGGAAACAATTTTTTCAGATTTCTCTAAAATCTAAAGGCCAGAATTACCAGTAGCCAGGGAATCTGATGCCTTAAGCAATTTAAGAGAAACACATAAAATTAAGTTCCTATGCTTTTAAATATAGCATTAAAAGCTAAAGGAGCTTGTTCAGTTGAGTTTGCTTGCTCCTTCCGATCTTAGCATCCTTTTAATTCCTTGTATTGATCATTATTTTCCAGTTAAAGAGCATTCATAATTGGACATGCAACTTTCAAGTCATTTTGGCATGGCCCAGCCAGCATGACTAATATTTAATCAGTTGTGTTACTACTTATTTCAAAACGCACAAGGTAACTCCTCCAATCACATAAATCGTTATACAAGTTCTTTCCATTTAGAGAAGCACAAACCACCCCAAAGAAATCCTAAAATTTTACCTACAAAAACCTCACTAAATATCACAAAAATAAGTTTCCATTAATAGTTAAAAATGAATACTACAGGTAACTGTAGTGGGATTATAATTCAAAGCTACCAATCAGTGTAATAGAAGTGTAGTTTTAATATTAGCAACAGCAACAAAAGAAAAAAGAAAACATTTTTCAATGACAAACATTAATGTTTACACTCTCAGGAAACTTGGGGCATTCTTTGTAACAGATAATAATTTTGGACCCTCATTTCTATATGTGTACTTCACTCATACTGCATTACAAAGGCCTACAAAATTTGGTCTTACCTTGACGACTTCAGGTATCTGGACAAGAAACTAAAGCCAATTGAAAATGTGCCTGAAAATAACCAAATGGTTTTGTAGCCAAAATCAAATTACTTTTTGTAAGGTCTTCCATTTTCAGTACTGTAAATTATCAATAATGAGAGAGAAAGAAACTTCTATGTACATGTTATGCATCACAAAGTTTCCAGTAAGTGGAAGCACATCTCCAAATGTAAAGTCAGTAAAATAATATGCAACAAAAATATTCATGGGATCCCCCCTCCCAAAAAAAAAACCTCACACAACTATCATTTTGTCTTCAGATGGGCCCTTTCCTCCCCTTCTTCATGCTTCCATTGTGCTCTAGTCAGAGAAGCTGAATTAAGGAGGCTACCTTTTAATCTTGGAGTACTCTATCACAAAAAAATCACTTTAATATGGCCAGAACCAGTAGAGCACTTAAACAGTCTTAGCCAAGTCCTTGATTAGTTTTGTTAAAACCGATGAGGAATGCATGAGCTTAAAATTAGTTTCCTGTGTAAATGCTCTGGAACAGGGTTGCAGTTCCATTTCTTCCCAGTTTATCAGGCAATTTCTGCTTCTGGCATAAGATGCCCAATTCCTTCACCAAACAGTGTAAGTAGTTACGTCTCTTACTATAATTTCCTCAAAAAAGAGGGAAAAACTGCTGTCTCCCACCCCCTCAGTAATTTTACCTTTGAGAAAAATTCAGGGCTGTTGAAGGGGAAATTCTCAGCAATTTGCCTGACTTTCTTTAAAAAAGTTACATGCAAATGAAAACCAGTTATTTAAAATTAATTTCTGTCTGTTCAGAAAAGAAGTATTTTCAAAGAGTATTAAATATCTGGAGCTTTTTTTAACAGTTTTGTAGAAAAAAAAAATCTCATTACAATTCAAAGACAAAACAGAATCTTACAGATCTGTCACAGCACTTTCCGTAAATGCACAGTAAGCAAAAGTAATTATGATCCTTACACACAGTCTGAAGATGAGATAGGAATATATAGCACGATCAGGAAGATGTGCCAAGTACCCCTTCATGCCCTGCTGTATCTGCAACCCCTCTGAACCCCAAGCCTCACTAGTCTTCCAGTTTGGCAGCTGGAGCGGCAGGTCAGAGTAACACACACCGGAGAACTACCCAGCTAAAGCATCCAATGCTTGAGCCTGTAAAGAACCAGCCCAGCACATCATCTTTCCCAGAGTTACTGGCCCATCTAATCAAATACAGCTGGTTTTCACAGGTCTCACTGAATGCAGAGGTACAAAACAGTACCCCTGGGACATACAATGACCAAAGAAGTAAAATTATTTATCATTGTGCTTTACAAAAGGAAGTTTTTTGGGAAGCAGCAGGAGGCTTTCTATATAAAAAAATCTTTCTTGATTGGCTCTTTGATATTAACAAAGGGCTCTATTTCATCCTCAGTGTGAGCACATAGCCTCCCTTTAAGCTAAAAGAAGTTACGCACGCACACGGGAGAATTTACAGCATCACCTCTTGCAATGGCATCGTTCAGTTTTCACAGCACTCCATCTGTGGTCACATTCTGAAAGGAAAAACACCTGACATGTCTGAAGTTAAAGGCAGACATATCTGAAGGATGGAAAATCCTGAAGCTGCTAAAGCTGATCAGCCCTGGTGTCTGCGTCCAGCCAAACCCTCTCTCCACTAAGGCACATTCTCTGTTTATTCACGAACACACGCAAAGAAAACAGAAGCTTGCAACTGGAGTCAGACTCCGATTTCATACATGAGCTGAAGACCCAGTCCTTGCACTGAATAAGCAGAGAAATTCAGTAGCAGCTAATTTCTACTGATTTTTCAAGATGAAAACGGTAGATGTGGTTAAGTAGGGCTGGCTGTGCAGCAATAGTTTCACCTTGTATAAATGTGAGATCCTCCAACACTAAAAAAGCTACAACCATGCTACAGTGATAAAAATCTGCAAAGGAATCATGGGGAACATTATGCTCAGGGAGGCCATACACCTCCACTTCCATCCTGCACAAATTTCCAAACCAGTTTTAGTGTAATCATGTGTTTGTGACTCCACTGCTCTTCCCTCATGAAAAAAGGAAAAAAAAAAATCACATGCTTCTGTACTAGAATTGCATTTTCCAGATAAAGTGAGTTGTGGCTGAAATGCTGATTACCCAGAAGAAATCCTAACAAAAGCAAATGTCATAAACTATAACTATACACTACACAATATATGCAGTTTCTCTGCAAATGCAGCCCTGGCCACAAGAACAGGAATGTCTTTGGAGTCCCATTATATATATGAAGAATAAGATATTTATGAATGGGCAGTAGCTGCTTGTGCTCATTGTCCTGGGAGAAGCATATATATTCATAATAGCTAGTGGACTTGATTAAGTTCCACGTATTTACTTTGTTTCAGAAGAATACATAAGCTACACCACAATCCAGGATTTAAGGCTCATCCAAATCACTGTCAGTTTTCATGAGAAGGAAAAAAATAATCCACAGTCAGTTAATACATAAAAGTACACACTCCATCCTGGAACACACTTTTGACAACTGTGTAGTGAATCCTTGATTGAACGTACTATTTGGTATGACTCAAAATCTGTTTTTCTTGAGGGCACTTCCATGAATACATTCTCAATTACATAAATAATGTATCACTAGATATTTGAAAGACTTTCGTTATTCAGAAATAAGTCTTCATCTGTGAATAAGCACTTCAAAAAAGTAATCCTTCTCTTTTTTGCCATTTCTCCCCTTTCGAATTACTAGAAGCTTGAGACTCCAGTATTCACAGAAGAGTTACATACTTTCTCTGCACTGCAGTTGCATAAAAACTGAGGAAAGAGAGAGAGAGAGAGAGAGAGAGAGAGAGAAAGAGAGAGAGAAAGAGAGAGA
>VZTD01001058.1:701889-727577 GCA_013397725.1 Rhagologus leucostigma | reverse complement strand
AGAGAGACAGAGAGAGAGACAGAGAGAGAGACAGAGAGAGAGACAGAGAGAGAGACAGAGAGAGAGACAGAGAGAGAGACAGAGAGAGAAAAAACAACTGAAAACAATCAAAATGGAAAGTCATACTCCGGAGAGCTGTGGTCTATCCAGTGTAACCTTTGGCCCTAACAGTGCCTACGGTACCACAGAAAAGAAGGGTATACTATAAGGCACAAGTACAGAACAACTTGCCCATAGTACACTTGAGATTTTTTTCTATATAACTATGCCTTAAACACTGCGGTGGGATACTCACCCTAACTGCCATTACTGTATCTATGCTAATTAGCCATGTAAAGGTCAGTTTTTCTTTTTGAATGTATGCATTTAGACGAACATATCTAGTTTGCCACGAGTTTCCAAAGTTAATTATGCATTGTATAAAAAACGCCCACCCTGTTTAAATCAGTTATCTCCATTGCCTCCACTGCCTTTCAATGTAGTTCTTTGTTCTTGCTCTAAGTTAAAGTGCACAATTTATTTATACACACACCCCCCACTGACTGCTCATCCTCTAACTCAACTATGCTGGTTTTATTTCTT
Source organism: Rhagologus leucostigma (assembly GCA_013397725.1). Classification (NCBI taxonomy): domain Eukaryota; kingdom Metazoa; phylum Chordata; class Aves; order Passeriformes; genus Rhagologus; species Rhagologus leucostigma. Next base: position 726,995 of record VZTD01001058.1, on the reverse strand, counting down.
TCAGTAACTTGACACAAGGAATTCCTTCCAACGCCACAAAGCACTTCTGCCCATCCTACAGTCCCTCTTTATTTTTACTGTATTTTCTTAAGAGTGGTGCAGAACAAAATAAATAATTCCTGTTAAAAAGCAACATGATATAAAAACAAGCAGTAACTACTAACTAGGAAATACTGTCACTGTTTTATAAAGTTTTTTCTTAATTTCACCTCCTTTTTGTTTTTTTTCCTAGAGAGACAGACAAAAGCCTAACTTGCCAGCTTTTTGATTGCAGCAAATGTAGTTAATTTAGTATTCAGCAACATGAAACTAGGTCAAATCATGTATTCAGAAGATTTTATTGGGATTTGTTAGCTGTAAAATTTCATCTGCCACCACAGTGCCTGTTCCCTAAGATTGGCTAGATAGCCCTTAGTGTTCCTCAACCTTCCTCCAACTCATTCTATCACCCACAAATTATACCATCCCTTTATTCATCTTCTGAATTGCTACACAAAAGTAGCATTAGTAGCATTCACCCTACTACTGATACTCCTACATCTTCCCACTAGCCAGCCTTCTATGATGTCCAAGTTCCAAGTGTCCATGTGGCTCTGAGCATGGCACACACCCTAGAAGACAGTAAAACTTCTGAGTTGCACTGTGCCACAACTCCTGCACAAGCAACAGTTACAGTAAGTCTGTCTCATGCTTCTCCATACTATATTCGGAAATGTTTCTTACAGGAGAGCAGTTTTGGGTAAGAACTTTTTCAAAGTCTAAAAGAAAAAAAAAGAATACCCTTTAATGTCTTTTAACAAAATAATAGTCTGGGTTAGCTTTAGCTGTACCTGTACGTACTTCATTAGACCTAGTTGTAGAAATGCCCATAACAATCTATTATAGTCTATCATGTTACGTACCTTTCTTCGCCATTCTTCCCAGAAGAATCCTGCTCTGAACTGAGAAAAGGGCCACAGATATCCTGTGATCCAACAAACCCTTTCAATAGGCAGTGATACAACCAAGGAAAGGAGAGGTTATGCTTTGATATGAAACATCAAATTCTTACAATATTTCACTAAGCCTGTCTGGATGCTGCTTCTACCACCAACTGATATATTTTCTTTCTTCTCAGTCCTTAGTTGGGCAATCCAAAAGTGGGGCAACGAGATAGCTTGAAATACCACATACAAATGAAGTTCACTGCTTTTGTTAAAAAGCCATTTGTCCCAAAAGGCACTCTTCTAACCTCAAAAGCCTGCAAACAGCAATGCTTCTGAGAGCTCACATGCATCCCACACAAACCCATATCCATTTAAATGTCAGCTCACAAATGCACCTAAGATGTATAAAGAAAGCACTTCCAGGATTTCAGCAGGTTCTTTGGTAAGCTAAGTTGCAGTCAGCCTACAGTCAGATATTGCTCCATTGGGTCAGACACAATTTTATAGCAGCAAGTGCTACATTTAGACTCCGCTCTCACTGCTTTTCTTCGTCTCTTTTTGAGGAGAGAATTTCTTCCACGTTTTCACAGTTTGTCCTTGGTTATCTTAGCTACTGTGTTTCCGTCTAAACTCATCAGAATCAATGATTTAGAAATACTCCTATAGGAATCTTTTCCTTCTAAAAGCACAGTATCAGATGTTTATTTCTATTTTACAGCCTTCCGAATCAAGAACAGCTTTAAGCTATAAGTACAGCTATAAGCCCAGCATCTAAATACATCCAAGGAGGCAATACAGTTCACCTTTCTAGTACTTACTATCAGCAAAAGCTTTAAAGCATCACAAGTGTAGGCAACAAGCCACAAACATTACTGAAACTGGGAAGCAAAGCCATCCAGTAACTTAAAATGCAGACCGTGCAATCATAAAACGCTTAAGAGAAGCAATTCTGAATTGAATATTTTAGAAAAAGAGTGGTACATTATTTCATTTCTAGACTGGATCAATATAGTAAAAACTGGATGTAAAAGACTGGCTGCAAATTTGTAGCTTCCTTTCTTCCTTGAACTGTCACTTTGCAACCATAGATTTAGTGAAATGCCAACTCTCTGCCAATCTCAATCTACAGTTTTTATTGTACTGCTACAACTTAACAGTCACATCCTTAAATATTAAATTTCTCAGCCCTATGACTGCAAAGTAAAAATCTTAAAATGCATGACCCTTACAGACTAATAAAAACCAGAAAACAAATAACAGAACAAATACAGACTTTTAATTTAATCTCAACTTAAAAGTATTCAGAGACCAAAAGAACTGTATTTTTAATTCTCTGGAGAGAATAAGGAAGTCTTTGTGCATTTGATTCTTGAACATCGTTGTTAGAATTTCTGCAGAAAAATAATGGTTCCTTTTTCCTGCTATCTGCTAAATACAAAATGTGAATTATCTAAGCACACATGAATCTTATGGAAGATGGACCTTAACAAAAGTCTGCCTAAGTCTTCTTGATAACACTGAATAACAAATCGCTTACACAGATGTGGATCAGGCTTACCAGCTGCCCTCCCAGGAAGCTGCTGTATTAGAGGTTTGAAATTGTTCAGGACAGAGGTACTGATTCTTTACAGTCTATTTTCTGAGGACCTACTGTAATATGGTTCTGATCAGATGGAGACAAGCAAACAGTTCCCTTTCCTTCAGCAGTAACAGAGGTTAAAAACTCATCCCCAAGTTCTCTGAAGAGTGTACAATATGGTACTAAACAGATAATTTCATTCTTTATCACTCAAAGGCATTTCGGCATGAACCCATTCCTACTCATGGAAAGCCTCAACTAAATACACATTCAGTCCCACTGACATGAGCTGAAGCTTGGATCTCATCACCAACCACACACATTAAGTTCCCCCACTGAACATATGCTTTCTGAATGGGGCTTCAGTCAATTCATACATCAAGATGCTGGAAACAGAAGGGCATGTTTGCTACATGAATGATGAGATAATGAAGATGCTGAAACATTACAAAAATGCCATAAGCAGAGTTTATGTCCTGAAGCAGGCGATGGTCAATGTCCCAGCACAGGTTCTGCTCCACGCTTCTCGGGACTCCTCCAGGTAAAAACACTTTCTGTAAGACCAAGCTCTTGGCTTGGTAGAAGTCTCACTCCTGGGCAAGCAATACCAACTACAGAATAAAGAACTGGCAATAAATTGGATTAATTATATTGATCAAATTTTCAACCATCCAGACCACAATTTCTCGGATAACAAAATGGCAACTTGTTAACATAGGTTTTCTTTCTTACACTTATAAAACAAAACACTCCCACCACCTCCAATTTTCAGCTAAAGCCTAATATTACAGATGAACGTCCTATCACAATGAAACATCCTGACACCTAACTGCAGGCTCCTTTAATGAAACAAACAACAACAACAAAAGGATATACTGTTCCAAGTTTTCCAATAAAAAAAGGAAAAAGCTGATTTCACCTGCAGGGAGTCAGCTACACTAATTCAAAGTATCTTAAAACTAACTAGGTCCATAGTCCTATATATCAGGTTTAAGGAAAAGAGACAAGTGAAAAAGCAACCACTGATGTGTTTGCAAAAAAATTTGGATCATACTGCTCAGGAACATCAGTTTCACCAAGAATGGAAGATGATTTGAAAAGGAGAGCTTTTGTTACTTTGCACATTTAATACACAAACTTTTAATAGGCCTAGTGTGATCCAAAACTTAACGGTTTCCTCTATCTTAAGTTCTATAAAATTAAGGTTAGTTTTACTTATTTCTTGTCTCTGGTCCAGAGCAACAGTTCACAATCAGAACAGGTCTGTTGGTCAAGGCAATTTTCACACCTTAGGACAATGACTTTGGTCTAATCAAAAGGAAATGGTACTTTCTGACATGATGAATTATCTTTTTTGACATAATAGACAGGACTGTTGCTTCTCTCTGAGCTCAATTTTTATTTCATCACCACTTTTATCAGATTAGCGCTAGTGGCGATACATCAAATGCTTAGAATTTCAGTGAAATTGTCATTACAAAGGCTTTCAAGGGTCTGCAAATTTTCTCTGGGCACAGAGCGAGACTGGGGTATGCAGGAGTCTGTCCCACATCCCCTGCTCTCCTGATTTCCCAGTGGTGATCACAGCAGACTCTATGCTTGCCATCTCATCCAGGGTACCACCCAAGGTATTTGGCATTTGTGAGTGTCACCCAGTGGGTGGCTTCATATTTTGTAGCAACTTGGAAATGTCGACAGCCAGTTAGCAGCTATGAGTTGATAATAAAACTATACATGCACACATATATGCTTCAACCATCTCTAAAGTGTTTCCATGTTAGTCGTGGAATAAAATATATAATTAGTTATATAAACAATCTATGTTTATACTAAAAGTACATCCAAAAATACATGGAAAGACACACAAACAAAACATATAACATAATTAATACTATTTTTTTCTACATGTAATCACACCGATAGTAAAAAGAAGCCACCAAATAGAAAAGTCACATACTAGGTGTTTGATGCTTTAAAAATTACATCTTGATGGTGCCTCCAGTAATTCTCCACATAACTTTACCCATTTTTCTTCTTCTCAAAAAGCCCTTCCTCTCTTCTTTTAACAATATTATAGTTTATCCAATTTCAGTACCTGGTACCAGTGAGGTGACTTTTCAGGAGCACTTTACTGATAGCTCATCTCCTACACACATGTACTGTTCTGCAAAGAACCGGAGCCAGATGATGCTGAACCAGTTTTCTGAAGCTACCATTTTAGAAACACTATGAACAACTAAGAAAAATATGGCTGCATAATTTTTAACAAAACAATATGGAACCTGATCCGATGCATTAACGGTCCGTAATGTTATTGAACAGGACTACAAGAGAGACACTTTACTTGCAGTTGCTTGTCAGACAATTACTCTCTGCTACCGTAATACTTCATGTGCATACTTCCAAGGAAGACTCATGAACGCACAGGTTCATTAAGGGAATGAGAGAATCGATTGTAAAATGGAAAAGGCCGAGTGAGGTCATATTTCAAAGAGATGAATATGGTACACTCCATTATGTTGTAATCAGCCTCTCTCTTTCATCCTACGAACTGTAATAGTCTATCCTAATTTTCAAGGAAAAAAAAAAATTCGCACTGCCTGCATCGTACCTTCATCCCAAATACAGTGAGGAATTCAAATGTGCTGCAGGCAGTTTCCATTTACCATGGTCTTTGGAGCAGACGGTATTGATGTTGCTGACCATTTTTCTCCTTAATAAGAAAAACATTCAAATGCTACTAATATTGCTGCCTTGGCAAACCACATTTTATAGATGGGACTTGCCCCGTACATGACACATAGAACATCAATCAAGGCTGAATTTTATTTCAATTTATTATGGTTGCTGTCTAAATGAAAAAATGCTTATATCGTTAAAATGTCTTACAATATAAATGTGCAAATGATGTAATCACCCATTTTGTGAGAAAATTCTGACTTTGATTAAAAATATCTACAGTTGAATTTCTAAATATTTAGTAAATGTGAAACAAAAAAAACCACAAGCACATTAAGAAATCACAGTAATTGGTATCTGGTGTAACATCACGGTTTTATGCTTGATAGCTTTTATCTTTAGAAGATGAGTTTATAAGGTATTCTTTTAAAATGGTAAGAGCTGCCTTTTTGTTCAAATCATCAAGAATAAATTACTTCAATCTTGACTTCATTCAAGACCTCACATGTGGGGTTTTTTCAAGTTATCATTTATCACAGTTCTTTGCTTGCTATAGCCAGCTGTCTCCATACTGAACCCGGCGGCCTGCAAAAGCCCTGCAAGCCTTCCCAGATACACACCCCTGGACACCACATGATTACCAAGGGGCAGAAAGCAGCACCTTATAAGAAGAGAGACAGTACTCAGTTTTGTCATTGATTGGAATTCACAAACCTGTCACAGCTATCGAGACAGAATTTAACACTTGGCAGAGTCCCACTGGCACATGCCGCATCCAATGTCCCCAGGAGCTGGCTGGGATGCTGGCTCTCCCAGCTGCTGCCTCCAGCACGGCACAAAGCAACACACCCAACATCATGTCTCTGCTGCAGAGAGCACTGCAGATCATCAGGTCAACCCAACGTCATTGAAAACTCATTAAACTGTCATTTTCTCTCTGTATTATTAGCATACGGTTATTATATAAACACAATACTTCCCCACTTACGAACAGCCAGCTCTTTCTGCTGTGTTTATTTGACAACACTCGAAAGTCCAGAGCCTACATGTACTGCAATGCATCAAAAAATGATAAATGGTTAGAGAAGTTCACAAGCACATAGCAGACCAGAAACAAAATCCAAACAGTTTCTACTAGAAAATGAGAGCACAGATTGGTAGGCAACTGATTCTCCCCTTCTACTCTGACCCCACCTGGAGTACTGTGGGCAGCTCCAGGGCCCCCAACAGAAGCAGGAGGATAAGGGGGCTGGAGCACCTCTCCTGTAATGACAGGCTGAGACAGTTGAGGTTGTTCAGCCTGGAGAAGACAAGGCTCCACAGAGACCTTAGAGCACCTTCCAGCACGTAAAGGTGGCCCACAAGAGAGATGGAGAGGGACTTTTTACAGGGACATGTGGTGACAGGACAAAGGGTGATGACATTAAACTGAAAGAAGGCAGATTCATATTAGAGGAAGATATTCTTTACTGTGAGGATGGTGAGGCACTGGAACTGGTTGCCCAGAGATGTTGTGGATGCCCCATCCCTGGCAGTGTTTAAGACCAGGCTGGAGCGGGCTTTGAGCAGTGTGATCTAACAGAAGGCATCCCTGCCCATGGCAGGGGAGTTGGGACCAAATGATCTTTCAGGTCCCTTCTAATCCAAACCATTCTATGATTCCATGTTTTCCTTACTTGGACAAAAAGTATCTAAACCAGAGTTTGGATCCAACGAGCAAAAGACTGAACTGCAAAAGCTGTAGCTTAGCATGTATTGGAAACCATGACAAGATGTGATAGACAAATGGGTAGTACAGCTACACACTGCTCATGTACAAGTCCCAGCATCTTTCATGAGAGGGAAACTTCTTGAAGGTTTTTGCCTTGCACTGAATTTTATCATAGCCAACAACTGAGGAGCAATTTCAACTTGGCCTTTAAAGGGAAAAAAAAAAAAGAATAAATAACTGTAAATGAAGGAAGTGTACGAAAGCTACATGACAGATAAGTGGACTTTTATAACACTGCATATTGTAAAGTTTGCCAGAATGTATTGAAAGAAGAGTCAGTGTCCCGGTTAAATCACATCCTGCTGCAGCTGTCCAACTTTATAGCTAAAAAACTCACATTAATTCCATTAAACAATTACAGAAGGAAATCCAAAATATTATTAAAAGTATGTTGGCTTTGTACTATCTTTCTTTCAGATTTAATAATAGATAAAATACTCTGAACTTCAAAGAGTGATTTTTTTTTTGTGGATATTCACACCCTGGAGGCCACAAAGCAGTTGTCCTATGGAAATCCTACAAAAACTAAACTTTACTGTACATTTCTGACAGACATTTTAGACAAGAAAGGAAGGATATTTTAGCATTTATGGAGCTGGCCTGACATTTAGGGGATCTCAATTTAATTTCCTTGTCTGCCAGACTTCCTTCATAATCCCAGACAAAGTAAATCATTTTCCTTTCCCTAGTTTCTCATCTTCAAAATGGAGAAGACTATTAAAGTACTTGAATCATGCAAGTCTTAAAAGACAAAAATTTTTCTTCTCCATTTTTATTTTTTCCATGGTTAGAAATTTACCTGAAAGCTCAATCTTCCAAAGGCTCCAACTGTATGCTGTTTTGTTCTCGAAATCAACAAAACCCACTATTTATAAGTAACACGCTTTGTGTGTTGCAGATCTTTGTCATTGGAGAGCTTTCCTTTTTAAAATGCCTGCTCTGTGATAAGAAAAGATATTGAAGAATGAACACTGGGAAAGTTAATAAACAAAATGCATTCATGGCCCATTACTTCAAATAACTTTACTACATAAATAGTCCACTCATCAAATAATGGCCTCAATTAACATTTAATTCTCAGACAATGCATTTGTAATGTACCACAGGGATTAAAACTTCTGCATGAATATCACTATTCTAGAAGTGCCACTACTTACAAGAGAAGTACTGACATATTTTCCACTTGATTAAAAACAGTTTCTAGTCTTTCCTCACCCTGCTTCTCTACTAGGCCTCCTTGTCCTAGAAGGATCAAAAGAAAAGATACTCTGCTCTAAGTAGGAGCTCCCAATCTGCTGGCTGATGATGACCATCAGCCTTGTTTTTAAAATCCATAAGCACACTAGTGCAGCATTACCACAGAGGAGAAAACTAAGTGGTCCCTGTGATTTCGTTAAGAAAGCAAGTGATGAGAATTCCCTCATGTAAGTGCATGCTTCAATCCTTTTTACAACAAGGTAGAACAAAGCAAGTTTTTCACATCACAGAATATTCTGAGTTGGAAAGGACCCACAAGGATCATAGAGTCCAACTCCTGGCCCAGCACAGGACACCCCAAGAATCACACCATGTGCCCGAGAGTATTGTCCAAACCCTTGTCAAACTCTGTCAGGCTGGTGCTGTGACCTGGTGAGCCTGTTCCAGTGCCCAACCATCCTCTGGGTGAAAAACCTTTTTCTAATATCCAACCTAAACCTCCCGTGACACAACTTCAGGACATTCCCACAGGTCTGATCACTGGTCACCACAGAGATCAGTGTCAAAATAATCTGGCCACATCAGAAAAATAAACAAACAAACAAAAAAAACCCACCAAAAAACATTAGCACTGCTACTGCCAAGAACATGAGGACAAGACCAAGGCAACACTGGAAGAGCCTGACATTATGTGGACATTCTGACAGTGACAAGCACTACAAGAACTGCTGGAACCCTTGCTACTTGGTATATCTAAATGTCCTGTGAAAGACCTCCCCTCACTCAGCCATCTTTGTAATATGTGGTTGCTTTTATCCTGCAACACAATGACTGAGCATTGATGAGATGATAACTAAGTCAATTACTCGAACACCAACAAAACACATTCTAACAATGACTGCCACATTCATGGTGTCATTTTAGAAACTGACTCCAGTACATTCAGATTTTTTTTTGTGTTCTATGGGTTTGACCTGAATCTTAATGAAATTAACTGCTAGAAGAAACCAAGCCAGTATAAACCAGCTTTCAAGGCACGATGCAAAATCTGCTGAAAAAAACCCAGATGCTTCACCTAGAAGTCAGAAAGGAGGAAGGCCGGAAAACTCCTGGAAATCTAAAATGGACCTCATTGCGCTTTGATGGTGACGCAATGGAATAAATTTTAAAAAATATTAAGAGTTAACCAAAGACAGATCTAAATATAAAAGCCTGCCAAGACCCATTATTCTCAAAACGTGCTTTAGGTCATGTTAGGACTTCTGTCTGTGGGTTCATCTAAGGCATGAAAAAAATACAATTCAATGAAAATGAAATATCCAAAAAAATAAAAGTGCTTCTCAGCTATTATTTTCCTCACAAGTATTGTCTTATTTTAAATTTATTGCTAATAGAGTATGTTAGCAGTTGTCCTTAATAAGCTCTGCATACATCCAAGAAAACTGCATACACTGACAAAGATGCTTCTAGTTTTGCACAACACATGGCTTTTTTTATACGGTATGTTCTCTCTTGAAAACTACTCCCTCACAAAATGAAAATTCAGCAGAAACTCTAATAGCTTTCATATTTCAGTCTAATAGGTAGCATGGCATTGCACTGCCACCCACCTTTGCTACAATATTGCACAGCACATTTAACAGACATTTGCTTCCTTCACTCAGTCCTTATGTGCAGCTTCTGCAGGACCTTAGTATTAACATTAACAGAGTCTATGAGCATAAAGCACATTTATGAACACCTGCTAGAACATTTTATTTGCCTTAAGAGTTTTATTATAACTGTTAAATTTTCTTGCCATGCTTTATGGGCCAAATCCTGGTCCAGTTTTAGCCTCAACTCCCATTGACTTCAACAGCAAGCAGGTTTGATTGTACGTGGGTTTCCATACCAATTCGATACAGCTTTAAAGAAGACGGGATGGATCACTGGTAAGCACAACACTGGATAGAAAAACCCAGCACTTAGCAGCTCTAAACATCCCCTGAACCCAGCCTTCAAATGCAATTAAAACCAATAAACAAACCCCACAGTCACAAGTCTGTAACCTCCACATTGCATTACAAAACCCGACTGACTCTGAGGCTAGAAGTACAAGGTATGCAGGTATCTCCCCCACAAATGGCTTGGCGGGATGTACTACCACCAACTGCTCCCTCTCAGATCACTCACTGGTGCTCCTATCACCAAAATTTGGTTCTCTGTATTAAAGCCATCAAAGGCCAGAATCCGGCCACACCAGCGTTGGCCTCCTCCTCTGACACATCCAGACAGTCAGAGGCCTCTTCAACAAATCAAGATAGGCTGGAACAAGCCATGCAGAGCCAGAAGCTGTAGCTGATAAACAACAGTCCAAGGAAGATGTTGCAGAACAAACCATGCCAGGAGTCTGACTGTTCTGAAGATGTCGTCTACAACTGTTCTTCTTTGCCAGAGTTTTAGCTCCTTACTGGAGATGTTCCTAACACCTCTGTGAGGCTGAATGTGACTATATAGAAGCAACACAGCTCCTCACATCTTAGAGAGAGAGAATAACAGAGGACTCCAGGAAGTCTACACAGAACTCCTCTAAGAAAATTTAACTTCATTTGAAATATGTAAGAGTTTACTTTGACCATCGCTATTAAAAGTCCAAAAATAGTAAGAGAGACAGCTAGCAAAGAATAGGCAATACGGCAATGCCACATCTGTTTCACAATAGCTTGACAGTAAATGCTTGATTCAAAGCATACTATTAAGCCCCCCAAAATTCAAGCAATTATAAAAATGAAATTATAGACACAATGATGAATGACGACAAATGAAATGTTAACAGATCTAGCATCATACAAAAAAAATATTGATTTTCTCTGATTACTACTTAGGTGATCAGAGTGTATGAGGTCCTAGTTGCCTGCTTGCTCTAGATTTTATTAATGCTCCAATATCAGACACCCAATTTGGAAATCAATGCTTACTTCATCATTTTTCTCTGAAGGATCCTATTATTCACAATTGATTTAACAGAAATGAAAGGCTTACCATTAACAAGACCCAGCTGCTGACACTTCTTAGATGAATTATTGAACTTCTAAAAGTGAATTAACTTAACCATCACCAAGACTTATTGTCTGATGTTTCTCATTCCAAAGTCAGGGTATTTATATTTACAGAACCAAGTAGTAGAAAGTAGCTCCTTTGCCACCTCCTCCAACACCATACACACCAAATAAAATTAAGTTTTGTAAAGACAAAAATATGGGTTATGCACCAGATTCAGTCAGTTGGAGCTTAGTCTCTAACTGCCTTTTGACACCCTGAATCTTCATTTATTTCTAAAACTCATAGGTCATTTCAAGGTTCAGAAAGAGGAAATCCAATTTATGGCAAGTTACATCTTCTGTCAATGAGATTACTACAGTCAAAGATCCCTAGGGCTGACCATGCCCTGCCAGAAAGCCTACAGGAGACTATTATTAATTCCCTTTACGTACAAAATGAAGATCCACCTTATGAATTAAGATAAAAGTAACAAATATTACGCTATTGCAAGTAGAAGCGGTAGTACAAGTCCGCAAAAGCAGTGTAAATGCACAAAGCAGAAAGGCTGTGTTTAAAACTTGCCATCTGAGCAAAGGCGCTATCTCTGCTCAGAACATAAATTCATCATTTTCCAGTCTAAGGAAGGACTATTCATCACCCAAGGTGAATACACTTCCCCAAATAAGAGCTTTTGCTCTGCAGGATCACCCAAGGAGAATTCACTTCCCCAAATAAGAGCTTTTGCTCTGCAGGATCAAAAGTTCAGTACCAAAAAAGAGAAGGCTTGGAAGGGCAGATGATCACACCAGCCTCTATAGTAATCCTACGAATTACTAACTTCATCCCCAAACAGTATCCAATTCCCAAGCAGGTACACTGCTAATAATGCTCTTCACGAGCCATCCTTGAGAAGTGGCAGTAACAATCCTGAGTGCCAGTAGGCTGCCCAGCTGCACTGATCTACAAACACATTACTGTCAAGAGCACAGAGCTGTGCTAGGCAATATGCTATCCTTCAGCCACGGACAGTAGGACCACAGCTGCCTGGTGACACAGCCAGAACAACTGCTCAGCTGTCAAAACTAGTGAACATTTCAGGTCTTAGAAGACTTTTTGCTAATCTGTACTACCTGGCTGAATACGCCTTCAAAATGCTAGAATGGCAACTGCTTTCTCCTCTAGCATTCATCATAATTGCAGAGGTCAGCTTGATTACACTTACCTCTGAAACTGCTTTGAAGACTTCAGCACAAGACCAAGTTGCATCAGACTCCAGATGCAACACATTCGGGAAATCGTCTGGATTTATAACACAATTTTTTGCTTCCCTTTTATTGTGAAATGGTGAGATAACAGACCTGTTCTATCCTTTTCACACAAGCTGAAAGTCAACAACTGTCCAAAATCACTAGAGCCTCCTCTCAAAACCCTCAATGGATTTGAGTGCTTTCACACTGCTGGAGGCAAAACACCTGGGCCTTTTTTACCAGGGTTAGTATCTGAGGAAGACAGTCTTGGAGCAAACCAATCACTTCTTGAATACTGTATTTCCCCTTCCCAACCCCCTCCATCTTTTTAACCCCTATCTTACTGGAACTAACCTTCAAATTCTACTTTGGACACTGCACAAACACTTCAAAAATTAAGAAAAATGGGAAGGGAAGAAGCCTGACAGATAGAGCCTCCAAGCTTATAAATCTAACTACATTAGGAAAACTGGCCAAAATCATGAAATTATGATTATTTTTAAAATATTTAGGTTCCGAAAACTTTCGATCTGCCTCTTCTCTACAGAATAACACTTTTGAAATGGAGGCTGGCCGGCCATAACTGAAAGCTGGTTAAATTTGATATCTGCATAAAACATATCTCAGCAAGTAGGTTATAACAACCTTTTTAAAAAAAAACATGGACCTTGGCAGATTTCCTGCTTTTCTTACACTCATTTCTTCCAGTACTTCCCACATTGTGAAATAACTCTTAATGCTATAAAGACAGTGCAGACCGTAAAAATTGGTCCTAGTGGTTCCAATGGGAGTAGCGTGGTCAGAATTTGGCATTCAACAAAGTTTCCATTTCTACATAGGTTTCATTTATTTTTCAGTTTAAAAATAAGACCATATTTTGGCATGTAACTAGAACTGCTTCTGCAACTCAAAAGAAATAACACTGCTGGCAAGCCTCAAAGCTGTTCCAAGACAAAAACTGTGTTGGCAGAACTTTTCCTAAAAGTTCTTTTTGACTAGAGGCAGAATTCAACACCAGCATAAATGGAGAAACTTCAGTGAAAACAGTTACGTTACACATTAAGTTTATATAATGCAAATATATTTAGCTGACATGGAATTTAAATTCTGTTGAACCAATTCCGTTTACCTTCTACACGTACATAATAACTTAGCACCAAATTCTATAATCATTCTTCTGTGAATACTGTTTTTCCTCCTACATAAATGGTACTGTGCTATTTACAAAGTACCACAATCATGCCACACATTTTTTTAACATAAGAGTTATCCAATTAGGATATGGTGAAATTAAAGCTGCAAGATCTATATTCCTGCATCAATTACAGGCACAGAAGAAAATAACATAAATCTGACATTTCACAACTTCTGAGGGTTTGATTTTGCAACCTACTTTCTAAAATACCTTTTTTGCACGTCATACCCAAGGGTTTTTTTAGAGCGTGAATACAGTTAACCAATGTGCAGCAGTGCTTCACCAACACAGATCACAGCAAGATTTGACTCTCAACTTCACTATAGCACAGACAACAACGAAAGCATTCCAATACCTAGACAAAGATGCCCGTGCCCTTGGATATCCAAGATGAGCTGGATGATGGATGGGACAAAGTACTTACAAGAAAACTGCACTATTTTAGATCAGCTGTTGAAAAAAACTGAATTGAGTTCTTCTCACCAGAGAGAGGAAGAAAGTTACATGACAGTGGTATCAGGCTGCTGAGGTAAGCTCTGGGTTTGAGGAAAGGGTCACAGTAAGGCCCTCTGTTTTACCTCCTGCCTGGGAGATGCAGATTGTTCTGGCTGTGACCACAGAGTGGGCAACAGCAGCATTAAATCAGACTTCAGCAGATAAGTGGAAGCATGGTAACTAAAACTTAGCACTTTGCAAAGGCTACTGTTCTTTCCCTCTTCATTGGTTGTGTGATCCCAGCTTTGCAAAGCTCACAATTTTGTCAAGGTGATCCCTTTTTCCTAAGGGACAAAGGTTAGAAAAGATAACCTGATTTTTAAATTTCCGTATCTTAACAGATTTCAACACATTTCAATTTCATTGATTTAGAAAAGAAAGGATAATTTTCATTGTTCGAGAATTATCATCTTCCCAAATATTGAGATCTGCTACAAACAAAGGAGGGGAGAGATCTCCTTGAAGAAAAAGCAATACAAAGCTTAAATATGTGGGTATTTCTAAAGCCAAGTTCTAAGCACAGCTTGCTTACCCTACCCTAAATACAGCTGACTTAACTCTACAGTTGGTTGAGTATCGCATTGAAAATCTTTGGTGTTTTGCCTCTTTTTGTCAAACTGTGCTTTTTTTTTACATTTTGTTATACTGTCATTGAAGAAAAAAAAGACAAAGAAATGTAGACTGAATTTATTTACCTTCAGATTCTTAAGAATTTGTATCCAGTGTACCACAATTCATGAACTGCTTCAAATAATTCAACTAAGCACATGGAGCAGAGGACCTTTAAAGGTCCCTTCCAACCCAAACTATCCTATGATTCACAACACTTGATCGTAAAAGTGGCTCTGCCTACACGTAAGGTATCTTTTCAATAAAATATACCACTTTAGATGTCCATTGACTTAAAACAATTCAACAAATAAAAAGAAAGATAAGAGGTGATGCTTATGTTCAGACACAAATCAATGCAGCTACTTTGACCACCAATATAATTAATACAATGACCAGATAAGTAGAGTTAGAACTCCAAATAAACTTAATATGCAGTCACTTTAGGTCTGAAATTCCAACTAGCACTCTCATTGAGAATAAATTACAAAAAATTTTCAGTGTAGTGTGCCTAAGAATTGGTGTCACAAAAATCATCAGATCTTCAGAAATTTAAGGCCAATTTGCCACCAAGTATAGGAAAACACATTAATCATCTTTTTATTTCCACTGTAGAAATAATGTACTACAGGTGTTTCAGAAAGACTTTGTTTTTCGATAATAAGTGGTCTCTTTCTTTCCATACATTACCAAGTCTAACAGAGGCACGTTTTTATTTAGGCTAAATCACGCCTTATGGGACACACTTAGGAGGAGGAAAGGAGGACATGCAACTGGCATTTGAGACATATTGCCAGTGCAAAGCTGCCAAAAGCACACAGCAGGGAGCATGTTTTGGCTATCATGAGCAGAATAAGCATGCACTCCTTAACCACTGCCAGCTGGCACTTGTTTCCAAATACAGAATGCTCACTAGGCAGTTTGGAGACTGGACATACTCCTAACCTTAACTGTGCTCCCATAAAAACGCGATGCTGAGATACCTCATTAACCATGCCTGTCTCCTAGCTGACTGCCAAATGAGGAAGACTGAATGACACAGAAAAAGGATACATTTCTCCCTACGCACAAAAAAGTACTTCAAGTATATCCTAACATACTCTAGTGCTTACAGCAAAAGAGAGATTTTAAGAGTGTTGGAAGAAAATTCTGCCAGCACCTCAAAAAGCAGAAACACTGTCACTCTCTCTTGTGCATAGATAGAAAAAGTGAGATCCAGAGACCCAGAGTACCAAGAAAACATAGCAATGCATAGAAAGAGTGGCTGGCACTGTGATTATAAACTAAACTATCATGTTCAATACTACCTCTAGCACTCCTTACAACAGACGATCCGTGCTTTATGTGCTGGGGCAGATTTGTGGGTAGAAGATTAATGTCCCCCTCCATCTGTTAATGACTATATAGGTCCCCTGGGCTTTGCACCAAGGGTACTTTGCCCTTAGGATGAAACAGGAAATGGGAATTTGTGTTTGTTACTACATGCGCTTACTATTTCCAGCAACACTACCAATTGCTAGATGTGTATTATTTCAACTTTATCTACCAAAAACATATTTTATCAGGGTAGTTCAACTGTGATTCCAAGTAGATTTTCAAAGAGATCAGTTAAAAGGAGAACAAACCAACAGGGGGGCACTTTTCACTTTCAAAGTGCTTTCCTGACACACACAGCCGGCATTGGTATTTGCCCTGTAAGTGCTCTATTCATTACCTTTTCACTACAGTTTCAAAGTGATTCCACTTTTTGGATTTCCCTTTCTCTGCCACTGATAGCCTGCTGTCATGGACCAAGCAACTCGGAAGGAAGAAATGTACCAGAGACTGCCATGCAAAGAAGAGGGCACTAATTAAAGTCTTCATTTCCTTCAGGGGGTTCTGTGAGTGGATTTTAACTTACCCCTGTTAACTGTACCTTTGCTCCTGAGAACTGGAGGCAAGTCAGAGGGAGCTTGACACCAGCATAGTCTTCATGGACCTAAGCCAATTTGATATCCTGGAAGAACACAGGGAAAGAGCAGTTACAAAGTGACGTTCTGAAGGAATGAAGCAAACAGTCACCAGCAGAACAATGACACTCGGGGCAAAATCAGAGAACATCTTAATGGTATCTCCAATATCCACAAATGAGAAATCAAAACCAGAGTGTTGCTTCTCTAAAGTCTCTGAATGTGGTGTCTCAGGTTCATTACATGCTTCCTTTCTTCCTTTTCAGGAAGTCAGTATTGCAATACTGACCTCAATTCCATCTCAAGGAAGCAACAGTTGTCCCTGCCAAAATTCCCAGTGAGCACTCAAGGGAATTCCAGGGCCAGTCAACCACGTTTACATTAACACCAAGCATATTCAATTAACTTCTCCCAGTTTATTCAGCTTAACTTTGGAAAAAGCTGGAACATCTTTGCAGTTGAACCATCAACACAAGAAAATTCTACCCTCTTTTTAAAAAAAGAGAAATGTGATTTCAGTACACGACTTCTACCAATCCTTTTGATCCAAGTGGGCACTGTTTCTGTTACCCCATTCCTGCCCAACAAGAAAAGCAGGACAAGACAGTAGCCAGGAGGGGACAAGAAAAAAAAATGAAAAAGGAATTGCTCCATACTGTCCTTCATCTTCAGCAGAGAATTTCCTGGTCTCAAACGCCACCAGAGTGAAGAAACTGCAGCCACAAAAGACCACTTTTTCCCTCTACATCAGCAGCACTACAAAACAATGAGTGTTGAACTAACAAAGTGCTCTGCCTGTCTAGGCCTTAATACTCATAATATTACTCTGAAAACACTTCTCTACTGGCTTCCCAAATAAGGAAATACTCTAAATCAAAGATACACACTTAATGTTGTTAAAAATAATCGTAAAACCCAACCAAAAAAACCCAGCCTGATTTGTATATATTTTGTTTCCATATCACAATCTTGTTAGAATCAACAGAGCTGCTCCCAGATTTCTCATCTGAATCTAGTGATATTTGGCCATCTTCTTATGCTTCCTCAACAAGGCATGCATTTCACCTTTCATTTGAAAATTAAAGAAATCATCTCTTCTTTTAATCTGTGTACAGTGCAGGAAAACACATTCTGAGTATGATTGAAATACACAGAGCAGGTGAAAGGGATTCAAATGTGCTAATATCTCCTGATTAAGTCATTCTCAGGTCCTTTTGGAAGTCTGACTTAGAGCTGAAAAGCTTGACGCTCAATGCTAAAAAAATAATAAAAAACATACAGTTAAGAATATTAAAGACAAAAGCAGGACTCAAGGAAGGTAAGGGACAGAGCAAAGAGCTGCGGTCTCCCTTCCCTGTAGGGAGAGTACAAGATAGCACAAGATAGCGTATCTCCTGACTGATACTCCTTTGAGCAACAGCTTGCTTTCCTTAATGTGCCTCCTCAATTGCCATCCTGTGGCCTGCACAGGTAGGCAGCCCCCGGAGAGAAAAGCCACTGAAGTCCGTGCATCTTACAGAGCACTGACTGCAATCATTCAAGCTTTTATACAAGCCCCTTGTACCTCTGCAGAAAGGCCACACTCAATCTGGCCTCCAGAGAAAATACAGCAGCCTAGATTGATAACAGCTACTTACACTGCTGCTGATTAGACATACTGTCTCCGACAGTCTTTCTCAAAAGCTGAACAAGAGTCTTAACTTTTAAGCCTGAACCACTGCTAGCATATCTAACTCAAGTACTGGTAAAACACATTTAATGTCAATTGCAAAAAAACCCCAAACATATCTGTTTGGGTGAAGAGCAGGGGAGTTACTGTTGCTTATTTGTGGAGAAGAAGAGAGGAATGTATCATGTCTGCACACATATATAAACAGAAGTGTGTCTCACACGTCGGTACAGGGTAACAAATACAACTTTCCACTTTGAACATATAGACATCAATATATCAATTTCATGTTATTTCTGTGAGATACCTTTGGAATGAATAACACTGGCAGGATTACAATTCATGTAACACAGATTATTCGGTCATCACTAACTCAAGGACAAATTGAAGTCTGAAGCCAAATCCATGGGGATTTCTGGTGACATCACTAAGACCTCACACAGATGCTAGAGACAAGTAGCGCTGGTATTTTGCCCATCTTTGCACCAAGTTAGTTCTGAGAAATGACTCAAAAAACAAATGGTCAAACGTGATGCCATAACCAACAACAGTGAGCAACTCCATCAACAGAGAGTACTCTCATCACAGCAGGAACAAAGGACATGTCAACAGTCAATCTCAGAGAGCTTCGGTAGCCACTCTGTCAGAAAAAAAAAGACAGGCAACAAAACAAACACTTATTTTTTATCAAAGTGCAAGAGTAGTTTCAAATTATGTGTTATATACCTTCCCAGGTTTGTAAAGAACTCACCAACAGTACCCACAGCCAAGTCCAGCAAAGACTACCACTTGATATGCGTCACATTTGTCAGAGCTATTCTCAACACACAACAGCAAGACTGTGACTAGTCAATGCAGCAGCACTGTGCTGAAGCACTTTGCCTGACAGTTTAAACTTGTTCCTTTGCACATGCTCTTTATCCGTTTTTATTCTACATTATCTTGGCCATGAGTACGTCACAAAGGGCTCCTCTGATCCCACAAACAACTTTCCTCCTAAGAACATAATTTAAAGGACTATTTATCCTAAGTCTTACAATACTACTTTCTCTGCGGGAAATCTTACAGAATCAGAATAATTTAGGCTGAAAAGGACCTCTAGAGGCCACGTCCTCCAATTCCCAGTCAAAGCAGTGCTGATTTCAAAGTCAGAACAAGTTGTTCAGAGTCTTGTCTGGTCAAGTTTCTAAATCCCCAAGGTCAAATCTTGCAACATCAACAGACCTCAGGTCAGAGTTCAACCATTCCGATTGTTAATTTTTTTTCCTTATGCCCAGCCAGAATGTCTCAATTTCTATATGTGACACCTGCACCTCATCCTTCCTCTGTACACCTCAGAGAAGAGCACTGCTCTCTGTTCCAAAACAGCCTATTAGGAAATGGAAGGCAACAATTCACCTTCATCTCCTAAATCTCCAGGCCGGGCAAACCCAGATCCCTCACTGTCTCCCTGTATGCCATGTACTCCAGACACCAACTGAAACAAGGTGGCTGCTCCAAGTTAAAACTCTTTAAATTATTTATGAAAATGTAACAAAGCCTTTCACATACTTCACTTTGATCATACAGCATTGCTTTACAAGTCCCCTGACACAGACAGGACCATTGGAACCTCACTTTCTGATCCCACAGAAAGTTCTGAGGACAACCTCACAGGAGCAGCATAAAGGATTCGACAAGATAATGCACTGAGTGGCATCTCAGATCACCTAAACACTCTGGAACAGCACTTTTTTCAGAGTATAAACAAAAAAATCAACATTTAAAGAAAGTTTAATGTGGTTTAGAATGTAGCTACACAGTTTCCTGCAGTTGACCCCAGAAAAATAAAAGACATGTGATGTGTAACTTCCTTTGACTTTTCTTTGAACTCTAGATAGAAAGCTTTAAAAAGCAGAATTTTTTTTTATTAATTACTTTTAAAATTTTTTGTTAAAATTTCCAAATAGTACCTAATGCTAAAATATTTGCCCAATTCCATGGGTTAGAACACACTCTTTCAAAGAAAAACAGTTTCGAATCATTATTTCGAGATAGGGTGCACTGCATCACTTTGATGAAACGAGCAGTACCTGCCCCTCACTTGACAGTGTTAATTCCAAAGCACTTGCAGAGAATCTAGACATAGGTCAAAACAGATACAAGAAGAAGGATATGCACGAAAAAGAAGATCTGTTACCTTCACTGAGCTACTGAGAGCACACTTCCCTGTACGGCAGCACAAAGCATGCCCTCACAGGGGGTCAGTCAGGTTTCATTCAGAGACCCAAGGAATTCAGCCTTCTATACAACTTCATAGGATGTTCCTCATATGCAAGAATGGGTTTAATAAAGATTTTATTTATTATTTATTTAAAGCTTGTCTGCTATTACTTTGCTACATATTGCTGCCACAGGGAGAAGCTTCTCATATCTGCCTAGGTAAGACCCAAAACTTCTAGAATCACGACTGCCAAATGCTCCAACAATTAGCAGCCCCAGACCTTAAGATTAAGCTGTGCAAGTTCAAAACCTGTCCCCTTAGCAGATGCAGCAGTTCCACCCAAGAACACAATACGTATTAACATTGAAAAATAGACATGGAACTATTTATACACACAAACACACCTGTACATTCATCTGTGCATACTGTTAGCAGAATTGTGCATATTACACACATACTCCATACTGCACACATAACCTTCAGCAATTTAAGAACAGCAGCAAACACCAGAGTCTGCAATACTCTGCTTTCATGAGAGAAAAGCCACGGCAAACACATCAGAGCTGCTGCATGGTGATGGCACCTCTTCAGTGAGCCTGCTGCAACCCTGGAATAGCACGAGCACCCAGCACCACGGTGCCCTCCTCCAACTCCCCACACGGGACAAGTTGTAGCACTGCATGAGAAGTAAAAGAGAAATTAATGCCCCTCCAGAGAGAGGCCCCTCTCTTGCACCCTGCACAAACACACACATCGGCACAGGACTCAACTCGCGTCTGAAGCTTTACACATGACCTGGAAAGGTTTTGCCATCACTTGTCTAACAAAAAGAACAAAACCCATTCTATGTGCAAAGCTTTTTAATGCCTCCAAGACTGGCACTTTTACGTCTCCAGTAAAAGTTTGGGGCTTTTTCCCCTCTTCATCCTATCCTCTCCATTTAGCTTGCATAGAGACCACCTCCAGAGTGCCATGCTAATTAGCAACAGCTTGCACTCTGTATTAAAACTAAAAATAACCCCCAAAAAAATCTAGGGAAAAGAAAAACTGAATGAGCTCATATGCATTTCATCATTTCAGTAATATTGGTGTATTTTAATTATACTTAAATAATTTTAATTCTGATCTGAGCAGCAGACTAGCTATAATTGCTGAAAAATAGCTATGAATTAGACATGAGATATGGTAGAGTCTGTTGCCCTACAGACTTGCTATAAAGTGCTACAAAAATATATAAGGCTGTAACCAAAACTAACAATAATAAGCTCACTGTGTGGATAAAACAAAGAGGTGAACAGTAGAGAAATGTTCAGCTGGTATAGCAAATAAATCCAAAACCTACAAAGTATTACTCCAACAAACTAAATAAATATTTAATAAATGAAGTTCTTTTCACTTTCACAAACATGAGTAGGTCCTAAAAATAAGAAAAAAACACATTCCTTATACGTAAATGTCTGTTCTATAAATTTTCTATATTTTCCTCTATTTCATTTGGCTTTTTCACAATGGGCCTAATTCTGTTTTCTTATGTCTGTACTTCCTATATGTTCAGCACTTACTAATCTATCTACCTTGAATACAAACTAAACTATAGATTACAGAAAAAGAGAATTTCAATGACTCTTCCAGTCTTAAAGATTTCCCAGTACTGTAGCAAACAGAATACTGCACATTGGTTTGAGTGAGGGAAATATGATTTAACTGATGTTTCATCAGTGTCTTGGGAGTCAAAGATCGTCTCCTATAATATTGAATATTTAATTAGAACACAACCTACAAATAAGAAAATATTGGACATAATTTTTCCCAGTATCTTGCCTAAGCTTTAACAATAGTTTGCACTTACAATATTCATTGCAGTAGACTCCATTATTATAATTAAGATCAGCTAAGCTGTTTTAAGGAATTTCAATAGCTACTGTCTCCTCCTAATAGATAAAAAAGAGAGAGTCAATGATATTGAAAAACAACAGATTTAATGCAGATAATTTACAGAGTTCAATACTACAAAATATTACTGAAACAACAGGTTATTAAACCAGGCAAGATATTAAAGCCTCATGCATAAAGTAACCCCTAGCTGAGAAGGATTAGAAAAACTTCCACCACTACAGAAAGCACGCTGTAACTGCTCATAACAGCTGGATGACAATGGCTGGACTCTGTATTGTATCCCATTGAGGAGTGGCAGCTTTTTAAATCATTGTTTGTATCACTTACTAGGAGAATCCCACCCTGGGGTGCAAAGTAATGGAAAACTAATCTTTGTCTTGAAAATACCTGTATTTCTTGTGTGAAACACCAGTATTACCACAGTTCCGGTTGAACCTGCTTGCAGCTCTGATTTTACATGTGTAAATCCACGGAAGTCAACAGGAACTTAGTTTATGCTACCTACCCACCATATCCACATCGACAGAAGTGTGAAAATGGATGATCCCTTTCAGGCACACCTGGCTCAAACTCCTACTGTACACACTTACAGACACTCACAGTGAGGAATTTGCTGCAATAATTCGTTTATTTCTACAGAAATGTGGATATGTGAGAACACTGAGCATTCTACACCTCGCCCACCATAGAGACCCACTACCCCCAAAAGCAAGCTCTGTCAATAAATCCCTTTTACTACTAACATAGACAAAATTACCTCAGCAGAAAATGAAAAAGCAGTCCTTGGTGGTGCCACTCTTTCCACCTGGAGAGAACCCAATTTTCATGCATAACAGAGACACTTTACCTTACTGCTATTAGGGTGAATTAGCAGTAAAATTCAAGAGGACTGCAAGACCTCTGCAAGAAGGTGCAAAAGAGATGCAAAGTTCCCCAAAGTGCAACCATCTGCGGTGGAGCCACTTTGCATTCTTCACAAGCACACTTAGTCACACATAATGACAACCCAGGTTGAGGCACTCTCATTTACTAACACTGTGACACTACTATACAAGGACAAATCCTGCAACCCTTCATCTAGCAAAGCATATTTCGCTGGAAGCTGACCCACATAAAAAGCTGAGGATCAACCTTCTCTGATCATTAAAACAGACACAGACAGATGCTGACACATCAAGCTCTTACCCAGAGCTTGGTTCATAAAGGAATGATTTAATTAATATTTTAAATCAAAACCAACTTTCTTGGTTAAAAAACAAAGCACACGCTAACTCCTGATGCTCTTATTTTTTGAGCAATGTTTTTTTATTCAGTTTTGCTTCCAACTCTTCCCAAATGACATAACCAGAACTGCAAACAAGTGATGTCCACATAGCAACTTCTACCACAATGACACAACTGATCTAAATTTACATTGACACCACTTTACCTTAAATCAGCTTCTCCCACATGCACAGGCTTTTGCACTAGGTATCCAATTCCTTCAGTCAGCCATATATAATCATACATATCATATGATTATATATAATTTACCTATGCTTGCTAAACTTCCTGATGAGAACTCTTCCAAGAGAAAGAGATGAAGAGCAGTCTCGGTGAATTTCCTTTCCTTCGACTGTTGCTGTACGGTCCTGGCGGGCATCTTTTGGATCCAGCACAGTCCTTGGACAATAATATTTTGTGCTGCTCTGTTAACTACTTTGTTTTCAGACTCCATGCTATTGTTCCCCTCTCTCCTCAAAGCATGAAGTTAGACCGCGTCTATTGCCAGTAATTTAGCCCTTCATATTTTGTTACACATAGCTTGCTTAAATGCTATTAAAAGCATGTCTTAGCCAAAGGCAAAATATCAACACTATACAAAGCAGCAAAATTCTGCCACAGATGCAAACGACCAAACTGTCACTCTACATACAAACAACAATGTGCCACTAGAAAACATCGGAAATGCATAAAGAGCATCCCTGTTACCTCCTTGCATCAACGCCTGTGACACGCACGCACACACACTGCCGAGTCTTCTGTATTTGCTAACCATGGATCGCTCGCTGGCAGGCAGCAGAAGGGATCCCGCAGACCCCCACACCGCCAGCCTCACTCACCCAGAAGTAATCCCTGCTCCAGCCGCGCTGCTCAATGCCACCGCGTCCCAACAATATCCTCCGGCGAGGAGAGGAGCCGCAAACCCGAACTTTCACTCCCAAAAGGCGCAGAAGAGCCGCCCTGCACGCCTGCCCGGCCGCTGCCCGAGTTACTGGGGCACAGAACTAGCGGGAGGTGAAGCGCGCAGCCGGCTGAAGGACGGGCACCGCGGCTCTCCCTGCGCAGGAATCTCACTCACAAGGCGCTCATCGCTGGGGCTTTGCTCTCAGACATCGAGCCACTCTGCACAGCAAGCGCTGCCGAGACTCATCGCCTTGTTTTAACCACATCTGCAAACATCAAGTTTTTGAGGTTTGGGGTTTTTTTTTTTTTTTTAATTTTCCGCCAAAACAGCTGCTCATTCAGGCCAACGCCGCCCAGCAGCAGAGCAGCCGCAGCGGCGGAGGGGGTGCCGAGCTGACAGGGTCCCGAGCACAGCCCGGCGCTCCACGTTTCCAAACCAGCCCCCGACGAGCCTCGGGCGCGCTTTTGTCTGTGGAGGAGAAGGCACGGAGCGCCCGGGCGCTG